>OY740806.1:11530518-12115518 GCA_963514005.1 Raja brachyura
TGCCTCGGCCTGTGAACGTTCACATTTGCAGGCGGAAGGTCGAGGGAGAGCGGGACAACCGTTACTGCGTTACGACAATCATATATGCATTACATTTCGTTCTCAATCCCTCACTGACTGCATAATACAGTATATTTTAAAAGGACATAAAGTGCTGGAGTAACCCCAGCACTCGTTTTGTGTCGTTTTGTGTATTAACCAGCATCTGCAGTTCTTTGTCTCTACAGTATATTCCAAACTGTTCCGAATTCAAAGATTCTTCAGGACTGAAGATAGACACAAAAAGCTGGAGTAACTCAGCGGGCCAGACAACATCTCTAGAGAAAGGGGACAGGTGACGTTTCAGGTCTGAAGAAGGGTCTCGACCCGAAACGTCACCAATTCCTTTTCTCCAGAGATATTGTCTGCCCCGCTGATTTACTCCAGCTTCTTGTGTCTATATTCGGTTTAAACCAACATCTGCTGTTCCTTCTTACACAGGACTCTTTAGACCTGACAGGTTTAGAGAAATTGGTTTCAGAGACAGAGAAGGGAGGTCAAAATGCAGGAGAAACTAGTTCAAGGCATTCTCCGAACAAATACATTTTAATCGTTTAATTATACCTGATATTTATATTTAATTGAAACATGCTTTCGGTAATATGACGGGTTCAGCTCTGTGCACTTTGCAAAATCGTGATCGGGTTTTGTAGTTTAATAAAGTATGATGCAACTAATTTGTCTCCTGCATGCTACCTCTTGCACCGTGAACGCACCAGATCACAAACAAGGCTACAACTTCAAGCAGTTGCAACGGTAAAGAAATGCAAGCAGTCTGCATTTAGACCCGGCCCAGCCCCCTACACGCGAGCCCGCGCCTTCTCTCCTCTCTGCTGTTAACCTCCTCGCCGCCAAATCGGCGATTCCCCAAACTGGGAGATGTAAGATTCGACCACAGACACAGGTTTCAATGGGTGACATGGAAGTGGGTGCGCTCATACTCTGTGAATGGGCGTTCCCGAGAATGACCACGACAGTTCTGTGGGAAGTTACGGATATTTCAATAATGCTGGACCACACAAGGCGTGAAGATTCGTTTTTACTCCCAAGTCAAGTCGAATTAATGTTCATATCCGCATATACAGCGAGGTGCAAGAACAGTGGAAATATCGCTGGCGGATTTTTCATCTGGTTAATCCCATACCTTATTGTTTTCAATTTTTAGCAGCAACGAATATAGGATATTGTTATAGTTCCCGCAGCCTCTGGAATGGCAACGTATTCAATACATGTTCTCACTCTCTTTGCAACACAACAGCGATGACCAGTAAATCACTGATAGACACAAAAAGCTGGAGTAACTCAGCGAGTCTGACAGCATGCATCTCTGGAGAGAAGGAATAGGTGACGTTTCGGATTGAGACCATTCTTCAATCTGACCCGATACGTCACCTGTTCTTTTACTCCAGAGATGCTGTCTGACCCGCACAGTCACTCCAGCTTTTTGTGTCTACCTTGAGTTTAAACCAGCATCTGCAGTTCCTTTCCACCAGTAAATCACTGAGCATTGTAAGTTACACCGCTGATAAAGAATTGAGATGGTTCAGTACTTACTTTCCCTGAGGTAATTGAGATGAGAGAGGAGGACCTCGGCGTTGTACAGGGAGGTCAGGCGGAGGAAGTCCTCTTTGTCCATTTTACAGAGCTCCTTGCCGTCGGTGTTGTGGAAGAGGCCGGTGTCCAGCTCCAACAGCCCGTACTCCTTAATGGCCCACTCCAGCCACTGCCGCACATGCTCCTGGCTCCAGAGGGTGGGATCTGTGGAACATCAGCCAAGTTCAGTAACGCATCCAATATCCTGCACAACCCCGCGCCGACTCCAATGCACTAGTTCCCCAGTCGGCACGTTGTTTTAGTTAAAGGGGCAGTTCTTTTTTTTTGCAAGCAGTGAACGATGGGGACTATCTCCCAGCCAGCCAGCCACTGATTTACTCATTCCAGATGTATGCAACCCACTCGGCTAATTTCTGATAATAGCAATTCAGTGGATAATTGGTTCAAAGTTGGTCAATCTCTGCATTGTGGTGGGATTTTGTGGGTTTTTTTTAACTGGCGATTCTCCTCAAAATATTAACAACGGACAGATGGGCATCTTGCAGCCGCTGAGTATGAGTGGAGAAACAGCCACCGCTGTGGGAGAACCAAATATCCCCCCAAACCCCCAACCCCCAACCCCCACCCCCACCCCCATGCTGGGCTCAGATACAAGTGCACCACCTCTCCCACCCTGACTAACTACCTGCCGGGACGATGACTCTCCTCTCGTTCGTGGTCATGTTGGGCGGAGGAGGGCCGTCCTTCTCGTCCATGTAACTGCTGTAACTCAGAGAGTTGCCCTCGGTGCCGCCCGCCAGCTTGTTACATTTGGCCACGCTGCAGTCCACGGGCGAGTCCCTGCCAGCGAAAGTAAGCGGGGGGATTGGTGAGAGACAAGAAGGCGCCACAAACAGAACTTCAGTTGGAACACGGAACGGTGCAGTGCAGGAAGGGACTGCAGATGCTGGCTTACACCGAAGATAAGACACCGAATGCTGGAGTAACTCAGCGGGACAGGCAGCATCTCTGGAGAGAAGGAATGGGACTGAATAAGGGTCTCGACTGGAAACGTCAACCATTACTTCCATCCAGAGATGTTGCCTGTCCCGATGAGTTACTCCAGCGTTTTGGTACCGCACAGGGAAAGATCCTTCGGCCCATAATGTCTGTACGCAATGTGACGACCTTACACTAGTCTCATCTGCCTGCACATTGATTTAACCCCTCCACTCCCTGCCGACCTTAAAGCTTCTCAAACTCCATTGTGGTATCTGCCTCCACCTTCAGCCCCCGCAGTACGTTCTAGACCCCCGCCGCCCTGAGTAAAACAAAAGTTCGGACTGTATACCCTATCTATGCCTCTCATAATTTAATATGTTTCTATCAGGTCTCCCCCTTAACCTCCGACGCTCCAAGGGAAGTATGAGGTCCTTGTGAACGTGTTTGTGATGTTCCCTGGTCACATATATACTACCGCGGAGCTGCTCTAAGATCTTTGTTCACTACTCACCGCCTTCCACGTTATACACGGTGTGCCAGGCCCAAGAAAACCAATTCATGCATGTTTAAAATTATAAAATGTGCTTCAATTGTCATCAATGGAATTGGAAAAGAGTAGCAAAGGAGAGTTGGACAAGATGTAATGTAGCGCGTATCCCATTCCAGAGAACTGATGACTCAAAATCCAAGCTGTTATTCCTGTGCCATTGATGCCCTTCCAATGGAATTTTACACCTGGACAATTCACTCTCCCGACCGGGTCTCATGGCTTCGGATGAAGTGGAGAAGCGGGGGGGGAGGGGGGGGGGGGGGGGGGGGTTCACCAGCACACTCAGCCAATAAAATACAAATCAATGAAGTCATTGAGCAAGTTACAACAGGCTGGAGCGGCTCAGAGGGTCGATCAGCATCTGTAGAGGGAATGGGCAGACTCAATTTTCGACCGCGTATTCTTCTGGGGACTGAGAAAGGTCGTCAGCTCATTCACAAGACCCGCTCCGTTACTCCACCACGTTGTGTTTCGCTGAAGATTCCAGCATCTACAGTTACCCTTGTCTCCACGTTACAAGTGTTTCATTGCTTTTCCCGTTACAACAGCAACCGAACTTCAAAACAACGCAGGGTACACAAAAGGCTGGAGAAACTCAGCGGGTGCAGCAGCATCTAAGGAGCGAAGGAGATAGGCGACGTTTCGGGTCGAGACCCTTCAAAACAACGCAAGTAGCTGCAAAGTGTGGTGGCAATTTTGTAACCAGACGAGATGAGGCCTGTACCAGAGAGCGCGAGTTCAAATCCACCCTGCCAAATTGGCAATATAAATCCAAATACAAAAAATATGGAACCAGTAAAAGTGCTGACATTATATAAACTCCCTCGCCCTCCGCTAGCACCAAACAACCTATTATGTCTGCGAGGGAAGGAAACTGGCTGTAATTCACCAGTCTGAACTATTATCGATTTCATAAGACCTATTTAATAGGACTACTGTCGGCATGAGGAAGTTAGGGAAGGGCCTGTTGGCCAAGCGCCTGTTTCCTAGCTTTATAGGTGGTAGAACTATTACCAGAACTCACCGATCTGACTTACTATCGATTTAATTTGCAAAGTGAGCCAGCAACCTAGCTGTGGAATGGTCGGCCTTCATTTTGTAAGCACAAGTGGGAATGGTCCTCGTCTGCCGACTTAGAGCATGTACAAGATTGAGCCCCATACAATCCCCGCGGCCAAGGTGCAGTGACTCAAGTTAGTTGTGGTTACTGACATTTGATCTATTTGTTCAGGGTTATCACTGACCCCCCCCCCCCCCCCCTCCCCCTCCCTGCTAACACAGAAACCGCCCACAGGGAGCTGACCTCCCTTCCAGCTAACAATGGAGACACAAAGAGCTGCAGATGTTGGCATCTGCAGAAAAGCACAACGAGCCGTAGGAACCCAATGGGTCAGGCAGCAACTGTGGAGGGGCATGGTCAGTCGACGTCCCGGGTCAGGACCCTTCTTCAGACTGATCTTCAATGCGTCAGTCTGGAGAAACGTGGCCTGTCCATTTCGCTTCACCGATGCTGCCTGGTCTGCTGGGTTCCTCCAGGGCATTGGCTTTCAGCAAGCAGTCAGAGTCTGGGGTGGGCAGGCAGCGAGGTGCGTGGCTGACAAGCACGAGGAACGAATTCAGAGAACGCATTGTGCTCTTATGAATTGCTATGAGTATTCCGCAACTATCCATATTGGAAAGATAAAGTAAGTTTGGTTTCAGTGTACATCTTACAATGGGCCTAGAGTATCTCAGCGGGTCAGGCAGCATTTCTGCAAAAAAGGGATAGGTGAAGTCTCGTGTCCATCTCCAGCATCTGCAGTTCTTTCCTACACAGTAGAATGGGCCTACTATAATTATACAGAAGTGCCCTCCACGTGGCCTCTTGTCCATGGTTAGAAGGCAAAGGTGCGCTAATTCCTATTTAATGGCGTTATTTACAAACTTGGCATATCAACTGTACAGGCCAGGCTGGTGGGTTGGAGTTTAAAGAAGGATCTCGACCCGAAATGTCACCCATTCCTTTGATCCAGAGATGCTGCCTGCCTCGCTGAGCTACAGCAGAATGTTGTCTCTGTCCAAGCTGGTGGGGAGAATCTCCGAGATCATCATGTCCGGAACGTTTACAACATCTCGGCTGTGCAAAGGGTAGGGGGAAAGTTGATCAGTGTGGTGGGAGCAGGGGTTGTGAACTGGTGAGTGCGGGCTAGGCAGAGTTGAAACACAACAAATCCTACACATTGAACCAGCAGAGATAAAATTAGATAGGGTCAAGGAGGGATTCCAATGTTAAGATGTTGACTAGAGGTCAGGAATCCATTCCCTGAGCAAGGAGCATGTAGTTTCGCCATTACCTGGAGCCGTTAATGTGGTCATACTCTCTCTTGATATTGATCCTGACGGGTTGATTGATCCATTCCTGTTGCGGCAAAGGGTTAATCTTGTGCGTTGGTCCATAGTCGGCGGCGGCTGAAGCCGTCATATCCGACTTGGGAAGCTGAGCCGCGACGTACGTGGTGTCGAACAGGGACTGGTCGTCGCTCACAACGGACAGGGCCTCCTGGCGAACAGAGCAAACACGGGAAGATTACAGAGACCCGCACAAACCACTGCACCGTCCAGCTGAAGCCGGCAGACATGCACACACAGCGTCCCATCCCCCTCACCAACATATCGTGCAGGAAGGAACTGCAGATGCTGGTTTACACCGAAGACACAAAATAACTCAGCGGGACAGGCTGCATCTCTGGAGAGAAGTTTCGGTTCTGGGTGACGTTACGTGTCGAGACCCTTCTTCAGAAAAAAGTCTCGACCCCATTCCTTCTCAACAGAGATGCAACATTGTCATATAGACAGCGAGCTGGCTATTGTCATATGGACAGAGCTGAGACAATGGACCATCAAATAACATGAGAATTATTCGCCGTCACTTCGTGGGCAAGATGCTTTATTATCCCGTGTCCAGGTCCCCGCGTATACCCGGGATAACACTGTGGGTTCAAGTGCTACGGTGTGAGGTATATACTTTCCATTCGCTCGGTATCTATTGATGGGGCACTTTGGGACTACAATATTCCGTTTAAAACAGAAAGACACACAAACATTTAGGCGGGTTGGGGAGCATTGAATGTTTCAGGGGGGTTGTTGCTCCTCGATTGACGCCTAAACTTCTATAAAAGATGGAACTCGTTGGGAGTGGTTGAGATGCGCTATCACTTTGGATGAAAGCGGTGCAACGTCTGTGTGCAGATTGGGCGCTGGTTTTGGCAGAGTAGTTTTGCAACCTGTTAAAGTTGTAGAAACACTGTGGGATGGAGGGGAGTGATGAAAGGTGCCCTTGGCGTTTGGGTTGGTCCTGCGCTGGGTTACAGGGAACGGCAAACATCAGTGAAGCAACAAAGGTAGACACAAAGCACTGGATGAACAATCTGAGGAAGGGTTTAGACCCGAAACGTCATACATTATTTTATTTCTCCAGTGATGTTGCCTGACCCGCTGAGATACTCCAACATTTTGTGTATGTCTGCTGGAGTAACTCAGCGGGTCCGGCAACATCTCCAGAGATAACGGGCAGCTGAGGATTCGGGTCGGGACCCTTCATGCCTACCCTTTTCCCCCAGTGATGCTGCCTGACCCCCGCTGCGTTATTCCAGCGTTTTGTCATTGGCCATAAGGCCATAAGTGATAGGAGCAGAATTAGGCCATTCGGTCCATCAAGTCTACTCCGCCATTCGATAATGGCTGATCTATCTCAACCACCTAAGCCAATTCTTCTGCCTTCTCCCCGTAACGTCTGACACCCGTGCTAATCAGAAATCTATCTATCTCTGCCTTAAAAGAAATACCCATTGACTTGGCCTCCACAGCCTTCTGTGGCAAAGAATTCAACGGAGTCACCACCCTTTGGGTCTATCTTTGGCTTACACCAGCATATGCAGTTTCTTTGTTTCTGCACCAGTGAAACGCCCAACGATCAGCCGATTGGCGTTTTCATGAGTTTGCACTTGTCAGCTCTCAAAGATCGTTGGCGCAGTCCCGCCAAAGAGCGATAAGTGAAACGGAGAGGAATCTGGAGTGGTTGGTCCTAATGCACGACAGAGCGAGTTGCCCAAAAAAACCCCATTAAAAACAATGAACGCGCTGACAAATACGCGACAGAAACACTCTGACTTTCATTTAGGGAGTGAGTGCGGCGAGAGAAAGGGCTTCGTTTTTCATCTTTAGTGGATTAAGGAAAGGGAAATCTGTCAGGAAACATGGGTGTAAAGAACGGAAGTGTATGTTTGGTTGATAAGGACGGAGGATTGATGACAAACCTGGCTTTCAGTTATGAGTCAATCAAACCTTTAGACGCAAAAGGCTGGAGTAACTCAGCGGTTCAGGCAGCATCTCTGGAGAGATGGAATAGGTGACGTTTCGGGTCAAGACCCTTCTTCAGACTGAAAGTCAGGGGAAAGGGGAACGAAAGATGCATGTAGAGAGATACAGAACAATTAATGAAAGATATATTAAAAAAGTAATGACGATAAAGGCATTGTTAGCTGTTTGTTGGGTGAAAACGCGAAGCTGGTGCGACTTGGGGGGGGGGGGGGTGAGAGAGGGACTGCCGGGGTTACTTCAAGTTAGTAAAATCAATATTCATACCACTGGGCAGTAAGCGAAATATTTAACCAGTATAATTAATGTCTCCCTTTGTACAGCGTTCGCCCTCTCTGCCGCCGCGAGTTCTCTCATTTGTGGTTCCCTCGCTGCTTATTCCGTGGGACCCGCTCCCATACGGAGGCACCTCGCAATTACAGATTGAACATCTGAGACAAATAAATTCTGTCTGTAAACTGCAGATGGCGGGACACGCTGCGCCGAAGCAGGCGGCGCGATCTCGCCGGCGCACAGAGCTGGGAAAAATACGCGTCTAGTCTCAAAGCGTTCAAACAAATGTTAAACACATGAACGGGGTCAATCCATGCTTGCTCGGCGCAGCGCACCGCAGCGCACCGCACCTCTGGGGCGGCGAGGGGGCCCGTCTGTTTGAGGAATGAAGAATGAGTCCCGGGCTGTGAGCCATGTAACATTAGATAGACCCCAAAATGCTGGAGTAACTAACTCAGCCAGGATCTGCAGTTGCTTCCAGCACACCCATAACGTTGCTCAGTTTGTGAGAGTCCCAACGTTCGTGGGGCAGGTCTTGCTCAGCTTGCGTTTGAGTCCTCGGATCTCTCTCCCCCCCCCCCCCCCCCCCCCCCATCTCTCCACCCCTCTCCCCTGCATTCATCCCGTCTCATCCCTAGTCAGTGATGGGCAACTTTGCAATAAGTGGAGCGCTGCTCCCTCGATGTATAAGGCTGACACCCACCGGACCCCCCCCCCCCCCCCCCACCCACCCCATCCCCTGCACGCCCAATGACACAGGCGCCCCACTGACTGAGACTGAGACTGAGTCTCCTACTCCGGGCTTCGGGGTTTGAAAGGAAAAGGAAATTTAGCAGGACGTGGAAGAATGAGGAAATCGGATTACCGCTCTGGGCTGGAAAGTTGCTGAGCGAAAGGGGCCGGGTGCGAGGCGTAGATGACGGGGGAGCCACAGAAACGCACCCCACCCCTTCCCCGTCCACCCTTACCGTAATCGTGCTGTCCATTTCACCCGGTTTCTTCCCTTTTCCCCAAATCGGAACAATATGTCAAACATGACACAGCCAGGAGGTAATTACAACCGCGGTTCTTTGTCGGGCAGGCGAGGTAACCGGATGAAAGATTGGCAATTCTGGGAAGTGAAGTCAGCCGTTTCAGAGGAAGCCGCTGAACCAATGATGGGGGCTTATTACACATGTTTCTAAAGCAGGATATTTTGGCCGTCAAGATAAGGAAAGAGAAACAATAGCGATTTTCTCCTTTCCGCGTTTCAAACGCGCTTTTCCTGTCGGGAAGCGTCGCTCAACCTCCACCGGGGTCGATTGCTGCCTCCTCAACACAAACCACTCTCTCCCCTCCACACAAACCCTCCACTTAAACCCAAAGCTTTGCAGGCTAACCCCCTTTTTTTTTCCAAAACTACGAAATGAACTATCAACATTTTTTTTTAATGTGCCACACACACACAACCAGAGGAGAGTTTTCAGCAGCGCGTTTCCTGCCGTTTCTGACGGACAAGCGGGATTATTCACATTTAAAAACAAAACTAAGCACCACGAGGAACAGCAACATCGTTAACAAGAACGGGCAAACAAAAAAGTCGTGCAAAATAACCTAAAAGTATTTTTTTTTTAAAGTGCCTATCAATTTCCTTCACATGAATCGCAGCAACACTGGCAATCTTCTCTTGATACAAACCCTACCTTTTTGAACATTTTCCGAAACAGTATAATTTAGAATGAATAAGTTACCTGGTGAAAGTGTTATACATTTAGGTGTATTTATGTGAAATCGCCCCGTTATGGCTAGACTTTGTGCTCCTGTTATTTGAACGACTCCACAGGTCTCCAGTCTCCTTATTCCGATTTTTTTTTCTCCCCCTCACTCTCTCTCTCCCCCCTGCACTAAATTGGCGAGTTAAGTCTACAGCGCCCTCCCCTCCCTCTGAAATTATCCTCATCAATCCAGCCGGCTTTTCAGTGCAGCTGCAGCTGCAGCTCCCGACGTGGGGAGAGTCGCGGTGTGCAAGTTGGTGGGGTGACTGTTCGACCCATTGACAATTATCCGTCGTGTATTTACATTCCTTCGATCAGTCATTGGAGACCAGGTTCCCTGACCGAGCCACCAATTCATCTCTCAGTTCAATGTGAAGGTGCGTGCAGCAAGGAACTGCAGTTGCTGCTCTAGACCGAAAATAGGCACAAAATGCAGGAGTAACTCAGCGGGTCAGGCAGCAGCACTGGGTAGAATGAATAGGTGGTTACACAAAAAGCTGGAGAAATTCAGCGGGTGCAGCAGCATCTAAGGAGCGAAGGAAATAGGCGACGTTTCGGGTCGAGACCCTTCTTCTCGACCCGAAACGTCGCCTATCTCCTTAGATGCTGCTGCACCCGCTGAGTTTCTCCAGCTTTTTGTGTAACCCTCAATTCTCCAGCATCTGCAGTTCCTTCTTTAACAACATAGAATGAATAGGTGACGTTTCGGGTCGAGACTCTTCTTCAGCCACCTTCCTCAATCCGAGGAAGGGTCTCCACCCTAAACGTCACCCACTCCTTCTCTCCAGAGATGCTGCCTCTCCCGCTAAATTACTCCAGCGTTTTGTGAAGGAGCCTTAAATCCGGACGGGTACCTGTGTTCTTGAATTCTTTGCGTGTCAATTATAGAGGAATGTTGTTGAGAATAATATTATTGTAAATTATGTTTTATTAGTTCGGCTTTACACGCGAGGGTGTGCTGTTCAGAATTCTTGCTCCAGTGGCATTTTCTGCGGCTAACGCCAGAATAGGAGTTTACAGGGGCAAGTAAGCTTTCTCCAGAGGACAGTCCTTGCTGTCATTGTGGGGAACGGGTCTCATGCAGACGTGTAAGGTGCACGGCGCACCCGTTGGACCCCCCCCCCCCCCCCCCCCCACACCCCACACACACACACACAATGTACAGGCCTTGTACACGACCCGATCCATTACACTCCTTCTCTTCGTCAATAGACAATAACACACACTCGCCACCACCCCGTTGTTGCGGATTGACACAAAAAAAGTTGGAGTAACTCGGCGGGACGGGCAGCATCTCTGGAGAGAAGGAATGGGTCACGTTTCTGGTCGAGATCCCTTTTCAGACTTCTGTGGAATCAGGTCTGCAGTTCCTTCCTACACGTTGTAGCGGCGATGCAGACAGATTTTTCACGCGAGAACACAGACTTGGGGGAAAAAATAGCGCCTTGCGAGAGAGTTGCGGTTCTCTCGGTCCTCGTCACGAAGATGCAAACGGAGCACGAAAAAAATCAACAGCAAGACAGACACAAAAAAGCTGGAGCTACTCAGCGGGACAAGCAGCACCTCTGAGGAGAAAGAATGGGTGACGTTTCGGGTCGAGACCCTTCTTCGCATGGTGCCTGTCCCGCTGAATTACTCCAGCACTTCGTGTCTATCTTCGGTGTAAAAATCAGCATCTGCAGATGTGGATTTTGAAGAAGGGTCTCGACCCGAAACGTCACCCATTCCTTCTCACCAGAGATGGATGCTGCCTGTCCCGCTGAGTTACTGCAGGCCCATCCTACACCAAGCAACTGCAAGATGGGTTTACGCTTCAGAATGGGCCAATTTATACCCCGTTTTTTTTCCTGACTTGGGATTCCAAGATGCTTGTGGTGGGGATGGTGATCTGTGAACATTTTGTAACTAAAGAGATTGTTACGATGCACAATTTATGAACCTGCTCCGGATTTGGTGACATGGATCATTTTGATGGGAGAAGAGGCAATTTGGAAATTACAACACAATGTTTCCCCTATTTTTTTAAGAACGAGGGACAAGTTCCCACAATTACAAGAGAAAATGGTGAAAGGGGAGAAAGAAATCTGCTACTCCAAATACTCCAGCGAGCTGTCTGGAGCGCTGCTCGGGGCCATAATTAATTTGAGATGTATTTTTATTGGAGAACTCCTAGTCTCCGCTGACCTTAGGAAAACAAGTCTGAAACCAGGACCTGGATGCGCTTGAATGAAACATAATATAACTGCAAAGTATTTCTTGCTTTCCATCTTTAAGGTTTTGTCTCGGCATGCTTAAAAATTAATGCATAGTTATCTTTAGAAAGTAATAAATGTCTGACTTGTAATTAGATCATGGGCCCGCAGTTCGCAGCATTGTAATCAAGGGCAGATTATTACCCCACGCGAACACCGAGGAGGGGGTTTATCCCAAATATTCGCCCCCTCCCCTCTCACCCTCTCCCTCTCACTCGCTCTCCCTGCCTCTCACTCTCCCTCTCTGCCCCCTCTCTCTCTCTCTCACTGTCACCCGTTCTCTCTCTCTCTTTCCCCCCTCTTTCCCCTCCCTCTCTCACACACACTCCCTTCCTCTCTCCCCTCACTCTGTCCCCCTCTCTCCCTCCTCCTTCTCACCCCCCTCTCTCTCCCCCTCTCCCTCTCCCCCTCTCCCTCTCTCTCCCGCTCTCACATTCGTTCTATCCCCCACCCCTCTCTGTCCCTCTCCCCCGCGCCCCCCCCTCTCTCCCTCTCTCTCGCTCTCTCTCGATGAGCTTTAGTTGAACCCTGGCTCAGAGTGAGAGCAGTGAACAGACTCAGAATTGTTCCACTTTCACAGACCTCTCCCAGTTGGACGGAGACTGTCTGAAAACCAGCCTTTGTATAATAACACAAACGTTATGACTGGATGAAAAAAAACGTGCTATTCCAAGGGCGTGATGAGCAAGCCCAAAGTCCGCTCACCGCCGTCGAATATTAGAAGCATAAATGTTTTCTCAAAGTCCTCTTTCTCTGCGATATTGTTACTGCATACAGTGTCTGAAATAAATGGACCCAAATTCTACGCACCTGCAAATGGCTGGTTTTCACTTTTCTAAAAACGCTAGAGAAAGGTTAGAAAGACCCGGAGAGGGCACGGAATATTTACTTCCCGTTAGATTTAATTAAACATTTCAGCTTTTTTTTTAACGAAAAATCTTCATGCCACATATACGCACACACCACACCTTGTGTGAATGAATTATATTTATCTAAGGGATCAAACTGGGGGGCTCCAAATGTACTTTAAAAGAAAAAACTTTTCAGGATACATATTCTGTAACAGTTTTACAATGTAATGGGGTCAGATGGAACCTGTTATCCATTCTTCCCGACGGGAATTCAACATATTCGAGTCTTGGAGAAATTGACATTTCAGGTCATATTTGGAATGGAGGATTCTACAAATAAATCGTTGCCATTCTGTTTTTATGTTTATAAAATCGTTACAACTTAGCTAACAAGACAAGGCTGTTGATACCCTATCAGATGTAACCGGCCGTTTCAAAAGCAGTCCTGCAGTTATTACTGTGCACTCACAATGTTTGCAGTTTGTGGGCGAATGCGAAAGCAACACCAAAAAATTACTGGTTACTAATGTATTACATTGACCTGGACTCACACACGCCGTAACTCGCTAAAATTGACGCAGTGGAGTAAAGGTTGTGAATGTAGTGTTAGGATTTGGAATCGATGGTCGCCGCTGAGGTTGAAGTTGGGTGGGAGATGGGGGGGGGGGGGGGGGGGGGGAGAGAAAGGGTTCGAGGCGACGCTGCTATAATTTGAGATTTGTAATCAACTTATTGAATATGTGCAGAGGTTAACCTGTCGCGCCAGATGCCTCCCATTTTGCCGAGACTATCTTTTCACTGTGTAGCCTTTGAGAAATGACATACAAGGCGGAATGTCAATTGGGGACGAAGGAACGACACGCAGCAGGTAATATCACCCCGGTAAGAACAAACTGGGTCGGTGTTGCTGGTGAACTTCGTTGCCATTCTGGAGCGAATTTCATCCGTGCATTAAGGAAACGGCTGGCCGGGTCCTTCTCACAGACACAGGAGACCGCAGATGCTGAAATCTTGTAAACACAAAGTGTTGGAGGAAGCCAGCGGGTCAGAGAGCATCTGGAGGGGGAGAGAGAGAGAGATTGGACAGGCGACGTTTCAGATCGGTACCCTTCTTCAGGATGATGGAGGGATCCGACAGAAAGGCTTTCATTTTCATTTCCTCCACAGATGCTGCCTGACCTCTGAATTCCTCCAGCACTTGGTGTTTTGCTCCTGCTCGTTGCTGCCAGGCTGAGGTGGAACCCCCGGGTGGTCACGGTTTAACTGGAAATCTTAAATTAAATAAATTATAATTGGGAGTTAATTTATAACAGGGGCGTTCGTTACGCGCTGGTCAAACAGTGATACATTCGATATCGCTTTTTCCAGCATACATCAAATACGCTTGTGTGGAGGAAGGAACTGCACATGCTGGTTTACACCGGAGATAAGACACAAAACGCTGGAGTAACCCAGCGGGACCGGCAGCATCTCCGGAGAAAAGGAATGGGTGACGTTTGGGGTCGAGACCCTTTTTTTACGACACGAAACGTCACCCAATCCTTCTCTCCAGAGATGCTCCCTGTCCTGCTGAGTGACTCCGGCATTCCGTGTCTACCTTCAAATAATCTTCTGTTCTTCCCTGACCCCAAAGGCTATTTTTCTTGCGCTTATCTCCCGGTTCGCTGGTGCCGCCTCGATCTTACCTTCACGTAAGACGAGGTGTCCGGGACAGTCTGAAACATTGTCCTCCAAGCTGCCCCGTGTCGCGAGCCGTTTGCTTCCACGTCCTGCAAGAAGTCCCACATTTGAGAGCGTGCACAAAAGTGGGATTGGGCCAGTGCCCCTCTTCGCCCAGATCTCCCTACATTTCCTGTCGGGGCCGTGCAAGTGTCCAACCGCACCGTGCGGGCAGGGCATGTACCCAAACTCATTCGGATCGAAAATCACTCTCCCCCCTAATCCACGCACACACTCCTGCAAAGTGATTGCTGCTTCTGAACTGCCCGGCGCTCTTCCCTCAGATGTCTATCTAGCTAACCAAGATTCATTTAGATAGACACGAAAAGCTGGAGTAACTCAGCGGGGCAGGCAGCATCACTGGAAGGGAGGAATGGGTGACGTTTCAGGTCAAGACCCTTCTTCAATCCCATCTGTCCTTATCTATTCGCTATCGATATCCCTATTTTCCACTCCCTGCATCTATCTCTGTTTCTCAGACTTCCTTCATTCCTGTTTTATCTTTGACAGGTTTAACAGATTTCCATTGCCATGTTTCCACTCATTTCCTCCAGGCTTCTCACAATAACCTTCCATTACCCTCGTCTTTCTTCCCCCCCCCCCTCCATTTCCTTTCGGGTTCCATTCACTTCTTACCTTCACGCCCTCTGCGATCTCCCCATATTGCGCGGGTTGTCTTCGAGTGTCCTGTTGCATCCGTTAAGCCGGTGTAATCAGATCAATTAATATTTGCATTTATTCTCAAATGCTTTCAACGGGTCCCTTCCACTCCCGGTCGTTTGTGATTCATTTATCGGTTATATTTGGTTGTTTTGCTGGCGATAAACCACTGCTCACTCACTTTTAATGTTGGTTGGAAGACCTGTTGGGCTTTGTGACTCCACTACCGTGGGCTGGAGTTAAGCGGGTTAACTAGCCCAGTACTAAGTGTTAGTTGCAACAAAGCCCGCGTGTCTCAAAGTACCGGTGAGCTGTTGTTTGGAAAAGCCCAGGACGATATAATGAATGCTGTGCAATGATGATATATATATTTTTTTAAACATATATCTATCTGAACATTGTTTACTATTTTTTTCTCTCTCTCTCTCTCTCTCAGTTCTGATTAATTGCTGTGAAATTGAAATCTCGCCCAGCCTGGGTGAATTGTGGGGTCGCCCGGAGGATAAGTGGAACAAATACTGCCAGCACTCACTCGCCGAAAACCCTCGCCAGAAACTGACTTCTCTCTGCTCTTTGGAAAAGTTAAACCAAGTGCTGAACGCTGTGTGGAGCTCCAAGTCCGCCTGTGGTCCAATTTAAACCCGGACAATTTTTTTTCAAATTTTCAAAAGCAGGATTCTTAGAAACATTTTTTAAAGAATTATTTAAAGGCTCCAAACCCAACTCTAGCACCAAACAAAGAAGAAACAAAAAATAAAACACTCGTTAATTTTGTAAACAACCGTTTAGGGTTGTATCTAATTACTCCTTAAATCTCGCTTCTCCCCTCCCCCAGAATGGGCCAGACTCAAACATATTGAAACATTTTTCTCTGAACAGTAACATATAAGAGTCGGGGTGAAAGGGGCCAGGTCGCTTCGTCTGAGCTCAGGTCTACCGTCAATTACACTCTAACGGAACTGGGCAAGGTATTTAAATTCCAACCCAAGGTTTTAACCAGTTCGTTGCTTTTTGCGGGGAAGTTTCACTTATTGTTGAGAGGACAAGTTAGTCTCGTTCATTCAGAAATCGCATCGTGTTAACGAGTTATAGACACAAAAAGCTTGAATCGTTTTTTTTTAAACCTTTGGGGTTGTTGCCTAGGTTTCGATTCGCTCAAACATCAGCGCCGACGCTCTCAGACACACACACACCTACCTCTCGGTGTAAACTAAGGCGGGGATGAATGAATGAGGGGGATCTGGCACAGGGCCCAGCTCTGGATCCAATGAAAATAAGCAACACCAGGTCTGGACAGTTTTTAAATCTGACATTCATTCGTCGATAGAAAAAAAATATGAAGGATTTTTTTCCTAAAAGTGAGGCACCACATTCACATGCAGACTTCATGTGAGTGTGTCTAACTATTAAAGGCTCTTGATTGATTGAATTGATTGCAAGATACAACAGGGAAACAGGCCTTTCGGCCCACAGAGGTCATGCCAACCTTTATTTTTATTTTTAAATCACCACTCCTGCGATGCTCCTCATTTCGGAGACGATTGTGGGCTTCATTCAGCCCATCAAGTCTACTCCGCCATTCAATCATGGCTGGCCTATCTTCCACTCTCAACCCCAATTGTCCTGCCTTCTCCCCATAACCACTGGCACCCGTACTAATCAAGAAATGATCAATCTCCGCTTTACAAATATCCGTTGACTTGGCCTTCACAGCTTTCTGTGACAATTGATTCCACAGATTCACCAAGTTTCGGGTCGGAACCGGTGTAAACCAGCATCCGCAGGCTTTCATTCCTCCACCACCGGTTCTATGTTATCCCACTTTCTCATCCACTCCCTACACACCCGGGGCAATTTTCATAAGGCAATTAATCTAATCTCTTGACTCAACTGGAATGCCGATTTCCGCCACCTTCACACTCTTGTTCACAGTGTCTATTCACTCCAAAGATGGACACAAAATGTTGGAGTAACTCAGCGGGGCAGGCAGCATCTGTGGAGAGAAGGAATGGGTGACGTTTCGGGTCGAGACCCTTCAGACTGAGGTCACCCTTTCCTTCTCTCTGGAGATGCTGCCTGACCCGCTGAGTTAATCCAGAATTGTGTGTCTATCTTCGGTGGAATCCAGCATCTGCAGTTCCTTCCTACACACTATTCACTCGTTTGAATTCAGTTAAGAATCGCGATGATAATGGTTGTGTTATCATTATCTGAGCCTCGAGGACATACATCATGGACACATTGGAATTCACATAAACAGGCCAAACAGCATGGAGCGACAGGGGACGTTTTAAGGACGGGGCGAGGACACAACACTGTTTACCTATTGTGGAAAATCGTTTAAACATCGTTTGTTTCTTCAGTCTGAAGAAGGGTCACGACCCAAAACGTCACCCATTCCTTCTATCCAGAGATGTTGCCTGTGCCACCGAGTTAATCCAGCACTTTCTGTCCATCTTCGGTATACACCAGCACCTGCAGTTCCTTCCTACCCATTTATTGGCATTTGGCCCATATCTCTCTAAACCTTTCATATCCATGTATCTGGCCATATTATTTTACTGCCTCGACCATCCAACAGTATCTGTGTGAAAAACTTGCCCATTGAAGGCACTGTTGTATCATTCCCCTCTCACCTTACACCTCTGCTCAATAATTCTTGATTCCCCAACTGAGGGGGGAAAAGCATATGCACATTCACCCCCTTATGATTTTCCACGCCACTATAACATCACCCCTTACCACCCTGTGCTGCTATTCCAGTCTAGTTCAATTCAATTCAATTCAACTTTAATGTCATTGCACAAATACAAGTATAGGTACAACAAAATGCAGTTTAGCGTCAGTTCGTAGTGAGAGCAATATAGAAAATAAATACAGAATGCAGACAATGTGAACGAAGAGACTGGAGAAATCTATCGGCGGGACTCCGAGTTCAGCAGTGTGATGGTGTTATTGTAGAAGCTGTTCCTCATCCTACTAGTGCGGGACCTGAGGCTCCTGTACCGCCTCCCTGATGGTAGGAGGGCAAACAGTCCATGGTTAGGGTGTGAGGGGTCCTTGATGATTTTCCCATCTCAGACACCGTTTTCGGTGGAGGGCATCCATGGCAGGGAGCGGGGCACCGATGATGTACTGGGTGGTTTTCACCACCCGTTGTAGTGCCTTCCTATCTGCCACGGTGCAACTGCTGTACCACACCGTAAAGCAGGTGGTCAGGATGCTTTCGATGGTACAGCGGTAAAAGTTGGTCAGGAGCTGGGGGGACAGGTGGGCTTTTTTGAGCCTCCTCAGGAAGTAAAGGCGCTGCTGCGCCGTTTTGATCAGCTTGGAGGTGTTGAGGGACCAGGACAGATCCTCCAAGATGTGTACCCCGAGGATAAACTAGTTGAGTTTATTTTCATATGTGAGATGAGGTACATCTGCAATTAAAAAAATCTTGCTTGCAGCAACATTACAGGCAAATAGATTCAGACAAACACACAAAACACATTATAAACATATTATGTGTAAATAACATTACATTGCTCAAAGAATGAAGACTGTGGGAATAAAACAAGACACGAGCAGAGAAACAGAATTAGAAAGAAAAGCAGCAGAGCAAAGGCGGGCCATCGTGTAGCCTTGGTGAGGGAGGATGAGCAGTTGGTTCAAGAACCTGATAGTTGTAGGAAACTTGATTGTGTGGGAATTCAGTCTCTGTATCTCCTGCCTAATTGTAGTAGTGAGAAGAGGGCATGGCCAGGATGGTGTGGATCCTTGACAGATGCTGCCTTCTTTGGACAGTGCCTCACACAGATAGTTTCGCTGGAAGGGAAGGTCTGTGCCAATGTTGGAATGGGCTGAGTCCGCCACTCTTTATTTTAGACTTTAGATTTTAGAGATACAGCACAGAAACAGACCCTTCGGTCCACCGAGTCCTCGCCGACTAGCAATCACCCCATAGATTAGCACGATCCTACACACTAGGGACAAGTTACTATTTTACCAAAGCCAATTAACCTACAAACCTGTACATCTTTGGAGTGTTGGAGGAAACTGGAGCACCCAGAGAAAACCGATGTGGTCATAGCGAGAATGTACAGATACCGTACAGACAGCACCCGTAGTCAGGATCGAACCTGGGTATCTGACACTGTGAGGCAGCAACTCTACTGTAGTGCACCTAACACTTGACTATCCATTTCATCAAGAATGTGCAACCAAAGGCACTCCATGGAACCATGGATGGCTCAGTCGTCTGGAATGAACGTAGAAAGGACCAGAGGCTCACGGTGATAAAGGATTCAATGGAGGAAAGGGAGACAGATAGCACTCTCTGCGGCTTCCTGGATGATGCTTGAGTTCTTAGATGCCGTGATAAAATATTTCACTGTGCTGCAGAATAGTCTGAAATGGTAAGGGGTTTAGAGAAAGGAGGGGGGGGGGGGGGTTGGTGAGGGGGCTTGAGATTAATGAAAGTGGGGTAAGTGACGAATAGCAACAATAACCACAGTACATATCGCCACCGAAAGTCTGGGTTGGAAGGAATGGAATTTAACTGTGAGTAATTTGGCGGAAGCACGTATGATTTGATGTCAAAACTAGGGCAGGACTTACATAGTGAACGACATAATAAGTGTTATAGAACAGAGAGACCTTGGGGAATAAGTACATGGTTCCGGAAAGTGGTGTCACAATCACAACTATTAAGAGATATTTGCTCAAGTTCTTGAATAGGAAATGTTTAGCGGGTCATGATCCTAACACAGGCGAATATTACTAGCTCAGGAAGTCATCAGTCCAGGTTGCCCTGGACAACCCTAATTGTACCACGGCTGTCCAGGGCATCCACCTCTTGGAACTATCAGACCACAAAGGGCCTCTGTCCAGGCTCTATGACTCTATAGCAGTGTAAAGAAGGATGCAGCACCTGTGAGGTACGAGGGGTGAAATATAAAGGCAGGGAACTAGAGATTAAGTTTAAAAGGCGGAACTCAAATGTAGTAATCACCAGATTTGTACTATGTCATTCACCACAGACTACAGAAAGAAAACGTCATTATGAATAAATACCTGATGGAAGAGATGATACTGAAGGAGGAGTTAACACACCTGGGGCACTGGGCCTGGTTCTAAGGCAGCGTAGGAAGGAACTGCAGATGCTGGTTTAAACTTAAGATAGACACAGAAAGCTGGAGCAACTCAGCGGGTCAGCCAACAAATCTTGAGAAAAGGAATAGGTGATGTTCGGGTCCAGACCCTTCATCAGACTGGGCAGTAGTGAGTCTGGGTTAAAACGTGGTCGTAGAGTCTGAGAGTGGGTGGAATCATAGAATGGGAGCAGCAAGAGAGGATGTTGTAGATCTCTCGTCGGAGAGAGGAGGAGAACATCTTAAGAGTAGGCATACATTGAGGACATTTCGCAGCCGGGCAAGCAGCCAAGATGTGTAGGAAGGGGGCGGAACATGGATAGGTGATCTTTCAGGCCAGCACCCTTCTTCAGACTCATTACAAGGGCGGAGAGTAAGAAAACTGGAAGTGTGGAGGGGCAGGACAAAGTGTGAACGAGGGTATCACAGAACTGCCATTGGAGAGTGGATGAGAAGTTTGCATTCAAAAATACAAAGGAGTCTGAAGAAGGGTCTTGACCTGAAATGTCACCTATTCCTTTTCTCTAGAGACATTGCCTGACCCACTGAGTTACTCCAGCCTCTTGTGTTTTCCCATTCTGGATTTCCTGCATTCAAATTTTTTGAAGTTATCTTGAGTAATTTTCAAGAAATCTTCCATCCTTATACTGCTGTCCCAGTTTAGGTTATGGTTGACGAGATTCTATACTTTTTGTTTCCTTGTTAACGCTGTACATCTACAATGCCTGCTGATATATTTGCTCTCCTGACTCCCTTTCCTGTGTAAACCAGCATCAGCAGTTCCTTCCTACACTTCAAAGTAGGCACACCTTGTAAAGATTTCACAGTGGGGCAATGTGACCTGACTCTGTGACTCTGTCCTGTCCCTGTACTCTTCTTTATTTCCACCCCTGCAGATGAGTCCCAAACCAAAATGCCACCTTTCCATGTTCTCCAGGGATGCTGCCTGACCCGTTGAGTTACTCCAGCACTTTGTGTCTTCTCTTGGTAAATCCAATAGTCAGGGTGGGGGCAGTGGGAGGGAGTGCGGATTGCATGGTTCAATATTAGGCAATGATATTGTAATATTGTCCAATATTAGTCTGTAAAACAGCAAGTGGAACGATGGTAACGTGAAACCATTCACAAGGCAGCAATCATAACTTAGGTGGATTTAACACAGTAATAGAAATAGATTTTCACTATACCTCAGTCATAATAATAATTAACCAAACCAAATAAAATCAATCAACATGAATTTGTTATGAGCTTGTCATCTCCATACCTTGTATAAAAAGGAATTGCAGATGCTGGTTTAATTAGCATTAGTGGGACCCACTGCACCTCTGGATGGTCTGAAGAAGGGTCTCGGCCCAAAACCTCACCCATTATTTCTATCCAGAGATGCTGCTTGTCCCGCTGAGTTTAGCATTTTGTGTCTATCTCCATACCTTGACTGATTTACTGATGAGGGGGTAGCAAGAATCGATTAGGATGTAAAGCAGGGGTGTTTGATCAGGCCGAATGATTATGAAGGCATCTCCCCATCAGACTCAAGGGAATTAACTCAATGAGGGGGAAAAAAACAAAAAGTATCTGACCGGTGAGAGTTTCAGTGGTGCTGTGATCGTAACTCTCCACATATTGCTGTGATTTGTAATATCAGTTAATAGCTATTTAATTATAGGAACCATCATTAAGAGATTAGCTGCTGACCACAACTGGTAATGCACTAGTCATGTAACGCTGAGGAAGAAAGTCCTCGACTACATCGCCTTCCGCTTTTCTCTAACAGACCATCATGGCGATGGTTTGCAAAAAAAAAATTCTTTATAACAAAAAAGAAGAAAACAAACAAAATAAACATTTGGAAATAATTGACATTTAAGGCTTAAAGGAAAAATCCAACAGTGTATTCTGTGGCTCTGATTGTTGCAGTGTTCATATAAATACTAAGCTATGTAATTAAACGGATAAAATTGCGCAGATTTAAGCAATCTGGTGTCAAGGTACCTACAGTAAATAACAATTTGAAAAGCAACCTGTCTTTAAATTTAGTTTAGTGTAGTTCAGATATACAGCGCAGATACAGGTCCTTCGGCCCACATAGGCCACAATCCCAGTACACCAGCACAATCCCACATGCTAGGGTGTATTTACAATTGTCAATTAAGCTACAAACCTGTACATCTTTGGAGTGTGGGAGGAAGCCAGGGCACCCGGGGAAAACCCACAAAGTCACTGGGAGAACGGACACACACTGTACAGTCAGCACCCGCACTCAGGTTCAAACCCAGGTCACTGGCGCTGCAAGGCAGCAACTCTACGGATGCACCACTGTGCCGCCCCAAAGCGCCAGAAGACCTTTGACACTGCCCACATATCTCACATATCCCGCATATCTCCCACTCTGTCTAACTCCACTTTGAAACTCTCCCTCCTCATTGAATTGTTTCAAGAGCTGTGAACTCGAAGAACTCAGCTGGTCAGGCAGCATTTGAGGAGAGAAATGGACAGATGATGTTTCGGGTCGGGACACTTCTTCAGACAGTGGAGACTGAATTTTTTGACGCAAAAAGAAAGGCATCATATTAGAAGAAGGGTCCCAACCCGAAACATCACTCATCAATGTTTTCCAGAGATGCTGCCAGACCCGCTGAGTTACTCCAGCACTTTGTGTCTTTTATATTGCACTGTCAACTCTTCCTGTTACCCAAATATACTAACTGACCTGTTGAACATTTATAACTAGTAATGTGCTCGTCATTTCATACCGAGAAAGAAAGTCCTTGACGACATTACCCACTACACAAGTACTTTGCACAACACAAATGTATCTGTTTCTAATACACGTGCAGAGCTAAATGCACCACATATTCTCAAGGTAAAGGGCCTGTCCCACCAGCATGCAACTCTATGCGATGAGCGCGACTAAACGTGGTCGCTTGTGCCGTCCGGCGTCGCGGGGCCGGTCCCACTTCGATCGTCGGAGCCGTGCGGAATTGTGCGGAGTTCGTCCCAACAACGCGCGGGGCTCTGAAAAACTGACCATGTTCAAAAATTCCGCGCGGCAACGGCTTGTCGGCTCGCAGTCGCCTCGACGCATGACACACCGCCTCAACATCGTGCCTCCGTGACCCTCTCTGTAGGTGCCTCCGTGGCCCTCTGTGTGTGTGCCTCTGTGCCCCTCTCTGTGTGTCCCTCTCTGTCCTGGCGAACTTACCTTTAACACTTCGCTCCAAGTTCGCCTCACTTTGCGCCGCGTTGCTCCACTCACCCGACCTCAGTGTGGCCATCGCTGCCGGATTGGTTGCGCTTGCCGCATGCAGGCGCATGCTGGTGGGAACGGCCTTGTACAGGGGATCACCCGACCTCTGCACGGCCCCCGCTCCTAGTTTGATCGCGCTCATCGCCTGGAGTCGGATGCTGGTAGGACAGGCCCTTAACTGAATCAACCCTTTAGATTTTAGAGATACAGCATGGAAACAGGCTCTTCGGCCCACCAAGTCCGCATCAACCAGAGATGTACACTAGCGCAATCCTACACACTAGGGACAACTTGCAATTGGAACTTTTATGATTTGCAACTGCACTTTACACTGAAGCCAATTAACCTACAAACCAACACGTCTTTGGAGTGTGGGAGGAAGCTGGAGCGCCTGGAGAAAACCCACGTGGTCGCGGGGAGAACGTACCAACTCCATGCAGACAGTACCCGAGGTCAGTATCGAACCCGCGTCTCTGGCGTTGTAAGGCAGCGACTCTACTAAATTCACTCACTCCAAGTGGGTTTCCTGTAGTAATGGGAGGGAATTTAAACAATCTTTCCCAAAATTAGTTTAATTGAAAAGAATACAAGCACGGGAGCTTGGAGTGAATTTAACGAATGCCAGCGGGAGTTCCTATGAACTGCGCCTCTGGTTATGGATACCCCAAGCCATGGCTGGTCCCAAGCCCGGACACAGGAAGAGGGTTGAGCGTAGGGCTAGCACACCTACTCTGTAAAACCCAAACCCCCTACGGAAACAGCAAGCATAAACTATACTGGAACATGACCAAACAGAATGGCGAAAGTTTGCTGCTCAATGCACTCAACAGTGTAGGAGGAGCTGGTACTAGGTAAGTAAGTGGGAATCTCGCCAGTGCCAAGGGGGGAGCAAGCTGCAGAGAGCTAGCACGGCGTGAGTGGTTCACAGATAGCCGCACCCACGACTGTTCACATTGTCGTGCACAGTGATGCTCACCTTCTGCTCTGTGCAATGACTCACATGTTCTGCTCTGGACAGTAAGTGACTGACACAGATTCTTGCTCACCATGAGTGTGCATCGTTCACACATTGTTTCAATGATGTAGATTAATTTGCACAGATTAATCTCATTGACCCAGAGCGGGGGAATCAAGATCCAGAGGACATAGGTTTAAGGTGAGTGGGGAAAACATTTATAGTCATCTGTGGAGTGATACAGCATCGAAATAGGCCCTTCAGCCCAACTTCCCCACACCGGCCAACATGTTCCAGCTCTACTAGTCTCACCCACCCGCGTTTGGTCCACATCCCTCAAAACCAGTCCTATGCATGCACTCATCTAACTGTTTATTAAGCATTGGGATAGTCCCGGTCTCAACTACCTCCTCTGGCAGTTTGTTGCATACACCCACCACCCTTTGTGTGAAAATTTTCATATTCCAATCAAAATCAGAGAAAACCCATCCCTCTTTATACTTTTGCCATTTTCTAAAACATTGGCCCAGCCTCTTTGATATAAATACATGTTTTAAAAACATTTAATTGCCCTGAGGTGATGGGAAGTTAGCATAGATATCCCGATGGAAGGGAGGATACGGGACCTACCATCCTTAATGTGGTGGAAGGCATCTGAAGAAATGTCTAAAGGCCTCTTTTTTGGACATTAGTTCCTCTTTTGGCCGTGGTCTGATCAAACGACTGTCTAATGGAAACTCTGCTGTTTACAAAAAAAATAATGGAAGTGCTGGAGTAACTCAGCAGGGCATTAGCATCTCTGGAGAACATGGTGACGTTTGGGATCGGGTCCCTTCTTCAGACTGCCATTTTACTGATGCACTGTGAAATCCTCTCGAGGTATGTCCACTTCAAAGAAGTTCCACCTCCTGTCTCCGACTAGGCTGAAGAAGTGTTCCCCGGAGATGTTGCTTTTCCACCAAGTTACAACAAACAGTCTAGTTTTATTTTATGGAAAGCCATCACCATCTGTGTGGCGACTGGTATCAATATTACCGTTTGTCTTAGACTGCCTAGTTTATAATCATAGATTAATAAATTATAGCATAAGAACTAGGCCATTCAGCCCATCAAGTCTACTCCGCCATTCATGATGGATCTATCTTTCCCTCTCAACCCCATTCTCCTGCCTTATTAATCAATAATCTGTCAATCTCTGCCTTAAAAATATCCACAGCCTTCTGTGGCAATGAATTCCACAGATTCACTACATCAGCAAAGCTAAATAGCAATGTTAGTGCTGGCGTACATTTAAGCACACCCTTCCATAGTGCTGGCTTCATTCCCATCCCATGTGTATATGACTTCTTGATCTATCATCTTAGAGCAGAGTAGTAACAGGACATTCATCCCACCATATCCAGCACAGTGCACACCCATCTGTATTAAAGGTAGCAATGTTACAACATTTTGAGATTTTAAAAATCAAGTCTGTAATTTATCCCATCAGATAAAGCATAAAAAGAAGTTTAATTTGACACCTAATTCACTTTCATATCGTCAGTATTAAAAAAGTTATGGCCATTTTCATACTCGGAAATTAGCAACTTGTGCCCTATTGCTGTTCTATTGACTTAACACAAAAGCTGTGATCGAGGACAGTCAAAAGCCAATAACTTTCTTAAAAAATTAAGAGAACTGAATGAAATTTTCAGTTATTATAGATTGAAGCATTCTGAAACAAATATGAAACAATCATACTTGGGTGACCTCAAAATTAAAGCATATAATTAGTTAGTTACCCCATTGTAGCTAATTACAAAATTCAATTACTAGATCTAAACATCTATCCATTTCTTAAGAAAAAAATAACTTTTTTTAAAGCCAAAGTGTCCAAATAACATTCACACAAAAATGCACAATATAACATGATTTTTAAATCTCATTGTCATTAATTTATAGGCCAAATTGACGGAATTTATGTTTTTGTTTAATATTTTTATTAGAAGCAATACATATTGCCAATGATATAACAGTTTTTCAAATACACATTTAACTTGTTTCAAAAGTTATACAAATATTACAGAATGATTTATATAAGGTTCTATTTTTTAAAGAAAGTAAATAAAGTAAAGAGGTAAAAGAATAGGTGTTTAATCAAAGAGGAGTGTGATTAAATAATATTGATTATGATTATATATTAAAAAAAAAACAAATAAAAAACACAATAAAAAATAATAATTAAAATAAAAAATAATACAAGCAAACAATTATTATACTTTTAAAAAAAATAAAAAAATTGAAGTATACATCTTAACAATGAATGGAACAATTTCACATAACAATATCTATAGAGACGAGTATACAAATCTCAGAATAGATCTTTTCATCTAATCCTACCACCGGGTACTTATTGAGTTACAATGCTGAGCTCAGCTACCCCTTCATATAGTCAGTGAATGGAGACCATACTTGTTCAAAAAGTTCATATTTGTCCATTAGGACAAACCTGATTCTCTCCAAATGCAGCGTCTCCAACGTTTCCACTGTCCACATTTTAATTGTAGGGGATAATGTTCCCTTCCAGGATGTTAATATTAATTTTTTTCCAATTATTAAACAGTAATCAAGAACATTTCTTTGATTTACTGTAAATATTTGATTTGAATCTGAAACTCCTAATATTATTAACTTTGGGTCAGGGTCCAATTTAATCTTAAGAACTATAGAAATGATTTAAAAAATTTCAGTCAAATTGACGGAATTTAGTATTTAATGCCTGTAAATTAATGGCCATTTTAATCAGCTTGCGAGTGGGATTTTCTGGAACACGATAGATTGGAACATGGCGGTTGCGGTAAACGCCATAACAGCAGGAAAAATACTGCCGGTTCGTATGAGGAATAAATCACCATTTCACAACATGAAATGTTGATTAAGGTCATCTAAACAAATAAGTTTATATGAAAAAATTAACAGCTTTCATTTACCTGTCCCCTACATAAAATCCGTCCCTGTTGTCGGCGTTCACGGCATTAGGAGCTAGTTTTTATTTTACTGCAGTGATGAAATAGTCGGGCGATTAAAAACAAATTTAACTTACTGGCAGTCGGAACGAATCTTTAGAAAAATCTCGCACTCCTAGAAAATAAAGGTCCGGATGGCAAGGGAAAACCGCTTTTTAAGCCCGCCCCCCCCCCCCCCTCAAAGGCGCCAAAGGTGCGCACACGGCCAGTGACAGAACTGCAGCACTGCTAAAGGTAAGTTTTGTAACATACCTATTAAAGGTAGATACAAAATGCTGGAATAACTCAGCGGGACAGGCAGCATATCTGAGGTGCTGCCTGCCCGACTGAGTTACTCCAGCATTTTGTGTCTACCTTCGATTTAAACAAGCATCTGCAGTTCTTTCCTAGCCGTCAGTATCAATCCTATCTTACCTTGCCTAGGCGATTCATGTGGTCCTCTAGACATGTAATAAATGGTTCAATGGTGTTTATATTGCCACGTGTGTAGTGGAAACGCACAATGAAATTATTTTCTTACAAACAGTCCATTTAGAGCATTGCCAGACCTAAGCACAACCACAATTAGCAAAGTCAAAGTCAATTTTATTCGTCACATGCACCCGAAGGTGCAGTGAAATGAATTTGCGAGCAGCGATACACTTAAAAAGAACACACAATACACAATAAGATTTAACACAAACATCCACCACAGCGTTCTTCACTTTGGTGGAAGGCACAAAGTACAGCCAGTCCTCCAACCCTTGTTCACCCGTGGTCGGGGCCATGAACCCCCTGTAGTCGCTGCTACGGACGGCCCGATGTACAGGCCCTCTGGTCGGGATGATCCAAACTCCGACGTCGGGATGGTCGAACACACTCCGCGAAGTCGGCAATTTCTCACCGGAGATGTTATAGGCCGCAGGCAAGCGGTCGGAACTCTTCTCTGGCGATCCCCGGAAATGGATCCCAGACTCCGGATGGTAAGTCCAAACCCCGCCCGCGGCTAGAAGCTCCGCAGACCACAGCCCCATGATGCCAAAGTCACCAGACCAGCGATCGGAGCAGTCCTCTCTGGCGACCCCCGGCAAGGGTTGCCCGCGATGCACCTGCTGCCGATACTCCAGCCCCGACTCTGGGAAAGGCCGCTCCAATCCAGGCTGCGAGGGAGGCGGCATGGAAAAAGTCGCCGCTCCATCGAGGAGGCGACCGAAAGCAGTTCCCTCCTTTTCCCCCCAAACACCCCCCACACAAGACACACCAAGAGACACCTAAAATAACATTAGACACACCAAAACCCCGTCAAAAAGTCAAAATAACGATCACGCTGCTGCCAGCGCCCCCACCGACTGAACCCCAACCACCGATCCAGCATGCATCTTCAGAGTCCAGTCCACACTTTAGATATTGGGAGCGGTTCCCGTTCCAGGCAGCCCCCAGGCTACCACGGGCCTCCAGCCATCGTCTTCCTTTGGATGTGTGGGTCGACCTATGGTGAGCCTCGCTCTTCGCCGCTCACGTCTCTGTCGTCGACGCCATCTCCATCCTCTCGGTCTCCGGTCCTCGGGGGATGAGCATGGCTCAGCAGGTTCCCCCTTCCAGGCAAGTTTTCTGACATTGGGCTGGCTCGGGGGCTTCTCCCCGTGGCTCTGCTTTCACCACTCTCTCAAGCAGCATATTTCAGGTACAAGTGATATGGGGACGGAATCAATAGACAATAGACAATAGGTGCAGGAGTAGGCCATTCGGCCCTTCGAGCCAGTGCCACCATTCAATGTGATCATGGGTGACCATCCCCAATCAATATCCCGTTCCTGCCGTCTCCCCATATCCCCTGACTCCGTTATCTTTAAGAGCCCTATCTAGCTCTCCCTTGAAAGTATCCTGAGATGAAGGGGAATGAGGAGAAAGCAGGACCAGGGTACTGGTTCTGGATGATCAGCCATGATCATATTGAATGGCAGTGCTGGCTCGAAGGGCCGAATGGCCCGCTCCTGCACCTATGTTCTATGTTTCTACTTACCACTGTTGGACTGAGAAGATCCCACCACCTGCGTTAGAGTTCTTACCACATTCCCTGAATAGATGTCCTCTAGTTTTTTCTATGTCTGATATGGGAAAAAGTTTCCTGTAGTCTATAGAATCTGTACCTCTCACCAACTTGCCCCTGAACCTAAGGGACCAGCCAGTGTCCCACAAGTAACTTTGTCAAAAGCTTTACTGAAGTCTACGTAAACCACGTCTACTACTGTCCCGTCATCAATACACTTTAGTCTTCTTAAAAAAAGAAACCAGATTGGTCAGACAGGATCTGCCCTTAACCAAGACCTGCTGGCTATCTACATGCGATAAGACGTCTCATGCACAGCCATTCATACCTAGATTAGAGTCATAGATACAGGAAAGGATTAGAAAAATGATTGCAAAGAGTTAGGTAAAAGTGATCAGAACAATTTGCAGACTGGGAATGTCCAATTACTCATTGACACTAGTCTGGCCAGATGGCTGGTTCCACGTTATTTGTGGATAAATACATCTTCATTTGGGACTTGTGAAATGGGAAATCTATTTCAGTTTATATAAAGATGTTCGAATCAGCCTAGCGCTATGTAAATGTTTGTATGTTGGGGTGAATTTAAGTGAGTTATACTTGAATACATATTTTGTACGTGTGCGTGTGTCTGGATTGTGTGTGTTTGTGTGTATGTGTGTTGGTGTCTGGTTCACGTGTATGTGCATGTGTCTGGTTCATGTGTGTGTCTGTGTGCGTGTGTGTGTGGGTGCGTTCGTGCGTGTGTGTATGTGAGGATTATGTGTGTTTGTGTGTATGTGTGTTGATGTCTGGTTCACGTGTGTGCATGTGTCTGGTTCATGTGTGTGTGTTTGTATGTGTGTGTGTGTATGTATGTACATGTGTGTGTGTCTGATTCATGTGCATGTGTGTGCTTATGTATGTGTGTGTGTGTGTGTCTGGTTCACGTGTATATGCATATGTGTGCGTATGTGTGTGCATGTGTGCTTTTGTTTTGTGTTTATGTGTGTGTGTGTGCGCTTGTATGTGTGTGTTTGTATGTATGTGTATGTGTGTGTGTGTATGTGTGTGTGCGTGTGTGCGTATGTGTGTGCATGTGTGTGTGTATGTGTGTTTGTGTGTGTGTGTGCGTGTATGTGTGTGTGTGTGTGCGTATGTGTGTGTGTATGTGTGTGTGTGTGTGTGTGTGTGTGTGTGTGTGTGTGTGTGTGTGTATGTGTGTGCGTGTGTATGTGTGTGCGTGTGTGCGTATTTGTGTGTGTGTGTGTGTGTGCATGCATTTATATTTGGGTGCTGAGTGATTATATATTTGGAGAGAAAACTATAACAGACATAAATATACCAAACTTGCTTTTGTGTTGTTAAAACTACAGGCTACAGAATTCTTAGCATGACTATCTAGAGATAATTCATGGAAAAGCCGATAGCTGCAGGGGTCTGAAAGCAAATGACCGTGTGAAAGCTCCTGCCTACTAATGAGAGGATCATATTTCCTTAATCTGAAACTGCTGTATTCTATTTCATGAGGTCCAGATATTTGGAACCAAGCTACCATAGCCACCTATGGACACAAAGCGCTGGAGTAATGCAGTGGGTCAGGCAGTAACTCAGGAGAAAAAAGATGTGTGACGTTCGGGTCGGGACCCTTCTTCAGGCTGAACAAGGGTCTCGACCCGAAAGGTCACCCATTCCTCCAATCTAGAGATACTGCCCGTCCCGCTGGGTTTCTCCAGCATTTTGTGTCTATCATCGGTGTAAAACCAGCAACTGCGCTCCCCTCCTAGACATGAACTGTAGATGCTGGTATATACTATAGATAGATGCAAAATGCTGAAGTAACTCCGCAGATCAGGCATTATCCCTGGAGAAAACGGAAGGGTGACGTTTCGGGTCGGGATTTTTGTTCAGACTCACTTGGTCATATAGGTGTCAGACACAAACAAATGAATCAACTATGATGGATCAATTCATTCAATAGTTGCGAGATGTCGCAAGAGAGGATTGCCAAACTTGTATTATGTCTTCCAGAACTGCAGAGACTAACGATAGAAGTATACAAAATTACGAGGGGCATAATGAATTAAAGTTCTCTTTTAAATTTATGATGAATATTTTTTATTACTATATTTTAGTGTGTAACTGGTCAATCTCTCTTTTCATAGGGTCACTGAGTGATACAGAGTGGAAACAGGCCCATTGGCCCAACTTACCCACACCGGCCAACATGTCCCAGCTAAGCTAGTCCCACCTGCTCGCATTTGGTCCATATCTCTCCAAACCTGTCCTATCCATGTACAAGTCTAACCATTCCTTAGATGTTGGGATAGTCCCTGCCTCAGCTACACCCTGACAGCTTGTTCATACACCCAGCATCCTTTGTGTGAAAACGTTACCCCTCAGATTCCTATGAAATCTTTTACCCTTCACCTTAAACCTATGTCGTCTAGTCCTCAAGTCTTTTATTGCTGATTCTTTTTTGTATAATTCACCATAACAAAATACAGTAAATCCTCATCCCAGAGACTGAAGAAGGATCTCAAGCCCGAAACCTCACCTATCCACGTTCTCCAGAGCTGCTGCCTGACCTGCTGAGTTAACTCAGCACTTTGTGTCCATTTGTGTATTAACCAGCATCTGCAGTAGTTTGTTTCTACTCCTTATACAATGCTAATACATTACTCGGTTACACAGACACTATTAATAACAGGCACTATCCCTCCCTCTCTTGCCCATTATAACGAGGGTTTACTGTATTTCAAAGATTCCCTTCCCAATCCTCAACCCTTGTTCACTGTGCCAAGGTGATACTAGGTTTGGATTAGTAAAAATCGTAATCTTATTACTTTTTAAAATTGATCTGCCAATAGTCATAAAGCACAACAAGATACATGAAACATGAAATTAAAGTGATGAGTGGAAAGGATGGGGAATGTGTAAAGATTGCGGGGGTGGGGAGGGGAGTCAGTCTCAGTCTACCCAACGATAGAACAGTGAGGAGTTGTACAGTTTGATAGCCACAGAGAAAAAGGATCTCCTGTGGTGTTCTGTGTTGCATCTTGGTGGAACCAGTCTGTTGCTGAAGGTGCTCCTCAGGTTGACCAGTGTGCCATGGAGGGGGTGAGCTGTGTTGTCCAGGACGCTCCACATTTTGAGGAGCATCCTCCCCTCCTAGACCACCTCCCATGAATCCAACTCCACCCCCAGGACGGAGCCAACTGTCATGGTGAGCTTGACATCCGCGGCCTTCGACCTGCTGCCCCAGAAGACCACAGCGAAGAAGATGGCACTGGCCACCATCGATCGGTGGGACATCTGCAGACATTGAAAGAGCGGAGCCTTCTCAAAAAGTACAGCCGGCTCTGTCCCTTCTTGTACATGGCCTAAGCGTTCCTGGACCAGTCCAGTTTACTGTCCAGGTAAACTCCAAGATACTGTATTCCTTACACTTGTACATTTATCATCATCAGAGAATGTTGCCACTGTGATGCCTGTGTAAAAGCTGGGATCTGGAATAAATAAGGGCCAAGAATTATCCTTAATCTGGAATACATTTGAATTAGGGTCACAATTGAACTTGAGTGTAATTGAACTGTGGTTAGTCTCGACTGTTGTGCTTTCTAAAATTATGAACAGCCTGAGTAACTATGAATTAATTGGACTACAATTCCTGAATTTTAGGTGTGTGACATGAATATTTGCTTTGATCCTTGAGTGTATTTGAATTTGTTTTATCCTGAAACACTAAGTTTATTTAGATTGGTATTATCCATGAAACTTGGTCATATATACATTAATATTAAATTGGAAAAATTGCATATATTGGGATTAGAATTATCCTAGAATCCTGCCCACATTTGGAATGGTTCAATTACAGAATTCTAATCATATTTTGATAGATTATTTACAGTTTAACTTATAGTCACGTGTGCCGAGCTGCTTTCAATGTTGCGTGCTACCCAGACAGCAGAAAGACAATACATGATTACAATTGAGCCATTTACAGTGTATGGATACATGATAAAGGAATAACATTTAGTGCAAGTTAAAGCCAGCAAAGTCTGATCAAGGATAGTCCGAGGGTCTCCTATGAGATAGATAGTCATGCAGGACTACTCCTTGGTTGTGATAGGGTGATTCAGTTGCCTGATAACAGCTGGGAAGAAACTGTCTCTGAATCTGGAGGTGTGCGTTTTCATACTTCTATCTCATATCGTGTGTTGATATTTTAATAACTAGTACCCTACAATTTGGATATGTGGGTTAGTTTCATTGATATACTGTATATGGATTGTAATTCCTCTAGATTTCTGCCTGTGTTTGGATTGAGATTATCCTGGAACAGCGAATATATATTAAATGGGTATTGACCAGGAATACTGGCTATATTCAGGTTGTTTTATAGTTGTATAATTAGATTGGTAGTGCACTAGGACCCTAGTATATTTGGATTCATATTACTACAAAACCGTGATATATTTTAATCAGTGTTAGTCAAGAATTAAGATAGTTTAATTGTTGTGTGCACTGGCAACAGAATAATGAAATTCTTCTCGCAGCAGCATGACAAGCCTGCAAACACAATATGATTTGGTAATATATAATAGTCAAAAATCCAATGTTAATAACCATAGAACATGGGCGCAGCGGTAGAGTTGCTGCCTTACAGCGCATGCAGGGCTGGAGATCTGGGTTCGATCCTGACTACGGGTGCTGTCTGTAAGGAGTTTGCTCATTCTCCCAGTGACTGCATGGGTTTTCTCTGAGATCTTCGGTTAGAAACATAGAAACATAGAAATTAGGTGCAGGAGTAGGCCATTCGGCCCTTCGAGCCTGCACCGCCATTCAATATGATCATGGCTGATCATCCAACTCAGTATCCTGTACCTGCCTTCTCTCCATACCCTCTGATCCCTTTAGCCACAAGGGCCACATCTAACTCCCTCTTAAATATAGCCAATGAACTGGCCTCAAATACCCTCTGTGGCAGAGAGTTTCAGAGACCCACCACTCTCTGTGTAAAAAAAGTCCTTCTCATCTCGGTCCTAAAGGATTTCCCCCTTATCCTTAAGCTGTGACCCCTTGTCCTGGACCTCCGCAACATCGGGAACAATCTTCCTGCATCTAGCCTGTCCAACCCCTTAAGAATTTTGTAAGTTTCTATAAGATCCCCTCTCAATCTCCTAAATTCTAGAGAGTATAAAACCGAGTCTATGCAGTCTTTGTTCATAAGACAGTCCTGACATCCCAGTAATCAGTCTGGTGAACCGTCTCTGCACTCCCTCTATGGCAATAATGTCCTTCCTCAGATTTGGAGACCAGAACTGCACGCAATACTCCAGGTGTGGTCTCACCAAGACCCTATACAACTGAAGTAGAACCTCCCTGCTCCTATACTCAAATCCTTTTGCTATGAAAGCTAACATACCATTCGCTTTCTTCACTGCCTGCTGCACCTGCATGCCTACTTTCAATGACTGGTGTACCATGACACCCAGGTCACGCTGCATCTCCCCTTTTCCTAATCGGCCACCATTTAGATAATAGTCTGCTTTGCTATTTTTGCCACCAAAGTGGATAACCTCACATTTATCCACATTATACTGCATCTGCCAAACATTTACCCACTCACCCAGCCTATCCAAGTCACCTTGCAGTCTCCTAGCATCCTCCTCACAGCTAACACTGCCCCCCAGCTTAGTGTCATCCACAAACGTGGAGATATTGCCTTCAATTCCCTCATCCAGATCATTAATGTATATTGTAAATAGCTGGGGTCCCAGCACTGAGCCTTGCGGTACCCCACTAGTCACTGCCTGCCATTGTGAAAACGACCTGTTTACTCCTACTCTTTGCTTCCTGTTTGCCAGCCAGTTCTCTATCCACATCAATACTGAACCCCCAATGCCGTATGCTTTAAGTTTATATCCTAATCTCTTATGTGGTTGAGTGTGAGGGTTGCCTCCCTCACACTCCAAATACATTCAGATTTGTAGGTTAATTGGCTTTGTATAAGTAAATTGCCCCCTAGTGTGTATGTGTGTGATAGTGTTAATATGTGGGGATCGCTGGTCGGTGCGGAATCGGTGGGCTGAAAGGCCTGTTGCCACTCTGTACCTCTAAACTAAACAGCACAAGAACAGGGCTTTGGCCCACAATTCCTGTGCCAAACATGACAGTCATCAGGCAACTGAACCACCCTTGAACAACCAGAGAGCAGTCCTGAACTTCTATCTCTCATTGGAGACTGGTAGATTATCCTTGATCGGACTTTACTGGCTTTATCTTGCACTAAATGTTATTCATGTTGTTCCCTTTATCATGTATCTGTACAGTGGATGACTCGATTGTAATCATGTAGTGTCCGGTCAGCACCCAACAAAGGTTTTTTGCTGTAGCTCGGTACATGTGACAACAAACTAAACTCAAGCTCAAACTCAAGCCAAGACCAAAAGGACACAAAACACTGGAGTAACTCAAGGAGTCAGGCAGCATTTCTGGAGTACAAGGGTAAGAAACGTTGAAACAAAAAACTGCAGATGCTGGTTGAAGCCAAATGTAGACACGTGCTCAGCCCCCTGTTGTACTCACTCTATACTCATGACTGCGTAGCCGGTCATAGTGCAAACTCCATCATCAAGTTCGCTGACGACATCACTGTTGTGGGATGTATCACTGATGGGGATGAGTCGGAGTATAGAAGAGAGATCGAGCGACTGTCCATATGGTGCCAGCACAATAACCTTGCCCTCAACACCAGCAAAACCAAGGAACTGATTGTGGACTTTGGAAGGAGTAGGACGGGGACCCACAGTCCTGTTTATATCAATGGGTCAATGGTTGAAAGTGTCAAGAGCTTTAAATTCCTGGGCGTGCATATATCTGAAGATCTTTCCTGGTCCGAGAACACAGATGCAATTATTAAGAAAGCACATCATCCTGAGAAGATTACGGAGAGTCGGTTTGTCAAGGAGGACTCTCTCTAACTTCTACAGGTGCACAGTAGAGAGCTTGCTGACCGGTTGCATCGTGGCTTGGTTCGGCAACTTGAGCACCCTGGAGAGGAAAAGACTACAAAAAGTAGTAAACACTGCCCAGTCCATCATCAGCTCTGACCTTCCTTCCATCGAGGGGATCTATCGCAGTCGCTGCCTCAAAAAGGCTGTAAATATCATCAAGCACCCACACCATCCTGGCCACACACTCATCTCCCTGCTACCTTCAGGTAGAAGGTACAGGAGCCTGAAGACTGCAACAACCAGGTTCAGGAATAGCTACTTCCCCACAGCCATCAGGCTATTAAACTTGGCTCGGACAAAACTCTGAACATTAACAGCCCATTATCTGTTATTTGCACTTTATCAATTATTTATTACAATTATTTAACAATAATTTATACACAATTATTTATTCATATGTGTATTTACGTATATATTGGTATATGGACATACTGACCTGGACACATGACTATAATCTCTCTTGACTCTTGACTCTTGACATTGCTGAAGTAACTCTGAGGCTCAGGCAGCATCTATGGAGAAAAAGGATAGGTCACGTTTCGGGTCAGTACCCTACTTTAAATTCATTTTAAGTGTGAAGAAGGGTCCTGACCCGAAATGTAACTTGTCCTTCATCTCCAGAGATGCTACCAGACCCGCTGAGTTACTCCAGCACTTTGTGTCTATCTGTGGATAGGTGACATTTTGGGTCTTGGAAACATCCTCTATCCATGTTCTCCAGAGATGTTGCCTGGCCTGCTGAGTTACTCCAGGCCAGCATATTTGTGTATCAAACAGCATCTGCAATTCTTTGTATCTACACAAAGCCAAATGCAATTCTTATCAGCCTGCATATAATTCATATCACCCCAGTTGCAATGTGTTGGTCATCTAATCGCGAGTTCATCAGGCTGTTCTTCCATGACTTTGTTCGCCTTTATCTTGAGCCATCGGCCGGCTCTGGAGAAATGGAGCCGGATACTTACACTGGTGGCTCCCCAACATCTGCATGCACACAACATTTACTCAGGACCTGAAGCAAATACCAGTTCACTGTCACTCTCTCTTCACACAAAGCAGCTAGAGTTAGAGCACAAGACACCCGTTAGAAAAACTTTGGAGGATGAGATGGAACTGGAGCCGTGGGCAGCAGGGTACAGGAACCATGCAGGTGAAACACAAAGGGATCCTGCCTGGAGCCAGTAGGAGCAGAGCCGTCTTAACAGCATTATAGGCCCCGGGCAAAGCAGTGCACTGGGTCTCCTACGCTTCCAGTTTCTTTATGCCGAATCAAATATGCCGTCATGCACTTGCGATGTTCTTCTCCGTTTTCATGTTCTACAATAACATTCTACAATACATAGATTAGCATGGGGCCCCTACGCTCGAGGGACCCTGGGCAACTGCCCAGCGTGCCCATGCGTTAAGACGGCCCTGAGTAGGAAGGAACTGCAGATGCTGGTTTAAACCAAAGATAGATACAAAAAGCTGGAGTAACTCAGCGGGGAAAGGCAGCATCTCTGGAGAGAAGGAATGGATGATGTTTCGGGTCGAAACCGTTCTTCAGACTGAGAATGGGGGGCGAGGCGGGGGGGGGGGGGGGTAGATTGCAACCTTCACGTGGTCCGCCCTGTTTCGACAAATGCAATCAACCCGGCGTGCACAATCAAATAAGCTCAAATAGAACAAGTTGTCCTACAACTTTAGGCTGTGCACGCCACACGCAAGAAGGTGAAGAGTCAGGGGAAAGGGAAACAAGAGATATAAACAAAGATATAGAAAGGTATACAACAAATGAATGAAAGATATACAAAAAAGTAACAGTGATAAACGAAACAGGCCATTGTTAGCTGTGGGCCCACCCCGAAATGTCACCTATTCATTTTGTCCAGAGATGCTGTCTGACCCGCTGTGTTACTCCAACGTTTTGTGTCTACCTTCCCCAGATGATGCCAGACCCCTGAGTTACTCCAGCACTTCATAATTTGCTCATATCTCTAAGGTGCAACTATTGTTTTCAGTGTCTATGGTTGATTCATATAATAAAGAGATGGCTGCAATTATCATTTAACACAAAGCACAGAAAAAGTGTCATTTAATGTAGGAACAAGTTGAAGTTAGACCTTGTTTCATTGGAAATCCAAAGTAACAACAGATATATGCATCAGCAAAAGCCCTTCGAAAACCCGAGTGCCAGGGCCAGCTACCACAGTTTCAGTTTAGTTTATTGTCACGTGTACCGAGGTACAGTGAATAGTTTTTGTTGCGTGCAGCGGGAAGACAATACATAATAACAACCAAGCCATTTACAGTGTATAGATACGTGATAAGAGAGTAACGTTTAGTGCAAGGTAAAGCCAGCAAAGTCCCGATCAAGGATAGTCCGAGGGTCCCTAATGAGGTAGATAGTAGTTCAGGACTGCTCTCTGGTTGCGGTAGGACGGTTCAGTTGCCTGATAACAGCTGGGAAGAATCTGTCCCTGAATCTGGAGGTGTGCATTTTCACACTTCTATACCTTTTGCCCGATGGAAGAGGGGAGAAGAGGGAGTGGCAAGGGTGCGACTCGTCCTTGATTATCCTGCTGGCCTTGCCGAGGCAGTGGGAAGTATAAATGGAGTCAATGGGAGGGAGGTTGGTTTGTGTGATGGCCATTCGCTGTAATTTCTTGTTGTCTGTACCAACGCAGGCAGCAGCACCTGCGCAAGCAGAACCAGAGTTCACGTGTCATGACCAATGCCCCTGTCAGTCCGAACTACAAACCTTAACCCCGTTTCTCTCTCCACAAATGCAGCCTGGCCTGCTCAGTATTTCCAATGTTTTCTGTTCTTTTGTTCCCTGATTCCCAGCGTATTCAGTTCATAGAACATAGAACAGTACAACACAGGAACGGGCCCTTCAGCCCACACTGTCTATGCCCCAAATTACATATTTTGCGTTACTTATTTTGCTATCAAGCTAATAAAATGGGCAATGGTCAAATGAACTAAAATATCTGTACTATTACTAAAACTCTCATCTTGACCACTTTTTTTAGTTTGCTTTTATTTAAAATTTGTGCAAAAAAGTTTGCTTTTTAAAAAAAATTGCACTAGGATTACTCACTGTTCTCCTCCCCTGCAAGTGCACCAAGTTTTGTTCCCATCCATGGAGTATTACAAAAGTTATCAATGTTTAAAAAACCGTGAGATCAGCAGGTTGGTCTTCTCGCCTGTCAGTCACCATGGAGGCAAGATCCCTTATGGCACCTGCTGGAGAATAAAACCCCGGATGCGGGGCTGAGCACAAGTGCTGATTGAGTCAGCAAGAGTGGAGTCGGGAAAGTCGCTGTGAGGTTGGGAGGTGCTGTGTGGAGTCGTGGCTGGTGGCTGCTGAGTGGAGTCCCTTCCCACTCCCTCCCCTCCCCACCCACACCCCGCACACCCCCCTTCCCCCTCCCACTCCTCCCCACACACACCCCCTACCCCTCTACCCCCTTCCCCTTCTCCCCCACCCCCCAACACCAGCCCACCCACCTCCAACACCACCCCACCCTTCCAACATAACCCCAACCCCCACAACACCACCCCAGTTCCCCCAACACCACACCACCCCCCACCAACATCACCCTGTCCCCCCACCAACACCACCCCACCCCCCTCCAACACCCCCCACCCCCACCAACACCACCCTACCCCCCTCCACCAACACCACCCCATCCCCCAACATCACCCCACCCCCCAACACCACCCCACCCACCTCACACCACCCCCTTTCCCACACCATGGTGGAATATTGCATTGGGGAATGGGTTGCATTGGGGGACCAGGCCTCCCGTGTGACTGGGACCCAATCGGTTCCACTTAGTCTAGTGTCTTATAATTTGGAGACACAAGTAACAGAAGGTGCAGGAATATTGAGGAACACACATCGGGCTGGAGGAAGTCTGGGTCAGGCAGCATGGGGGGGATCTGAAGAGGGAAATGGACAGACAACATTTCAGATGGGGATCCTTCTTCAGACTGTTGATGATGGCAAGTGTTGTAGAGCTGAAGGAGGGTCCTGAGCCAAAACATCATCTGTCCATTTCGCTCCACACATTCTGCCCGACACATTGAGGTCCTCCAGCACTTTGTGCTTTGCTCATGTTTATAATTTGACGTAAGATAGACACAAAATGCTGGAGTAACTCAGTGGAACAGGCAGCATCTCTGGAAAGAAGGAATGGGTTTCTTTGAACGTTACGGGTCAAGACCCTTCTTCAGACTGATGTCGGGGTAGAGGGAGATACATAAATAAGGAAGTGTAAGGTGTGTAAACAGGACAAAGGGAATGGCGATCAAGGAAAATGTCGAATAGATCATTGCTAGCTGGGAGAAGGTGACAACAAAGCTAACCGATAGAATGTAGTCGGAGACAGACTGGTCGGAGAACTGGGCAGGGGGAGGGATGGAGAGAGAGGGAAACCAAGGGTTACTTGAAGTTAGAGAAGTCAATGTTCATACCGCTGGGGTGTAAGATGCCCACGGGAAATATGAGGTACTGTTTCTCCAATTTGTGCTGGGCCTGACTCTGACAATGGAGGAGGCCCAGGACAGAAAGGTCAGTGTGGGAATGGGAGCGGGAGTTAAAGTGTTGAGCAACTGGAAAATCAGATATGTTGAGGTGGACTGAGCGGAGGCGTTCAGCGAAACGATCGCTGTTTTTCAGGCGTATACACACCTGGATAAGCGGATACAGTAGATGAGGTTAGAGGAGGTGCAAGTGAACCTCTGCCTCCCCTGAAAGGGCTGTCAGGGACCTTGGACGGAGTCGAGGGGGGAGGTTAAGGGACAGGTGTTGCTTGAATATAATCACTCCGCGCTAGATGCTCACGAATGTCCTTTCCGGGAGACTAAACCAGGTGTATCTTCCAGAGGATCTGCCAGAAGCGGCTGATTCTACCAGCCCAAGGACAACCACACACCCTTCCACGGCAGTCATAGAATCATAGAAAATAGGTGCAGGAGTAGGCCATTCGGCCCTTGGATCCTGCACCGCCATTCAATATGATCATGGCTGATCATCCAACTCAGTATCCTGTACCTGCCTTCTCTCCATACCCCCTGATCCCTTTAGCCACAAGGGCCACATCTAGCTCCCTCTTAAATATACCCAATGAACTGGCCTCAACTACCTTCTGTGGCAGAGAATTCCAGAGACTCACCGCTCTCTGTCCTTCCAGAATACCCATGTGCGCGTTTTCCCACTTCTGCCCCCATGGGATGAAATTATTTCAAATAACCATTTTCAACCCGGTTAACGTCGTTACTCGAATCCTTGGTCGCGCTTAAGTTACAACCCTTCTCCCCCGGAAACCAACCGTGTGTGTGTGTGTGTGTGTGTGTGTGCTGGCGTTTCACTGGGCAATGTGGAAAATGAAATGCGCTTCCAATTAATAGTGCTTTAGCCAAGGGGTTGCACCTCCCGTGGCTCAAAGCCAAGAATCAATAACAGGAATGCTCGCAGGGTGCAGATAGCAAGCAGCGAGCCGGGGCTCTCTGAGATGTTTCTGTAGCAATGAATCGCCCCATTTATTCCCACCCAGTGGTTCCCCTCCCTGCCGTCATCTTTCTACCGTGAAGGATCTGTTTCATTTCTCTAAGAGGCCGCCAGGTTTCAGACCTCCCGGGATACTTTTACTGAAAGAACTATTTTGATGCACAAACTCCTCATTCATTCGGAGAGGGCGGGACTGCCGTTCAGTTTCAGGACAAGACCGTGAAGGTTTTGTGTGCAGGAAGGAACTGCAGATGCTGGTTTAAACCGAAGATGGACGCACAAATCTGGAGTAACTCAGCGGGACAGTCGGCATCTCTGGAGAGTAGGAATGGGCGATGTTACGGGTCGAGACCCCCTTTCAGACTCTCTGGAGAGAAGGAAAGGGTTTAGATCGTAAATTGCCTTTGCCCTGTGGAAGAAGAAATGGGGTCTTCACTCCTGAAGTCAGAAGAAGGGATCCGACCCAAAAACCCGTCCCTTTTTCTCCAGAGATGCTGCCTGTCCCGCTGAGTTACGGCAGCTTTTTGTGTCTATCTTCGGTTTAAAACTCAAAATAGGTCTGCTGAGTTACTCCAGCACTCTGTGTCTATCTTTGGTATAAACCAGCAACTGCAGTTCCTTCTAATACAATTAAAGGGAGTCTGGACATAAATAAGATGGAAGCACAGAGTCTTTTGCCCAGAATAAGGAATCAAGATCCAGAGCACATAGGTTTAAGGTGAGAGGGGCAAGGTTTAATAGAAACCAAAGGGGCTGCTTTTTTACTCAAAGGGTGGTGGGTATATGAAAAAAGCTGCCAGAGGAGGTAGTTGAGGCAGGTACAATTACAACAAGATGGAACTAGCTTCATTGGGACATCTTGATCTGTATGGATAAGTTGGGCCAAAGGGCCTGTTTCAGTGAAGCATAAGAGAAAATCTTGCTGTTAATTAGATGAGGAAAGATGTATTAAATCTCAAGTTGAGATTAAATGTCAGCATGATTCAGTGTAAAGAAGGGTCCTGAGCAGAATGTCAAAGCCATCCTGCTGCAGCTGAGGAAGCACAATCTGCCACAGACAATGATGGTCCAATTCTACACGGCCATCGTAGAGTCTGTCCTCACCTTCTCCATCGTGGTCTGGTTTGGCTCAGATACCAAGCACGACATCCGGAGGCTGCAGCGAATCGTCCGATCAGCTGAGAAGGTTATTGGCTGCAACCTTCCCAACATTGACGAACTGTACGCTGCAAGGGCCAGGAAGCGAGCGGGCAAGATCATCTCTGACCCCTCTCACCCTGGCCACAAACTCTTTGAATCACTTCCCTCTGGAAGGCGACTCCGGACTGTCAAAGCTGCCACAGCCAGACATAAAAACAGCTTTTTTTCCACGAGTAGTAGCTCTACTCAATAACCAAAAATCTGTAGCCTCCTTTTGCTCTGGTAGTTTATTTAATTCACATGTTTAATCAATAATGTTTTATTATTAATGTTTGATGTTTTATGTATTATTCTTATCTGTGACTGTATGTCATGTTGTCACTTGCGGGCGGAGCACCAAGGCAAATTCCTTGTATGTGAATATTTGGCCCATAAACTTATTCATTCATTCATACAGATACAATCTATGGAAGAAAACAGGTCAATCAGCCCAACCTATTTTGACTGGGAGCACAAGAGACTGCTGATGCTGGAATCTTCATCGAGAAACAAAGTACTAGAGGAACTGGCATTATTCTCATCTAATCTAATAGCGTTGCCCTCTCCCATGCCTCTTCATCAGAATAAGATAGGCACCTTATAAGTACTGCGTAGGAAGGAACTGCAGATGCTGGTTTAAACCGAAGACAGACACAAAACGCTGGAGTAACTCAGTGGGACAGGCAGCATCTCTGGAGAGAAGGAATGGGTGACGTTTTGGGTCGAGACCCTTCTTCAGACTTTTAAATACTGTAACAGTACCTGTCGCAATGAAATTTTCTGGCAGCTCGTTCCATACACCCACCACCTTCTGTGTGAAAAAGCTACCCCTCAGTTTCCTATTAAATATTTCCCCCTCTCATCTTAAACCTATCTCCTCTGGTTCTTAATTGCCCTACTCGAGGTAAAAGACTGCATTCACCCTATCTATAGATGTACAACACCCTATCAGGATGTACAACAGGTACAACAAAACAATGGTAAGAATATCGACTTTGCAGGTGCAGGGATCATGCTTCTGGTCGACAGTCTCTTGCATTTTCCTTGTGCCGTTGCTGTCTCCAAATATATAACATTCCTTGTAATTCCCGTGTGAGAGTGATGCTAAAACAAAAACTGAATGTCTTCTCTCTCATTGTGTGGGGTTGCAGCAGTGCTGGAGGATTGTAGAGTTGTTATCATATCATGGAGTCATATAGCACAGAAACTGGCCCTTGGGCCCAACTTGCCCATACCGACCAAGTTGCCCCATCCAAGCTAGTCCCATTTCTCCGCGTTTGACCCATATCCCCCTAAACCTTTCCTATCCATGTACCCACCTATGTGCCTTTTAAATGCTGTTACTGTACCTGCCTCATCTACCTCCTCACGCAGCTCGTTGCACCACCCTCTTGAGTGAAAAAGCCACCTCTTTGGTTCCCATTAATCTTGCCCCTCTCACCTTGAACCTATGTGCTCTGTTTCTTGATTCCCCTACTCTGGGAAAAAGAATTCCATAAAGTGCTTCCACTTTATTTATTTATCCCCGACTCGTGTGCATCAGTTACACAGGGCACCATGTAATAGCAAAGATATTGTCAAGCTTGAAAGGGTTCAGAGAAGATTTACGAGGATGTTGCCAGGACTAGAGGGTCTGAGCTATAGGGAGAGGTCGAGTAGGCTGGGACTCTATTCCTTGGAGCGCAGGAGGATGAGGGGTGGTCTTGTAGAGGTGCATAAGATCATGAGAGGAATAGATCGGGTAGATGCACAGAGTCTCCTGCCCAGAGTAGGTGAATCGAGGACCAGAAAACATAAGTTCAAGGTGAACGGGAAAAGATTTAATAGGAATCTGAGGGGTAACTTTTTCACATATGGAACAAGCTGCCTGAGGAGATAGTTGAGGCTGGGACTATCCCAAAGTTTAAGAAGCAGTTAGACAGGTACATGGGTAGGACAGGTTTAGAGGGATATGGACCAAGCGTAGTCAACGTTGCAACGTTTTGTTGTTGTGTACATCATCAATAATATTGTGAGCCCAGAACCAGGAGCCACAGTTTAAGAATAAGGGATAAGCCCTCAGAGGGCGGTGGGGGCCGGTTCTCTGGATTCTTTCAAGAGAGAGCTAGATAGAGCTCTTAAAGATAGCAGAGTCAGGGGATATGGGGAGAAGGCAGGAACGGGGTAGTGATTGTGGCTGGCAGTGCTGGCTCGAAGGGCCGAATGGTCTACTCCTGCACCTATTGTCTATTGAAAATGTGGGCAAAAATCAGTAACAGCTCTTGAGTGGATGCTCACTCCAGACCCAGTGCTCGGAAGCTTTGGTATAAATGCAATCTTGGCACTGGTTGCCGAATTCTACAATTTCAATTAGTCTTGAAGTGCTAAACCAGAAACATACAGATTTAACACTCAATTGCTAATTAGCTGCTGATTAGAACCATGTATTTGGGCTGGATATAACAAGAGAAAATGTAAAGCTCTCTGGCTGACTGACAAAAACACATTGCAGACTGGCTCACAGACTGGAGGAGCGGGTGCACAGTTTCCTGGCACTGGTTGTCCTGGTGGCTTTATGTGCAGGAAGGAACTGCAGATGCTGGCTTGTGCTGAAGATAGACACAAAATGCTAGGGTAAAGGGCCTGTCCCACCAGCATGCAACTCTATGCGATTAGCGCGACCTAACGTGGTCGCTTGAGCCGTCCGGCGTCGCGGGGCCGGTCCCACTTCGATCGCCAGAGCCGTGTGGAATTGTGCGGAATTTGTTCCGAGTTCGCCCCGAGACCGCGCGGGGCTCTGAAAAACTGACTATGTCCAAAAATTCTGCGCGGCAACGGCTTGTCAGCTCGCAGTCGCCTCGACGCATTACACACCGCCCCGACATTGTGCCTCCGTGAACCTATCTGTAGGTGCCTCCGTGACCCTCTATGTGTGTGGCTCCGTGGCTCTGTGTGTGTGTGTGCCTCGGTGCCCCTCTCTGTGTGCCCCTCTCTGTCCTGGCGAACTTACCTTAGACATCGCTCCAAGTTCGCCTCACTTTGCGCCGTGTTGCGCCACTCACCCGACCTCCGCGCGGCCCCTACTGCCGGTTTGGTTGCGCTTGCCGCATGCAGGCGCATGCTGGTGGGAACGGCCCTGTACAGGGGATCACCCGACCTCCGCGCGGCCCCCGCTTCTAGTTTGATCGCGTTCATCGCATATAGTTGCATGCTGGTGGGACAGGCCCTTAACTCAACGGGTCAGGCAACATCTCTGGAAAAAAGGAATAGGGAGCATTTTGGTTCGGGATCCTTCAGACTCCACAGGAGGGGTGCAGCGAGAGAGGGTGCTGCAGAACTCTCGTTGGTGAGAGAGTCTGAAGAAGGGCCTCGTCACAAAATGTCACCTATTCCTTTTCGCTGGAGATCCTGCCTGACCCGCTGAGTTACTCCAGCACTTTGTGTTTATCCTGGTGACTTTTCCAATCAACCTCAGATTTATTTTCCTCAATGTCTATGATCAATGGCATAGCAAATAGAGTTGCTGCCTCCCAGCACCAGAGATCCGGGTTTATACCTTGACCTCAAGTGCTGTCTGTGTGGAGTTTGCACGTTCTCCCGCGGGTTTCTCTGGGTGCTTTGGTTTCCTCCTACTGCTTCAAGACGTGTGTCTTTGCAGATTCATCGGCCTCTGTAAATTGTTCCAATTGTGGATCGGACCCGGGTCCCTGGCGCTGTAAGGCAGCAACTCTACCGCTGCGCCACTGTGCCGCCCTCTAAGAGGTTTACTAATAGACTGCTTTTGCTCTGCACGGGGATTGAACCCATGACCTTGGCATTATTAGCACCGTGCTGTCTGGCAAACTAGAGCCGATCCTTTGCGCCAGATACAAACCAATGCCCAAAGGCTGAGCTAGATTTCTACTTCATTCAGTGGCTTTGTTTGTATCTTGTATGTTGGAATATTAGAAGTCGCCCTGCATTTTGGGACCAGTCTGGCCACCTGTAACGTTCAGTTTGGTTTAGTTTAGAGATACAGCATGGAAATAGGCCCTTCAGCCCACCAGGTCCATGCTGACCATCACTCAATCACCCATTCGATGTCACCCCACTTTCTCATCCAGTCCCTGCACACAAGGGGTGATTTACAGAAGCCATTCAACCTATAAACCCGCACGTCTTTGGGATTTGTAGGAAACCGGAGGACCCGGAGGAAACCCATGCGGACACAGCGAGAACGTGCAGACCGCACACAAACAGCACCTGAGGCCAGGATCAAATCTGGGCCTCTACCTGCTGGGCCGCTGTGTTGCCCCAAAATACAATGTCTTCCCTTTTAGTCCTTTATGTTACAGTATTCAGTAGCGTTTAAAGTTTACTATGAATCTGGGTGTGTCAAATATAGTTCTGTGTAGGAAAAGAACAGCTGATGCTGGTTTAAATCGAAGGCAGACGCAAAATGCTGCAGTAACTCAGCGTGACAAGCAGCATCTCTGGATGAAGAAGGGTCTCGACCCAAAACATCACCCATTCCTTCTCTCCTGAAATCCTGCCTGACCCGCTGAGTTACTTCAGCATTTTGTGTCTGCATCTCCTGTGATCCCATGCATTGATACCATCTGCAGCTTTTACGGAATGTGTGTTTGTGCCCTGAGCTCTCTTCATTACGAGCACCCTCCCCGCACATGTTGCCCCTTGAGGTGATCTCCCCATCCTTGATTGAGGGGTGTCTCTGCCAGACCCTGACACCCCAGTGTCTCGCAGCGGAAGGACCCTAGACTGTTGTCCTCCCGCACAGAGCCTTGGCATTGGCTGCACCGAGCTTCAGCGGGTCACTCAGCACATAGTCCTGCAGTCTAGAGGGGCCAGTCTGCAACATTCCCTGCTGGACATCTCGCTCTGCTAGGAGTCATTGAATGTGAAAATGTGTGATTCCTTGGGCAACTGAGTTTTGAATTTCAAAACGATCATTTTCACATCTTATCTTTTCTGTGTGAGACATTAGACTTCCAGGCTCATGTTCTCTGAGATCAACCCTGGGCACTAGTGTAATATAAATATCACTGCAGGATATCCTCTGATCCTATGTGATAATGCAATCAGCAGTGCTGCATATTCTTCCCCTCTGGCACCCATGACTGTATCATTGGCAACAGTTCAGAGACCCTCACATATAAGTGTAATAGTACCTTCATTACAAATCTGCATTCTGTCGCTCTTGTGAGATAGGCAGTCAATAGTTTTGCAGATAACCTTTGCAAAGTGAAGTTAGTAACATCACGGAACTCTTTGTACACTTTTATCCATTGGTATCACCAGTAACACTTCTGATAAGCTTTGCTTCTTTGTAGCAGGAGCGGATCTAAAAGATAGCTGATAGATGTCTGGAGAAGGGCCTCGACCCGAAATGTCACCTATTCCTTCTACCCAGAGATGCTGCCTGTCCCACTGCGTTACTCCAGCATTTTATGTCTATCTTCGGTGTAAACTAGCATCTCCAGTTCCTTCCTCCACAGATAGCTGACCACCTCTTTGCCAGGGCAATAAATGCTGGACTTCCAGGGGCACCCAATTGAAGAATTATACTTCCCATTGTAAAACTTCAGACTGCATCACGGTGATACAGCGGTAGAGTTGCTGTCTTACAGCGCTAGAACCCGGGTTCGATCCTGACTACGGGTGCTATCTGTATGGAGTTTGTACCGTACATTCTCCCCGTGAGTGTGTGGGTTTTTTTCAGGTGCTTGAGTTTCCTCCTACACTCCAAAGAAGTACAGGTTTGTAGGTTAATTGGCTTCTGTAAATTGTCTGAATGAATGAATGATTGAGTTTATTGGCCAAGTATGTACACATACAAGGAATTTGCCTTGGTGCTCTGCTCGCAAGTAATAAAACGACACACAGTAACAATTAAGATTGACACATAAAACGTTAAACATTAATCTTCTTCTTTTGTGTGGCGTGCACAGCCTAAAGTCGTTGGACAACTTGTTCTATTTGATCTTCCGTTTGTGCACGTCGAGTTGATTGCATTAGTCGAAACAGGGTGGACCATGTGAAGGTTGCAATCTTACACCCCGTTAAACATTAATAATAAAACATTACAATTTAAACATGTGAATGAAATAAAATACCAGAGCAAAAAGGAGGCTACAGACTTTGGTTATTGAGTAGAGCTACTACGTGTGGTTTTTATGTCCGGCAGTGGTGGATAGAACTGGTTTGAATGGGTGATCGATGATCACCATGGACTCGGTGGGCCAAAGAGCCTGTTTCCACGTTATATCTCTAAACTAAACTAAACTCAACTAAACTAAAATCTCATTCCTGTATGATCGTGTGATGTAGCATTGCAAGGCTCCCTCTGGTGGTTCAGAAACATTTAAGCTCTTGTCTCTCTTTATATTTACTGCTTTCAAAGCGTGAGGCCAGATATATGGATACGAAGGGTTGAGAGCGATATGGGCCAAATGCAGACAAATGGCCCAAAATGTGAACTTGGTCAACAGGGACAAAGTGGGCAGAAGGGCCTGTTTTCATGCTGGACAGTTCAATTTAAATAGTGTCACATATTGCCCTTTCTGGTTTATTCTTTGGGTTGATGTTGGCATCACTGACATCATTGTTGCCCACCTCCCAACTGCCCCATAGACAGTGGTGTGGAGCAACATTCATGAAATCCATCACGGCACTGACCTCTCCACATCAAAGGGATCTACGAGAGGCACTGCCTCAAAATGGCAGCCATCATCATCAAAGACCCACACCACCCTGGTCACACTCTCATTTCACTCCTGGCATTGGGAAGAAGGTACAGGAGACTGAAAACTGTAAGGTGCAGGCTCAGGAGCAGATTCTCCCCAACAACCATCAGGCTGGTGACCTCAACAAACTCCAACTCGGAATCCAACCAAACTTTGAACTACAAACTGCCCTGTTTGCACGAGGATCCTGGTATTAGAGCAATGGGAGTGTGGGAATGGGAAGGAGTTGGGAAGTTAACTAATGGGAGAGTGGGAATGGGATGGAGAGTAAAAAGTTCATGTGACTTTAAGCTTGGGTTGGAGATGGAAGTAGAGCGGGTTGGAAGGGATGTAGGGGCCTCACCTGGAAGGGCTGTATGGTGATATATCCCTGGATAGTGGTGAGGGCAGAGTTGAAGAGACAGACGTGACACCTGATGGCCGTCGTGGAAGGTGAATGGAAAGTCATCTGCAAATGGTCCAAGAACTCATTCTCCACTCCTTTGGAAAGAGGCCTAGTTCTATAATCAGCTTGGGAAGCGGAGGATCGGCTGCTGGAGGCGACGGACGGTGGGTTTGCGGTGGTCGCAGGCGGTGATGTTGGCAGATGTGGCCGCGGTAGGCCCTACAGAGGCTGGGCCAGCGAGCGGGCGGTGATGTTGGTGGAGGCGGCCGCGGGAAGCCCTACAGAGGCCGGGCGAGCGTGCGACCGAATGGCGCGGCAGTGGAAGGAACCGACGGCATCGTGCTGGCCCAGGCCCACCCCTACATCATCGATCCATTGCTGCCCGGACACCGGGCCTTAGAATGAGAAAATAAGAAACTGCACAAAGTACTGAAGTACCTCAGTGGGTCAGGCAGCATCTTCAGAGAACATGGATATTTGAAGATCTGGGCCGGGTCCCATCTTCAGACCCAAAACGTCACCCATCAAGTTCAAGTGTTCAAGTGAGTTTAATGTCATGCGTCCCTGATAGGACAATGAAATTCTTGCTTTGCTTCAGCACAACAGAACATAGTAGGCATTAACTACAAAGACAGATCAGTGTGTTCATATACCATTATATAAATATATACACACATGAATAAATAGTGTCCTATCCATGTGCTCCAGAGATGCTGCCTGAACCACTGCATTACTCCAGCACTTTGTATCTTTTTTTTAAACCAGTATCTGCAGTTCAATGCATCCCTATAACAAATTGCATATCTCCTTGTTAAAGTCAAGTTTATTTGTCACATACACATACAAGATGTGCAGTGAAATGAAAGTGGTCAAAGATCGGACTTTTCAGAGACTTATAAATTGTAAGATGACGCTGGAAGGTGATGTCTCTCTGCGTGCTATTCCAGAGAGGATCTATTGTACTCATGTATAGTAGGATTTGACTGGAGAACATGGGGAACAAACACTTCATTCTATCTCTGTATAGGTGACAACATTAAACTAAGGTAAACTAAACCTTTTACAGCAGCAGAGGAAAGTGAGAGGGATGGGGAGTGCTGGCTGGGTTAGGATGAGCGGACCAGGGATTCAATGATTCAGTGATACTTTATTGTCACATGTGCATGTATAGTGAGAACCCTGTTTTGCATTCAACCCGGTAAAATCATGGCAGAGCACAAGTGTCGCCAAGGTTTTGCACCGACAAAGTTTGCCGAGCACATGGCTGCAGACCTCCCCCTCTCTCCCCGCTGGGTCCCTCTTCAATCTTGGTGGCCGTCCTCGCTCGCCGACGACCCTCCTCTCTCTCCGACGGCCCCCCTCACTCTCGGCGTTTGCTCGCTAGTCCCTCCTCGATCTCGGGGCGGGGGTCCCGTCGATGTCCGCGGTGGGCGAGCCGGGCCTACTGGACGGCTGGGCCCCGATTGCCGGGAGAGTGACCCCTGCGGAAAGAAGAAAGCGGGCGAGAGGAGTAGATGGGGCCAGGGGTGGATTCACATTTGGCACCAACACTTGATGTTACTGTATCTCTACAGAATCCCTCTGATTCCTTGCGGTATATTGTGATAATGTTGTCTGTTTTCCTCATGTCTCCGTTTTCTTGCATCTCCAGATGGATACTTTGTGTATTGGTGTGAAATGTAACACCGCATGTTGCACATTCCTGTTATCAGCAACATCTCTGTTCTAAGGCATGGTCAAGTCATGGCCCAAGATTATGGTCCACACCTGATCAACAGATCAAGGTTAGTGAGAATGTGAGCTTGTTCCGCATGCGTCTCACATCACACTGAAGACCAGGAATGCAAGGCCGACCATCGCACTGGGAACCCGCCCGTAAAACCCAAAGGATCGGCAGATCATGGTCTCTGTTTGTAGTCATTTACGTGACTGAGGTCAGTTGACAGGGCTCACCACGGGGTGATCGGCAACATGAGGAGGTCCAACGAACAGAGACAGCAGCAGAAATAATGCAACCTCAGTCGCAGCGGCTTGGCGCCAACCCGGAGCATGCGCCCTATTTAGGGCGGGCACCTACGGATGTTGAACCAGGTGGCATCACCCTGCTGCAGCTGAATGCGGAAGGATTTACATAACTTCTGCTGCCTCAAACGCAAGAAACATAGACATAGGAACATAGAAACATAGAAAATAGGTGCAGGAGTAGGCCATTCAGCCCTTCGAGCCAGCACCGCCATTCAACATGATCATGGCTGATCATCCAACTCAGTATCCCATACCCGCCTTCTCTCCATACCCCCTGATCCCTTTAGCCACGAGGGCCACATCTAACTCCCTCTTAAATATAGCCAATGAACTGGCCTCAACTACCTTCTGTGGCAGAGAATTCCACAGATTCACCACTCTCTGTGTGGAAAATGTTTTTCTCATCTCGGTTCTAAAAGACTTCCCCCTTATCCTTAAGCTGTGACCCCTTGTTCGGGACTTCCTCAACATCGGGAACAATCTTCCTGCATCTAGCCTGTCCAACCCCTTAAGAATTTTGTACGTTTCTATGAGATCCCCCCTCAATCTTCTAAATTCTAGCGAAGAAGAAGAAGACAGATCACGGTATCAGAAGGAAACTGCAGGAGAGGCCGGACGCGAGAAGCAAGGGTCGGTAGGAGGGTGAACCGGGGTAATGTCTCCAGAGCCTTCAAGTAGGCTGCAGGAGGCGCCCCCGGGACACAAAGATGGCCAGGCGAGGCGAGGGGAAGGATGTTGGTTCATGAGCCGATCCGGTCTAAGGCGATGAAGGAAGGCCCTGCAGGAGCCTGGGGTTCACCTGGATCGGGAACCTGCTCCAGTAGACTGAGCGCGTGGGCAAGCGGGCGGACCGGACTGTGAACTGTTGGAAATGGCACCAAAACAAGGCGGTGCCTGCATGTGTACATACGCAAATAGAATTTCACTTTGCAGTTGCACATGCGACAAATAAAGCTCCATTATGCCGAAAGCAAAACACATTTGAGAGCACCTTAACCGCAGATTAATCCTGGAGAACTTTGGTTGCCATTATGCATGGAAAAAGCCGATTGAAAATTATCCCTTGAAACCACTGATTTCACTGGCCATGAAAAATTGTATCCTGAAGGATAATGTATATTCAGCGGTGGAAGATTGCAACCTTCATGTGGTCCACCCTAATGTAATCAACTCGACGTGCACAAACAGAAGATCAAATAGAACAAGTTGTCCTACAACTTTAGGCTGTGCACGCCACACGAAAGAAGAAGATGAATATTCAGTATTAGGGGAGGCACGGTGGCACAGAGGTAGAGTTGCTACATTACAACACCAGAGACCCAGATTCGATCCTGAGGATGGTTAATATGCTGGGATTGCTGGTCGGTGCAAACTTGGTGGGCCGAAAGGCCTGTTTCTGCACTGTATCTCAAGTCAAGTCAAGTCAAGTTTATTCGTCGCATACACATGCGGGATGTGCAGAAAAATGAAAAGTGGCCGTGCCTGCGGACTTTGTGCAAAAACAAACAGACAAACACCCAACAACTACAAACAGAATCACATGTTCTTTTCCATATTAAATATTGTGGGCGGTATTGTGGTCCAGTAAGTTAGTAGAGTTAGTCCCTGGTGAGATAGGAGTTTACAGTCCGAGTGGCCTCTGGGAAGAGACTCCTTCTCATCCTCTCCGTTCTCACAGCATGGCAAAGGAGGCGTTTGCCTGACCGTAAGAGCTGGAACAGTCCGTTGCAGGAGTATCTCTAGAGATAGTATCTCTAGAGATAGTATCTGTATACTAAACTAAACTAAACTAAACTAGACCCACACAGTCACAGGGAGAAAGTGCAAACTCCACACAGACAGTCCCCGAGGTCAGGATCAACCCGAGTCTCTGGTGCTGTGAGATCACAGCTCTACCAACTGTGCTAATGAGCATGGATCATTGAGCAAAAAACAAAGTGCTGGAGAAACTCAGTGGGTCAGGCAGTATCTGTGGAGGGAATGGACACACAGAGGATGAATCATTATTTTTGTTACAGGATCCCATGTTCACACTTATCAGTATTGACATCTTGTCAACTCTGCTTACAGAAGCAAGAATAGATTGCAGCTTGTTGATGTTGAACATTTGCAGAACAAACAACTCCACCCAGGTCATTATTTCAATCTGGCCTGTGCAGATTACGCTGCATTAATCTCATCATCTGAACATCTGCAGTCCATGGTATCTGATACTATACCAAGTATAGCATAGCTGTCGCCATGGTGGGCAGTACGGTGGGGCAGGGGTAGTGCTGCTGCCTCACAGAGTCAGAGACCCGGGCTGGACCCTGGCTACGGGTGCTGTCTGTACGGAGTTTGTACGTTCTCCCTCAGACCTCATGGGGTTTCTCCAGGTGCTCCAGTTTCCTCCCACACCCCAAAGATGTAGGTTATTTGGCTTGGGTAAGAATTGAATATTGTCCCTCGTGCTAGTGTAGGGGGAGCGCAGGACGGCACGGACTCGATGGGCCGAAGGGCCTGTTTACGCGCTGTATCTCAAAACTGTATCTCTGAACTAAACTGTTGGTATCAAGAAAACAGAGGCACACTGCAGACTGCCAACAATGCACCACAACTTACATTAATAATGAGCAATGCTCAATGTGAATCAATCCTATTAAATCAGATTCATGTTTTTAATGTCACTAAGCCTTAAAATGCAAGTGAGATTAGCAACGCCTTCGTCACCTTTGGCAAACTTACTTCAAACAAGCAAATATACTTTGATTGTAATAGAGAAGATGGACACAAAATGCTGGAGTAACTCCACAGGACAGGCAACATCTCTGGAGAGAAGGAATGGGGGACGTTTCGGGTTGAGGCCCTTCAGTGAAAACCAGCATTTGTAGTTCCTTCCTACCCTCCTGATTATAATACTTTGTGTCCATATTTGGTATATTTGTTACTTTGTGTCATGTTGTTACTTGCGAGCGGAGCACCAAGACAAATTCCTTGTATGTGTACATATTTGGCCAATAAGTGTATTCATTCATTCATGCACCAGCGTCTGCTGTTTCTACATATAGACCTTGCTGTTGTTTGATTTGAAAAGTGTCAGCACAGAATGGCCCCATTTAAGAAAAATAAAATTCACAAAAAAAAGTCCACCAACACCTCAACTTCCTTCAGGCAGCACGGTGGAGCAGCGTTGAGTACTGTCCTTCTCCTCCTCTTCATATTTACTTCATTTTAATAACGAGAACTTACTAATAGTGTATGTAGACTCGGTGAGGTACAGACTTTATCGAGCAAAAGCCTCATGATCATCATGTGCAGAAAGGAACTACAGATGCTGGTTTAAACCGAAGATAGACAGCATCTCTGGAGAAAAGGAATAAATGAGACCAGACCAGAAACGTCATCTATTCCTTTTCTCCAGAGATGCTGTCTGACCCACTGAGTTACTCCAGCTCTTTGTATCTATCTTCTTTTTGCCTCAAGCCTGCTCTCTGTGGCCAAGTCAAAAAGCATCCATGATGCAGGAGAAGACCAAAGGAGTGATCCAATGACGAGCATAAACAAGACCTCAGGCTTCAGAATTCCTATGGAAAACTGGGAGAACCCTGCCATAATCAGTCAATGTGGCAAAACCATGCTGAAGGTACTGCTGTCATTGTGAAAGGTCTGTCGGCAACACAGCTGAGGATTTGCGTAAATGATAACCTCCCTCTGCAGTGGACAGCAGCAATTTTGGGGAGGTTTGCTACTTATGTATGAGCCACTGCTAGGCATAAATTATTGACGGACTATTGAATTTTCCTTTCACGAATACATAACTCGACACAGTGGTAGAGTTGCTGCCTTACAGAGTCTAGAGCACCAGAGACCCAGGTTTGATCCTGATCCTGCCTGTTCGGAGTTTGTTCTCCCCGTGACCGCGTGGGTTTTCTCCAAGATCTTCGGTTTCCTCCCGCACTCCAAAGACGTACAGGTTTGTAGATTAATTGGCTTGGTATAAATGTAAAATTGTCCCTAGTGTGTGTGGGACAGTGTTAGTGTGCGAAGATATCAGATGCCTCCTCAATTTCCCGTTTTGTTGGTAGTAACATTGCAAATTCCCTCTGGGACCAAGAATAGTGTGGATTCCATTTACTCCTATGTATCCGTGCCATCAATAACATTATGAATTCCTTTGTGCGAACTTCTCACAGACAGCACCCGAGGACTGGTTTGGGTTCGTGTCTCTGGCGTTGTATACTAGCAACTCTACCTGGTGTGCCACTGTGCTGCCCCAAAATGGGAGAACACTCTGGCAAGTCTGGCAAGTGTTAGGTGGATACAGGTGAGATTGGGGTGGGGGTTGATTGGCAGATGTTTGGACAAAGGCCAGGGATAAAAAGACAAAGAGTAGGTATGTTACAAAACTTACCTTGAGCAGTGCTGCAGTTCTGCCGCTCCCCGTGTGCGTGACTTTGGCGCCTTTCAGAGGGGGGCGGGCTTAAAGTGCCGTTTTTCTGCAGACTGGGAAAATCAATCCATGTCGGGCGATTTCGTTGCGGAAAAAAAAATCGCTCCGACATTTCATTCATTAAGGTATTTTTAAATTACGCTAGATTATTTATTAACTAGAGTAATTTAAAAATCACCTTCAAAAGCCGTGAGCGCCGACAACGGGAAGGATTTTGCGTAGGGGAGAAAAAAAGGTACACAGTTTATTTTTACATTAAAAGTTGTTTTTTAGGGAGGCTTTAATCACATTTTCATGTTGCGAAATGGGGTCCAAAAAAATGTATGAATCAACAGTATTTTTCCTCCCGACTTCACTGCAAACCGCAACGTTCCAATCCACCGCATTCCACTAAAACCCACTCGCTAGTTGATTTAAATGGCCATTAGTTTACAGGCATTAAACACTAAATTCCTTCCATTTGGCCTAGAAATTCATGAAAATTAGATTTAAAAATTATGTTATATTGTGTATTATTGTGTAAATGTTATTTGGACACAAACAATTAAAAAAAAGTTTATATTTTCTTAAGAAATGGATAGATGTTTAGATCTACTCATTGAATTTTGTAATTAGCTACAATTAGATAACTAACTAATTATATGCTTTAATGTCAGGTCATCCAAGTAAGATTGTTTCATATTTGTTTCAGAATGCTTCAATCTATAATAACTGAAAATTTCATTGCGTTCTCTTAATTTTTAAGAAAGTTATGGGCTTTTGACTATTCTAGATCACAGCTTTTGTGTTAAGTCAATTGAAAGGCAATGGGGAACAAGATGCTAATTTCTGAGTATGAAAATGGTCATAACTTTCTTAATACTGAAGATATGAAAGTGAATTAGGTGTCAAATTAAACTTCTTTTTATGCTTTATCTGATGGGATAAATTGCAGACTTGATTTTTTAAATCTCAAAATTTTGTAACATTGTAACAAGGAGTGTGAGATGAGGAGACAAGGTTAGAAGAGGTGAGAAAGATGAAGCCTGAGGAGGGAATATCGGTGGAAGGAGGCAAGGGGCAAGGGGAAGGGGTGAATTGGATGCATATGAAGGTGGAGAATAGGGAAGTGAGGGGGGGAGAAAGATGGAAGGGTTGTTCACCTGAAACTGGAGAATTCAATGTTCATACCATTGTGTTGTAAGCTATCCAAGCGGACAATGAGGTGCTGTTCCTCCAGTTTGAATGTGGTCTCACTCTGGCAAGAGATATACATTGGAAACCCATAAGCCAATCTTGTCTACTCACATAGAACACAAAGTGCTGGAGTAACTCAATGGGTCATGCAGCATCTCTGGAGGACAAGGATAGGTGCATTTCAGATCTTGAGCTGAAATGTCTCTTATCCATGTCCTCCAGAGATGCTGCCTATCCCATTGAGTTACTGCAGTGTGCGTATTCGACACAAGATTCCAGCATCTGCAGTTCCTTGTGTCTACTCTTCTTGCTAGCATTTGGTTAAAAATATATTGTTTCATGATATGACACTCATTCATACTGTATAGCACTGAAACCAACCATTAGATGGGAGACATCCTGCGCTTTGCATGACTGGGAAGCACAAAGAGAAACACAACAGACAACTTGGATAGCTGTTGAAATCCCAGGAAGGGATCATGGAAGGAAAAGCTCAGGCTTGGCGATCGTTTCGCTGAACACCTCTGCTCAGTCCACCTAATCTCTTGGTTGCTAAACAATTTAACTCCCCCTCCCAATCCCACACCGACCTCTCTGTCCTGGGCCTCCTCCATTGTCAGAGTGAGGCCCAGCGCAAATTGGGGGAACAGCACCTCATATTTAGCTTGGCAAGCTTACACCTCAGCGGTATGAACATTGACTTCTCTAACTTTGAGTAACCCTTGCTTTCCCTCTCTCTCTCTCCATCCCTCCCCATTCTAGTTCTCTGATCAGTCTGACTGTCCCCCTCATTCCATTTTATCTCTGTTTGCTTTGCTGTCACCTTCTCCTAGCTAACATTGATCTCATCTCTTTTCATGTCTCGTTTTCACGCCTCACCCTTCCTTATCTCTGTCTCCCTCTCCCGTGTCTCAGTCTGAAGAAGGGTCTCGACCCGAAACGTCACCCGTTCCCTCTCTCCAGAGATGCTGCTTGTCCCGCTGAGATACTCCAGCATTTTGTGTCTATCTTCAAGTCGAGTTGAGTTTATTGTCATTTACATAACTATGGGTGAGGTACAGATAGAATGAAAATCTTGCTTGCAGCAGCATCAGAGATACATAGACTCAGACCCACACAAAACTGCAAATTACATGTAAATTATACATACATAGTTATATTCATAAGGGCAGTGCAGTGGTGCAGCGGGTATTGACACTGCCTCAGATACATAGATTCGATCCTGACTTCTGCGTGAAGTTTATATGCTCTCCCTGTTATCGTATGTGTGTCCTCTGGGTGGTTCTGTTTCCTCCCATATCCCAAAGACGTACGGGTTTGTTGGTCAATTGATTTCTCTAATTGGCGCTAATGTGTGTTTAGGGAGTGAGAAAGAGGGACAGCATAAAACTAGTCGTAATGGGTGATGGATGGTTGGTGTGGACTAGATGTGCCAAACATAGAAACATAGGTGCAGGAGTAGGCCATTCGGCCCTTCAAGCCAGCACTGCAATTCAACATGATCATGGCTGATCATCCAGAATCAGTACCCCGTTCCTTTCTCCCCATATCCTCGATTCTGAAGGACCTGTTTCACCTTCAGATAGACCTAGTTTTTGCAGACTTCTGTAGAACGGATTTGGGTTATAGCGGATGGACATACTAAACATTCTCCGCCAGGCCGGACTGATGTTGCCACCCTGGACCCTGTCTCCTGTTGCCACCTCCTGTATTGCTGTATTGAGACCCTGGAGCCTTGTCGCTGATGGCAGGTACCACTTTGCTTTCATGTTTCAGCAGATAAAAGGCACCTCTTTATCAGTGCAGTTCTTGCTCAGCCTAGATTTTATTGGTGGATCTCTACACATGAAATGTCATATATTACACTCAGTTATGATGGACAATGGACAGAAACAGGCATCATATCCTCCCCACCCCCCACCCCCCACAACTATAGTCCATTATATCAAGTGTTCACTGTATCTCTAAATTAAAATGAATTCTGAAAGACATTATAAAGGAAAAGACTTTGCCAAAACTAAAGACACGAGTGCAAAACACTATTTATATATCATCTGGTGTCGGAAGGATACTGCAGTAAGAGAAGGCTGTTTTAGGCATCTAGGATTCACAACAAAATGTTTGAATGTTCTGAGCTGAACTTATCAGATGAGATATGCCCCCATTGTTAATGTGGAATTCTGCAGAACCACTTGTCTATATTCAAGACTATTGAAGTTAATTATGCAATTGTAGCTTTTGAAACTATATGTGAACTATATTTTTCAATCTAGATTTTATAGTTGGATTTCTACACGTGAAATGCTATATATTGCACTTGGTTATGCCGGGCAATCCACACACAAATCGCCCCCCAACTTTGTGGTAGCGCAGTGGTGCAGTGGTAGAGTTGCTGTCATACAGCGGCAGAGACCCGGGTTCGATCCTGACTACGAGCGCTGTCTGTATGGAGTTTGTACGTTCTCTCTTTAACCGCATGTGTTTCCTCCAAGTGCTCTGGTTTCCTCCCACACTCCAAAGACGTACAGGGTTATAGGTTAACTGGCTTGGTGTAAATGTAAAAAAATTGTCCCACTAGGATAGTGTTCTTCTTCTTCTTGCGTATGGCGTGCACAGCCTAAAGTTGCAGGACAACTTGTTCTATTTGATCTTATTTGATTGTGCACGCCGGGTTGATTGCATTCATCGAAACTGGGCGGACCACGTGAAGGTTGCAATCTTCCACCCCAAGGATAGTGTTAATGGCCAGGGTTTGCTGGTCGGTGCGGACTCGGTGAGCCGATGGCCCTGTTTCCACACTGTATCTCTAAACTACAGTAAACTCCTCAAACTATATTTAATCAGCTGCTGGTGTCCTTGTGTTTAAAGAGTTTGGAACCTCGATGTACTTTGAGTTTAGAGAAATTCTTCGGAGAGCTTCTCCCGGGAGATCCTATCAGGATATTCTTCTTCCACGTCTCTTCCATGTGTCTGCTCGTTGGATAAAAAATACAAACTGTCACATCTCGGGCTCCGATCTCCGATCTCCATTCAGTCACACAGTCACTGACTTGTATTTGTGTTATCAGTCACATTGCATGTTAACACTAATTGTTTGTGTGCTACAGTTATTAATAACGTTGCAGAATTATGTATTTCCTGATACATTGGTGCCACAAGTTGAATCTCAGAGTTCTTCTCTTCCTCTGTTTATGCTGTAAGCATTGTTGTTAATTTACTCTGATATTTTTTGTCTAAGTGGCAATGAAAGACACTCAGTATTTTAAGCTTTGATTCCGCTAATAATATTTTGTTTTTCGTTTGTGGTTACAACAAATAACAATGCAAGACTCCCTCTGGTGGCTGCATGATTTGGATAATTAACATTTAAGATGTTTTCTGCACCATGTCCTCATGACGTCAGCTGCACTTGGAATTCTTTAGATAGACACAAAAACCTGGATTAACTCAACGGGACAGGCAGCATCTCTGGAGAGATGGAGTAGGTAAGGTCTCGAGTCGAGACCCTTCTCCAGAAATTCTTTATTTTGTTCCTGGGACATCGTCACCAGAGGCAATGCTACAGGAGTCCCATTAACTTGTGGGAACGCTGAAGATTCGAGCTGTCACTAACATCGACAGATACGGAAGCATAGAGACACAAGGAACTGCAGATGCTGGAATTTTGAGCAAAACACACAAAGTACTGGAGTAAGTCAAGGGGTCAGGCAGCATCTGGTGAGGGATGGATAGGCGATGTTTTGGGTCAGGATTCTTCTTCAGACTTTCTCCAGATGCTACTTGATCCACTGAGTTCTCTAAATACTTAGTGTTTTGCTCAAGAGGTTAAAAAAATATTGAGCACCCAGTTTATGGTGAAGATAAAGCTGGAGTAACTCAGCAGGTCAGGCAGCATCTCTGGAGAACAGGAACAAGTTGAGAGCTTTCTTCAGGCTGAAGAAGCATCTCGACCCAAAACATCACTTACTTCCTCTCTCTCGAGATGCTGCCGGTCCCGCTGAGTTACTCCAGCTTTTAGTGTCTATCTTTGGTTTAAACCAGCAGTTCCTTTCTCCACAGCCGGATTACGGTGCGTCTTTAGCCGTAATAGCACTAATATTCAAATACTGCCGTGAGAGAGAGTGACAAGTTCAAACTGTGTAACAACGTTCTCAGCAAATGGGCAACTTCTTCACGGGGTGTAAATGCAGAAGCCACAAGGAACTTAGTCCAAATAATGGGGAATGGTGCAGCCAGAATGGATTTATTTGGCAACAATGGACCATCACAAGAACTATCTCCGAACATCAGTTTGCAAGGCTGATCCAGTCTGCAGATGCTGGAAAAAGGAGCAAAAAAATAAACTGCAGGAAGAACTCAGCTCACCGGTCCCGATAGAACATAGAATAGCATAGCACAGGAACAGACCTGTTGGCCCAAACTATCTCTGCCAAGTATGATGTCACGGGAAACGAGTCTTCTCTGCCTGCGCGTCATCTATATCCCACCTTTCCTGCATATCCATGTGCCTACTAAAACCTCATAAATGCTACTATTGTATTTGCCTCCACCACCAACCATGGCAGTGTATGCCAGACACTCACCACCCTCTGTGTAAAAATCCAGCCCCGCACATCTCCTTTAAACTTTGCCCTTCTCAACTTAAAGCCATGCCTTCTAGTCTTTTACGCAGAATCTCGACCTGGAAGTAGACATTTTACTTCCTCTCACAGATGCTTCTTGACCTTTATTTTAGTTCGCTTTAGAGATACAGCACAGAAACAGGCCCTTCAGTCCAGCGAGTCCGTGCTGACCAGCGATCCCCGCACACTTACGCTGTCCTACACACCAGGGACAATTTACAATTTTACCAAAGCCAATTATCCTACAAATATGTACATCCTTGGAGTGTGGGGGGAAACCTGAGCACCCGGAGAAAACCCACACAGGTCACGGGGAGAACGTACAAACTCCGTACAGACAGCACTCGTAGTCAGGATTGAACCCGGGCCGCGGTAGCGCAGCTGTCTTACAGCGCCAGAGACCCGGGTTCGATCCTCATTACGGGTGATGTCTGCAAGGAGTTTGTACCTTCGTCCCCGTGACCTGCGTGAGTTTTCTCCGCGCGCGCTCCGGGTTCCTCCCACACTCCAAAGTTGTGCAGGTTTGTAGGCGAATTGGCTTGTAAATTGTCCCTAGTGTGTGTAGGACAGTATTAGTGTGCTGGGATCGCTAGCACGCCCTCGGTGGGCCAAAGGGCCTGTAGCCACACTGTATCTCAATAGACAATAGACAATAGACAATAGGTGCAGGAGTAGGCCATTTCGCCCTTTGAGCCAGCACCGCCATTAAATGTGATCATGGCTGATCATCCCCAATCAGTACCCCGCTCCTGCCTTCTCCCCATATCCCCTGACTCCACTATCTTTAAGAGCTCTATCTTGCTCTCTCTTGAACGCATCTAGAGAACCTGCCCCTACCGCCCTCTGAGGCAGAGAATTCCACAGACTCACAACTCTCTGTGAGAAAAAGTGTTTCCTCGTCTCCGTTCTAAATGGCTTACCCCTTATTCTTAAAATGTGGCCCCTGGTTTTGGACTCCCCCAACCTTCTAAACTCCAGAGTGTACAAGCCCAGCCGCTCCATTCTCTCAGCCCATGACAGTCCCTCCATCCCGGGAATTAACCTTGTAAACCTACGCTGCACTCCCTCAATAGCAAGAATGTCCTTCCTCAAATTAGGGAACCAAAACTGCACACAATACTCCAGGTGTGGTCTCACTAGGGCTCTGTACAACTGCAGAAGGACCTCTTTGCTCCTACACTCGACTCCTCTTGTTATAAAGTCCAATATGCCATTCGCTTTCTTCACTGCCTGCTGTACCTGCATGCTTACTTTCATAGACTGATGAACAAGCTAAACTAAACTAAAGCAAAACTAAATGTTGAAAAACTAGCAGTGGTGGAAATCCAGAATTAACTTTGGGGCAGGTGGGTCAGAGTAAATAGGTTGTTAAAATGCCATGGGCAGGTACAGAAAATAATGGATATCTGGAACACTAGTAATGCTTTGGCTAAAGATCTATGGAGACCACATCTGGTGCATTATGTTCATCTGGCAGTCACACCACAGGAGGGGTAGATTGACCTGGAGCCTGCACCGTAGTTAATTTAAGAGGCGATTACAACGTGGCCTCTATTCCCTGCACTTTAGAAAGTGGAGGTTCTTTGATCATTGTTTCAAGATATTAGGGAGAATCGTCGGGTAGATGGCAACTACTTTGGCTAATTGGGGAGTTCATGTCTGGGGCACATATTGTGGAAGTTAGAACCACAGAAGGAGACAATAATTGCAAACGTTAACAAGATTCTGAAGTTCCTTTGCACAGAGCAAATGATGATAGATCGATCATCTGTTAATTCCAAGATTAATAGATTTATGTTACGCAAAATATTAAGCCACGTGGGGCAAAGGTTGTTTGGGGCTACAATTTCACAAGGTGGCAGAACACCTGGAGATATATGGCCTACGTTCCTATAAGTGTCATCAGGAATGCCTTCCCGTTGGAATGTCCTATTTAAATTGGTATAATTGTAGTTTGCTTCTAGGGTCGCATGGTGGTGCAGCAGTAGAGTTGCTGCCTCACAGTGTTTACAGCTCAGGTTTGATCCCGACTCTGGGTGCTGTCTGTGCGGAGTTTGTACGTTCTGCTCGTGATCGCGTGGATTTACCTCGAAATCCTCAGCTCTCACTGACACTCCAAAGATGTACGGGTTTGTAGGTTAATTGGCCTGGTATAAATGTAACTTGCCCCTAGTGTGTGTAGGATAGTGTTAATGTGCGGGGATTGTGAGTCGGTGGGCCATAGGGCCTTTTCCCGTGCTGTATCTCTAAACTAAACTAGACTGCTTTGTATGGAAGATTGTAGAAATCTGCTGTGTGCTCATTATTAATACCATTGTAGAGCCCCTCAGGTGGCTGTTTGTGCAAACCATATGTAACCATTAGGATGGAACTGACATGCAGAAACAGATGGAATCTGTCAACAACTCCCAGTCAGGGATACAGAGGGAATCTTAGTATTATAGGAGACACAAAAAAAATCACAAAGTGCTGTATTAATTCAGCTCCAGCACTTTGTGATTGTTTTGGAACACCAGCACCTGCAGTTCCTTGTGTCTCCATTAAAAGCAGGTCATGCAACTACAATGGAAGACATGGATAGGCAATGTTTCAGGATGGGACCCTTCTTCAAACAGGCCTACATCAGTGAGACCGAGCAGAATCCAGGTCGCCCTTACCATTTAAACTCTGCTTTTCATTCCTATAGCGACCTGTCCTGAGCCTCTTCCATTGCCAAAGTGAGGCCACACATAAACTTGAAGAACTGCTCCTCATATTCCGCTAGGGTAGCTTACAATCCAAGGGTATAAACACTGAATTCTCCAATTTCCAGTAACACTCCTCCTCCTTGTCCCCTCCACTCTCTTTCCTGCACCCTACTATGCTGCTCACCCATTTCTCTCACTATCCTGCCCCCCTTTCCCCTCCCCCTCTTTCCACCTTTATATTTCACTCCTCTCCTTGTTTGACACCCTTTTGCCTTCTCTAGACTTTGTCCACCGATCCCCAATCACCCTCCCTCACTTGTATCCATCAGACTTAGTCTCGCTCCCATCCCTTCAGCAGTTTTCACCCTTCTACTACAATCAGTCTGAAGAAGGCTCCTGACCCAATAGGTTGCCTGTCCACATCCTCCAGAGATGCTGCCTGACTGACCTGCTGAGTTACTCCAGTACTTTGTGTTTTGTTTTTAATCTCAGTAATAAAGGTGTCAAAACACAAGCGATCCAAGCAGAACTGATGGTGACTCACCTGGGTTTGGGTTTGATCTTATACTTGTTATAACTGGATGGCAGGTGGATGCAAGAGGATTGAGGCAGAGTATTAAATATTATGGTTAACAAGAGCAGTCCAAATGGAAAAACGAAGATAGACACAGAAAGCTGGAGTAAAGGGCCTGTCCCACTTGGGCAACCTAATCCGCGAGTTCTGGCGAGTTTGCCCTCTACTCATACTCGCAGCATGGTCGACACGAGGTCGTAGGAGGTCTTCGTAGCTTTCCTTCATGCTCGAGAGTGGTCTCTGCATACTCGAGGCCTCAGCTAGGTCGCGGCGTTTTTTTCAATATGTTGAAAAATGCCCGTGAGTAAAAAAAAAGTCACCATGGAAATATTCAATACTTTTTTTACTCGTAGGTTTAGTCGAAGTAGGTCGGCATGTTAGTCGTAGGTAATCGAGGGTATATGAAGGTAGTCGAAAGTAGTCGTAGATAATCTTCATCATAGTTGAAGGGAGGTCGAAGGGAGGTCGAAGGAGATCGAAGGAGGTCGTCTTCACTCTCCACTATTCGGTGTTCAATTTTCCCAAAGTTAGTCGTAGCTAGTCGAAGCTGATCTTCAACATAGTCAAAGAAGGTTGAAGGAGGTCTTCAACATGTCATTTTTTCAAACTCTTCTAAACTTGCCAATTAGGTCGCCCAAGTGGGACAGCCCCTTTACACAGCAGGTCAAAGAGCATCTCTGGAGGAAAGGAATAGGTGACGTTTCAGGTCAAGACCCTTCATCAGGAAAATGTGATGGAGATGGCTTCAGTAGTAAAGAATGACATAAATACAGTTTTCACGGTGATATTTGTTCAGATGAACTGAAAGTTTAATTGTTACTGCTCAATGAGCAGAAGGCTCACGTGTCATGGAGCTGGGAACCCGGGAACAAGCCTGGTTCATCACGGTGTAGATAGACCCAATGCACCACAGTCTACAGGGGAGGGGGGGGCTTGGAAACCGTTGAGCCCCAAAGACCGGAGAGTGGAGGAGGAGGGAGCTGCTGCTGATGACGGGCGCGAGGAGTGGGCCGGTAGGAGAGGGGCCAGGGATTGCCTTCAGCCCCTTCAAGGTCAGCTGCAGGAGACGCACCTGGTGGACACAGAGGAGGTCGGGCGGGGAGAGGGACATCGGTTCATGAGCCGAGCCGGTCGAAGGTTACAAAGGAGGCCCTGCAGCGGCCAGGGACTTACCTGGAGCTTCTCTCCAGAGATGCTGCTTGACCTGCTGAGTTACTCCAGCATCTGTATTATTCACACCAGCTTCAATGATGAGGTTTCTGTTCAGGAATTCCAGAATGACCTTGAACGTACACTTCAACTACCTACCTAGTTGGCCTGGACAAAGTATATCTCCTGTTATTAAAATAAGCTAGGAGACTAAAGGGGCTGTCCCACTGCGGGGACCTAATTGGCTAGTTTAGAAGAGTTTAGAAGAGTTTGAAAAAGTGTCATGTTGAAGACCTCCTTCGACTATGTTGAAGACCAGCTTTGACTAGCTACGGGAAAATTGGACACCGAATAGTGGAGAGTGAAGACGACCTCCTTCGATCTCCTTCGACCTCCCTTCGACTATGTTGAAGACTATCTACGCCACCTTAGACTACCCTCGATTACCTACGAATAATATGCTGACCTACTACGACCTACTCCGACTAAATCTACGAGTAAAAAAGTATCGATTTTTTCCATGGCGACCTTTTTTAACTCGCGGGCATTTTTCAGCATGTTGAAAAATACGCCGCGACCCAGCTGAGGCCTTGAGTACGCGGGGGCCACTCTCGAGCATGAAGGAGTGTTACAAGACCTCCTGGGACCTCGTGTCGACCATGCTGCGAGTATGAGTCGAGGGCAAACTCTTCTAAACTCGCCAATTAGGTCGCCGCAGTGGGACAGCCCCTTTAGTCCCGTTGCCAATTTTAAACCATGCATGTCTACACAAAAGCTTCCAAAGCAATAGAGTGTCACTACCTGTTGTTTCAAATGGGGAAAAGAGCTGATCTGGGTATGATTAGGCCAGCTGGTTTATATTCAGTGATGGACATTCACTGGGATAAGCCTTCCTTTAGTAACATTCAGATTACTCAAGGGCCATTGGCTGGGATTTTTAAGGGAAGGTCACGTTTAACTCATTTGGTTGATTTTTCTTGAGGAGGGAGTAAAGAGTCTCAGAGAGGAGAGCACTGTGTAGGAAGGAACTGCAGATGCAAGTTTGCAATTAAATTAGACACAAAATGCTGGAGTAACTCAGTATGACAGGCAGCATCTCTGGATAGAAGGAACGGATTACTTTTCAGGTCGAGACCCTTCTTCAGACTGAGTGTCAGCGGAGAGGGAGACACAGGGATATTAAAGGGTAAAGTTAAAGGGAATAGGTGAACAATGAGAGAACAAAGGGGACGAAGCTCAAGGAAATGTAGAATACATCATTGCCAGCTAGGGGAAGGTAACAATGAGGCATATAATGTAAAATCTAATCAGGAGGACGGTGTGACTGGTCGGGGAACTAGGATAGTGAGGGATGGAGGGAAAGCAAGGGTTACGTGAAGTTAGAGAAGTCAATATTCCATATATCAATGGGGGAGTGCTGTTGTCTAAATGGATTTTAGCAAATCTTTTGATAAGATCCCCACATGGTGAAAAAGGTAAACGGCAAATTGGATTTAAATTTGGCTCTGCGGTAGCACGATGATGAGGGTACTAACTCAAAGCTAGCACAAGCAAACGAGAAAGGTAGGTTACGGAACTGAATAATCAAGGTAGACTTTGAAGGGGATCTGCGGAGTGTATGTAATATGTATGTCGAACAAGATTGAGGCATTCCAAGGATCGGGCCCTACATCTGTGGTTAATCAATAATATTCTGATAGCAGAAGATAGACACAACATGCTGGAGTAACTCAACGGGTCAGACAGCATCTCTGGAGAAAAGGAATAGGCACAAGGTAACAGCACTCTCCCTTTAATATCTCATTTTCACACCTTACCCCGCCCTATCTCTGTGTCTCCCTCTCCCCTGACTCTCAGACTGAAGAAGGGTCTCGACCTGAAACATCACCCATTCCTTCTCTCCAGAGATGCTGCCTGTCCCACTGAGCTACTCCAGCATTTTGCGCCTATTGGAGAGGATGTTTCCATTAGTGGCAGAGTCCAGGACGAGAGGTCATAGCCTCAGAATTAAAGGACTTTCCTTTAGGAAGGAGGTGAGGAGGAATGTCTTTAGTCAGAGGGTGGTGAATCTGTGGAATTAATTGTGGAGGCCAAGTCAATGGATATTTTTAAGGCAGGGATAGATAGATTTTTGATTAGTACAGGTGTCGGAGGTCATGGGGAGAAGGCAGGAGAATGAGGTTAGGAGGGAGATATAGATCAGCCGTTATTGAATGGCAGAGTAGACATGATGGGCCGAATGGCCTAATTCTGCTCCTATCACTTATGATCTTATGACTCATGTCTTATTGAAGTTGTTACTTTTGTGAGTTGATGGAAATTTATCATATGATCCAACGTTTCGAGGTCTTGCTTCCTGAGGTTATGCACTGCCACTCTTTTAAAAGCAATTCTTCAGTGGAATGAGTTATCAATTTAACTGTGCCGGATAGTATGTTAACAACTAACTCAGGCAGATACTCAATCTCTTCACCCCCCTGCCCACTACTTTCAGTCCAAAGCGTCACCTATCCTTTTTCTACAGAGATGCTGCCTGACCCTCGAAGTTACTCCAGCATCTTGTGTCTATCAAACACCATCTCCAGTTCTTAGTATCTACTCCAGGCAGATACAACTTTAATTCATATACATAGAAAAATGTGAGCTGTGCTTAACGCCAACACAAACAACTTAATGCCAACACATTGCTCCATTGAAATTTTCAAATTCGCAAATTGGAAAAGCTGTATATGATAGGTTAGAAGCCAGGTTTACTCACATCTGTTGATAGCTGACCCCCTTCATGATAAGTTTTAAGTGGCAGCACAGTGGCACAGGGGTAGAGCTGCTGCCTTACAGCGCCAGAGACCAGGGTTCAATCCTGACTAAGGATGCCGTCTGTATTGAGTTTGTAAGTTCTCCCTCTGACTGTGTGGGTTTTCTCCAGGTGCTCTGATTTCCATCCACACTCCAAGGACGTACAGATTTGTAGGTTAATTGCCTTTTGTAAGTTGTAAAATTGTCCAAAGCCTGCAGGATAGTGTTAGTGTACAGGGTGATCACTGGTTGGTGCGGACTTGGTTGGCCGAAGGGCCTGTCCCTGTAAAGTGTAAAATCTAAAGTGGAGGATTGGAAAAAAAATGTTGTGATGATGGACTGGACTGCGTCCACAACTCTGTGCAATTTCGTGCAGTGTTGGATGGAGGTATTTTCAAACCATGCTGCAAAGCATCCCGATAACATGCTTTCCACTGAGCATCTGCAGAAGTTGGTGAGAGTTGTTGGAGACATGGTGAACTTTTAATTGAATATCTGAGGAAAGGTGGTGATTCTGTGGAATTATTTGCCACAGACGGCCGTGGAGACCATCAATGGGTATTTTTAAGGCAGAGATAGATTGAGTCTTGATTAGTACGGGTGTCAGAGGTTATGGGGAGAAGGCAGGAAAATAGGATTAGGAGAGAGAGATAGATCAGCCATGATTGAATGGCGGAATAGACTTGATGGGCCGAATGGCCTATTTCTGCTCCTATCACATATAACCTCATGACCACTTATGAGGAATGGTCCCGAGCTGAAACTTCGCCAATCCACAGATGATGTTTGACCCACTGAGTTACTCGAGGACTCTGTGTGTTTGGCTCTTCATCTTCCTAGTCAAGTGAATGTGCAAAAGTATTTCTCCTAATTCATTATAAGAAGAATGAGGGCCATTCCTGGGTGCTCCAGATTTATCATTCAGTATGCATCATTAAAAACAATTGTTCAATAGTTCAATAGTGTTTTATTTATCACATATGGAACTGCACAGTGAATTTCATTTTGCAAATCTTACCCATGCGGGCCCCACCATTTTAGGCGCCATTATTCAAAATCCAAAGTCCGGTCTTTGTGTCCCGGGGATGCCTCCTGCAGCCGACCTTGAAGGCGCTGGGGGCATTACCCCGATTCACCCTCCTACTAGCCCTCGCTCCTCACGTCTGACACCCCCTGCTCCCTCCCAGTTACGTCGACAGACGAGCCTTTGGGTGGGGCCCACCACCGACAAACCTCCTCCTTACTTGCTTCATGGTTGTGGATCACGACTCGTGAATCTTGTTTGCAAATTAACTGGCACATTTTATATTTAATAACAGTGACACAGCTGGTAGAGCTAATGCATCACAGTGCCAGACACAAGAGCATGTTTTATTGCGATATGAACCGAAACAGAACAATGAAGTTCTTATTTGCAGCAAACCTGCAATTAGGTCATAAGATCATTTGATAGGAGCAGAATTAGGCCAAACGGCCCATCAAGTCTACTCTGCCATTCAATCATGGCTGATCTATCTCTCCCTCCCAACCCCATTCCCCTGCCTTCTCCCCATAACCCTAGACACCCATACTAATCAATTATTTTCAATCCTGATCTTGCGTACTCTCTATGTGGAGTTTGCACGTTTTCCTTGTGACCACGTGGGTTTCCTCCAGTTTTCTCTCACATCCCAAAGATGTGCATATTTGTAGGTTAACCGGCCTCTATGAATTGCCTCTAGTGTGGAAGGAGTGCTTGAGAAAATGAGCTAACGTAGAACGTGTGAATGGGTGATCGATACTTGGCATGGGCCTGAGGGGCTGAAGAACCTCTTTCCATGCTGATTCTCGAAATTAAACAGCAACTTGAGGTGCTGTCTGTTCCGCTGAGTTACTCCAGCATTTGCTGTCTACCTTTTGACTTTAAAAATCTTGCTTTTGACATGCGGATCCTGCAAGGCTCTGTGTAAATGCACGTTCATATATAAATGTAGGCAATAGGCAATAACCAGGTTTTGTTTGCAGGATCAACTCAGCCAAACCCAATCTTGCAATACAAACCAAAGATCGACACAAAATGCTGGAGTAACTCAGCGGGACAGCAGCATCTCTGGAGAGAAGGAATGGGTGACGTTTCGGGTCGAGACCCTTTTTCCTCACTTGGAATCCAAACTTTGCATTTGGGTTCGCTGGACAGGCAAGGGTGTAAATACAATTCGGGAGAAGCGAGAAGTCCGTGGTGTTGCAATCAGACAGTTTGTACTTGTGAATTGTTTACTTTAACTTAATTCCAATCAACCTTCACGGCACTCAAAGGAACAGGTTTGCACAGAGATTAAACAAGAGCCCTTATCTATGTAAACACAAGACTGCTCCAATTTAAAACTGTTTAGTGAGCAGAAAGGAAGTTTGGTAAGTATGCATCTCCTTCTTGCAATAATGCTATTTGTCAGCGTGAGGAAGTACCTCAGAGGAAGGCAGATTACAGTTGCTTTTTGCGCTGTGGTTTCAGAGTCATTCTGTCTTTCTCAGTTGAATAATTGATATTTGTCGAAGGATGTGGAGCATATCTGCAGTGTCAATGCCGGCGAGGCCAGCGTCTGCTGCTCCCAGCCACGGCTCATGACTGAAGACTAAAGTACCAGCAGCATGCAAGTGAGGGTGTAGTTGAGCTAAAGTTGGATGGGAATGGGCCAGACCATCACCTCTTGACTTCTGTTAGCAGTGAAGGGGCGTGACAGAAACCAGCTTGACTTCTTCACTGTGATATGAAACAAATCAAGATCAAAGGTGAATCTTCACCCTTCAAAAGATACTTCTGATATAATTCAAGAGCCATGCAAATTAATACCGTTCCATGATTTTAAATCAGAATTGTTGTGGGGAACACAGGAGGTGCCAGTCATTTCAATATCTTAATTAATACACATTCTTTGTGCAAAGATGCTACAGAAATCGGTTGATAAAGGCCAACCTTCTTGCCGCCTCTCTCTCCCCCTCTCTCTCTCTCACTCTCTCCCTCCCTCTCTCTCTCCCTCCCCGCTAAAACTTTCTCACTCTCTCTCTCTTGCTCGCACACACATGCTCGTGTACATAACAAACACACATGCTTAAACAGAGCTGTCTAAACTAAAATTATGAATGGCAACATCTAGTAGTTCCCCTTCTTTGACCAATATAATTACATAAAAGTTAATATTGCCACCTCATATTCCTGTAGCATCACCACAATCATCAACCCATAGCGGGACAGTGAGACCCTCAAACCTAGAGTTTTTCTGGGCTTCAAGGTTATGTTCCAACAGAGATAACAACTGAGCTATTTCAGACAGTGGAGAACATTTCATTCTAATGTAGTTGGCAGATTTCAGCAGGAAACAAACAGACTGATGGCTGAGCAGATCTGACCAAGCTTTTTATTTAATTGGACCATCTTTTGTGCTACTTAGTTCAAGATGATTCGTCAGCACAATTCCGCAGATGTAGAGTTGCTGCCTCACAGCGCCAGAGGCCTGGGTTCGATCCTGACTATGGGTGCTGCCTGTATGGAGTTTGTATGTTCTCCCCATGACCTGCGTGGGTTTTCTCCAGGTGCTCCGGTTCCCTCACATACTCCAAAGATGGTAAAGAAGGAACTGCAGATGCTGGAGAATCGAGGGTTTACACAAAAGGCTGGAGAAACTCAGCGGGTGCAGCAGCATCTAAGGAGCGAAGGAGATAGGCGACGTTTTGGGTCGAGATCCTTCTTCAGACTTCTTTAGTTGGCAGACTTCTGAAGAAGGGTCTCGACCCGAAACGTCGCCTATCTCCTTCGCTCCTTAGATGCTGCTGCACCCGCTGAGTTTCTCCAGCCTTTTGTGTACTCCAAAGATGTACAGGTTTGTAGACTAACTGGTTTGGTATAATTGTAAATTGTCCCTAGTGTGTGTAAAATGGTATTGATGTGCAGGGATCGCTGGTTGGTGAGGGCCAATGGGCCTGTTTCTGCGCTGTAGCTCTAGACTAAGCTAAACATAGCTTTATGTTGGAAACAGTTTATTGCTGAACTTGCCTTTAAAGACGTGTGAGGAATATTTGGATGTAATAAATGAAAATTACAATGCTGTATTACAGTGTACAGTTTGCTTTAGACTTTAGAGGCACAGCATGGAAAAAGGCATGTGAAGATCTCAGAGATAACCCATGCCATCATGGGAGAACGTACAAACTCCGTACAGACAGCACCTATAGTCAGGTTCAGCCTGGTGCTGTGAGGCAGCAGCTCTACCATTGCACCAACGTGCCACCACAAGTTCTCTGTGCTTATTCTGTTCAGGATAAAGTATTTCACACCTTTCTCTAAAGCACTTCAACTCCTACCTCAAAAACATTTATTTTTTTCAGGACCTTTCTTTGTACATTTTGAGGAATGCCTGTATTTCACCAGCGACCACAATGTATGCCTGAATCAGCAGGTTTATTGGAGCATCACGATGACTGCCTGACTTTGCTATCAGAAGTTGCTGATATTTCGCTTGGGCAGCTTACAACCCAGCGGTATGAATATTGAGGGTACACAAAAGGCTGGAGAAACTCAGCGGGTGCAGCAGCATCTAAGGAGCGAAGGAGATAGGCGACGTTTCGAGGCGAAGGCGAAGGGTCGAGACCCTTCTTCAGACTGGTTAGGGATCAGGGAAATGAGATATATAGACGGTGATGTGGAGAGATAAAGAACAATGAATGAAAGATATGCAAAAAGGTATCGATGAATATTGTCTTCCCTAACTCCGAGTAACCCTTGCTTTCACTCTCTCACCATCCCTCCCCCATCCTAGTTCTCCGACCAGTCAGACTGTCCTCTTGATTCAATTTTGCATTGTATGCCTCATTGTCACTTTAACACTGATCTATTTTACATTTTCCTTGACCTTCGTCTCCTTTGATCTCTCATTTTCACACCTTACGCTTCCATATCTCTCTGTCTCCCGCCCTCCCCCTGCCTCTCAGTCTGAAGAAGGGTCTCAACCCAAAACCCATTCCTTCAATCCAGAGATGCTGCCTGGCCCGCTGAGTTACTCCAGCATTTTGTGTCTAACTTCAGAAGTTGCTAGGTTACTATATGTGAGGTGCAGTTGTTAAATGTGTTACTTGGACACACTCTGAGATCAGCCAGCTGGGATGGTTAACAAAAACTATCAATCTTCCTTGGACAATATACATAACCCAGCATATCAGCAACACATTCTGATGTTCATAAAACTTAAATGACTCTGTGACCTGTACATTGTCAGTTGACATTCACAGTAATCACTGGTAAGATTATTTAAAAAAACACCGACTGGCCTGGAAATCCCACTCCATAAAAACCGTATGTGCAAACATGTAAACCAACATCAGCAGTTCCTTATGGTCCACGTTCTTTAGAGGTGCTACCTGACCCGCTCTGTTACTCCAGCACTTTGTGTCTTTCTCTGCATACCAGCATCTGCAGTTCCTTGTGTCCACATCCATTGGCATTCTTCTCTTCGCTCTCTGTAGATAGAAACTAAGTTATGTTAATTACCAGGACTTATTTATCTCTTCTGGTCGATTCTGGGACTATAAAGTCTGTCCGTTGTACTTGGGCACAGTATGTTGCAGCATGGAGTACAGTTGACCATACATATAGAAACATAGACAATAGGTGCAGGAGTAGACCATTTGGCCCTTCTCGCCTTTCAATGTGATCATGGCTGATCATCCCCAATCAGTACTGCATTCTTGCCTTCTCCCCATATCCCTTGAATCCGTTCGACCTAAGAACTCTATCTAACTCTCTCTTGAATGCATCCAGTGAATCGGCCCCCTGGGTGAAAAAGGTTTTCCGCAACTCAGATCTAAATGGCCCCCCTCTTATTCTTGTGAATACTGAGTGCACTTTGGTGAGAAAGGGAATTCAGTGTGGCAGAGGCAAATAGTGATGCTTTCCATTGAAAAAATTAAACAAACACGATGAATTCAATAAATAATTTAAGACCGGCACGGCAGGGATGATGATGTCTTGCAGCTGGAGTTTGTGGGAGCTGAAGGAAGGCTTTGAGATCCATAGCAACCACATCTGTTGTCCATCTTGAGCAGCTTCAACTGCGAGATGATGAGCTGGAAAGTATAGGCCAGTGAGATTTATGTCAGAGGCAAATAAATGATTGGAGGAAATTCTCAGGGACAGCATTTGCTCACATTTTGAAAAACATGGACATCAGGGATAGTCAGCATCCGGAAGGTTATTGAGGAAATGGCGAAGATGGCTGAGGAGGGTAGAATAGTGAATGCTGCTTACATGGACTTTGGTGAAGCATTTGACGAGGTCCCTTACAGTAGGCTGGTTCAGGGGAAAGAGGATACAGATGATGTGCAGGCACATGGTGTAAGGAGGAACTGCGGATGCTGGTGTAAACCAAAGATAGACACAAAATGCTGGAGTAACTCAGTGGGTCAGGCAGCATCTCTGGATAGAAGGAATGGGTGACGTTTCGTGTCGAGATCCTTCTTCAGCCAATTTCCCTCTACTAACACTCTCCTCCGCCTAGCACAGCGGGTCCTTACTCTTAACAACTTCTCCTTTGACACTTCCCGTTTCCTCCAAATCCAAGGGGGAGCCATGGGCAATCGTATGAGCCCCAGCCATGCCTGCCTCTTTGTAGGGTATGTCGAGCGATCCCTGTTCCAGGCGTACACTGGCCCTATCCTCAAACTCTACCTCCGCTACAATGAAGAACAATTTTGACCCAAAACATCACCCATTCCTTCTATCCGGAGATGCTGCCTTTTCCGCTGAGTAACTCCAGGATTTTGGGTCTATGCAGGCAAATGGTATTAGTTGAGATTGGCATCACGGTCGATGCATACATACTGTTAGATTGTTCTACTGGCAGCACCGATGATAAAGGATTGAGATAAAAGGCAAGAGAGAGGAAGGCTTTTAGCTCAGAAAATCAAAACGTACAGTTAGTTTGCATTGAGTTGTTGGAGGAACTTAATGGGTCAGGCAGCATCTGTGGAGGGAACGTACAGATGATATTTTGAATCGGGACCCTTCTCAGTGATGGAGTAGGGAGGCGAAAGCTGGAAAGGAGATGTGTGGGTGGGTCAAAGGCTGGGAAGTGATAGGTGGATACAGGTGAGGGTGGGAGGTGGGTGGAGGAAGTGACAAAGGCCAGCGGTGAACAGGAGACAAAAGTGAGATCAGGAAAAAAAGAGGAGTGTAATGTAAAGCCTGAGGGAGGGATATCGGTGCAAGGGAACAAGAGGGGAATGAAGAGGGGATAGTGTGTAAATAAAGGAAAATAAGTTAAGGGCCTGTACGAGGTAATTCAAGAGTTCTCTGGAGTTTTCCCCTGATTCGAATTCAGAGAATGTCCGTTGCGGGACTGTAGGAGTTTGTGGATGTCTCCTAGCGGCTTGTATGAGTAAAAAGTAACCATTGTTTTCATCACGAGTATTTTTTTACTCGTGGACAATTTTTACAGTGTCGAAAAAACGTCACGCGTTTACCAGATTTCCCGAGTACCTACCGTTAGCATTACGACCCTACGGACACGCTACGTACGTTTTCTGAGTTTGAATCAGGGGAAAACTCGGGAGAACTCTTGAATGACCTCGTACAGTGGGACAGGCCCTTTACTCAGAGATGGCAGGGTTGGGAGATGAGCAGTGGAGGGAAAATGAATTGGATAGTGGGAGATAGACTCCAAATGCTGGAGTAACTCAGCGGGACAGGCTGCATCTCTGGATAGAAGGAATGGATGACATTTCAGGTAGAAACCCTTCAAGAAGGATCTCGACCCAAAACGTCACCCATTCCTTCTCTCCAGAGATGCTGCCTGGCCCGCTGAGTTACTCCAGCATTGTGTGTCGATCTTTGGTGTAAACCAGCATCTGCAGTTCCTCCCTACATAGGGTAGTGGGAGAAATATGTGTGCAGCAGGATGTGGGATTGGGGAGGATTTTTTGGAAATGAAGAATTCAATGTTTATCGAATTAGGTTGTAAGCTACCCAAGTGGAATATACGAAGTGCCGTTCTTCCAGTTTGCATGTGGCCTCATCCTTGCAATGGAGAAGGCTGAGGACAGAAAGGTCAGTATGGAAATGGGAAGGGGAGTTAAAATGGCTAGCAACTAAGTAATCTAGCAGCCTTGGCAGAATGACCACAAGTATTAAGAAATGGGTGCCTGGTGTCTCGAGGAGGCCATACGCTGTAGACAAGGTTGGAAGAGCTGCAAGGACACCTTTCTCTCATCTGTTGGGGGTTTCCGGATGGAAGTGGGAGAGGAGGTGCTGCTGTTCCACCTCCTATGTTTGCTGGGGAAATTGCCTGCGGATGGGATGGTTTGGGAAGGGAAGAGCAAACCAATGAGTTGAAGAGGAAGCAGTCTCTCCAGAAAGCGGAACAGGATAGAGATGGGAGGATGTGACTGGTGGTGGGATCATATTGAACCTGTTGAAAATGCTGGGAACATTGTGTCGGAAGGAACTGCGGATGCTGGTTTAAACCGAAGATAGACACAAAAAAACTGGAGTAACTCAGCGGGTCAGACAGCATCTCTGGAGAATAGGAATAGGAATTATGACGTTTCAGGTTGAGACCATTCTTCTGGCAGTCAGGGTGCATTTGTGTTCTGTGATTCTGAGTTCGACAGCTGGACCAAGTCCGCCAGAACTCGTTGCACTACTTTGGGAAATAAACAAGCTCAAGAACAAAGTACCTTGAATTCTTTTGACCAGACTGTGAAATCTTCTAACACATCCCAGCTGCCATTTGCTGCTGTTTGCAATTTAAGGTACATTTTTGCTGCTGATCCCATTGCAGCTAAATAGTACTGACGAAAACATCTAACATAGCTGCAAAAAATAGACACAAAAGGATGTAGTGACTCGGTGGGTCAGGCAGCATCTCTGGTGAGAAGGAATGGGTGACGTTTTAGGTCGAGACCCTTCTTCAGCATGCGAAGGAAAATTAATTCTCTGTATATAAGTCTATGAGTGAGTGGACATGCTGACCAGGAGGACAGGCTAGGGATCCAGAGATCCTGCTATTCATTCGCACCATATCATTCTTGTTCTGTTTGCTACTGAGTGGCCAAATGCACTTCTGGAGTTGGGGAGAGTTGATAAAGGGGCCAGAGGCGGAGGCAGCTTTAGGGATATCAGGAGCAGTATGACGGCATACGGGAAGGGGAGCACAATTGAAAGATACTGCAGTCTACAGCCAAAACAAACTGCTCGAGAACTAATATAGTTCCTGAATATTCGTTTAGTCTTAAGATGGATCTCGACCCGAAACATTACCTATTCCTTTTCTCCAGAGATGCTGACTGACCCGCTGAGTTACTCCAGCTTTTTGTGTCTATCTTCGGTCTAAACCAGCATCTTAACAGCACTTTCTTTACAGAAAGTTCTTAACAACACTTTCTCTGATGCTGTCATGCTTTAATGCAATAATACTGTATTCTGCACACTGGTATTTTTCTCTTTGCACTACCCATTGTACTTGTATATGGCTTGAATGTACTCATGTAAGGTACATTTGACTGGAGAGTATGCACTGCATCTCGGCACTCCCGTCAATGATAAACAAATACCAATGCCCACCCTGACCTTTCTGTCCCGGGCCTCCTCCATTGTCAGAGTGACGACACACACAATTTGGAGGAACAACTCCTCAAATTTTGCTTGGACAGTTTACAACCCAACAGCATGAATATTGATTTCTGTAATTTCAAGTAGGCCTTGCATCCCCTCTCTCTCTGGCCCTCCCCCACCCGAGTCGTCCTGCTAGTGTCACTGTTCGTATCCCTTCTTTATCATCTTGTCCACAGCCAACAAGGGCTCCATTTTTCCTGGATCACTGGTACCGGCTCTGATTTGTTCCCTACCTATTCCCTCTCCCCTGACTCTGAGTCTGAAGTAGGATCTCAACCCAAAACGTCAACTATTTATTTTCTCCAGAGATGCTGCCTGACCCGCTGAGTTACTCCAGCACTTTGTGTCGAACTACCGATGTCTTTAATACATTGAAGGGAGAATTAATTAATATTGACTACTGTAATAATCTTTATAAATTACCTCACACCTCCTGCACCTCTTAGAACAATTTGTTAACAGGTTCCTGAGCAGTTAACAATGTGGAACATGGGCGATGAACAATGGACAATGGGGACCCGGCATGGGGGGACATGCGAGAGGGAGAGGAGAGGGGGGTGGGGGGGTGGGGGGGAAGAAAAGGGTGAACTGGTGCAGGGGGGGATTAGTAACTGTAAGCACCCTTCATGGGCGACTAGTGCATACCTTGGCACGGTATGCAAGCAAATAATTTCACTGTGACTTATCATATGTGACAAAAAAGTATTCATTCATTCACATGGGACATGATTAAGGGTTACACATTAGGGCTGTGCAGACAGCATTGTGATTTTGACTGCTCCAAGCAGTGCTTCATCATTTTTAGGGATCGAGGCTGAATTAGAGCTCAAAAAGGTGCCTAGTTTGTCCTGTGAACAACTCCCATCTCCATTTCACTGCCAACTTTTACTCATGCTCCAGCAATCAATTGTAAATCAGTTGTACTCCAGACGAGCAATTAACTAATGACTCAATGCTACCAGTGTTTATAAACAGTTGTGGGTGTGTGTGTGTGTGCTTAATGTTGTTTTACATTCCAGCTAGCTGCTTAATGCCAAAAATATCTCTGACTAGTAAAATATATTTAAAGAGCCATAATGAATCAAAATGCTGTAATTTGTACGGCATGATGCAGATCAGTTATGTTAAATACCGAAGATAGACACAGAAGGCTAGAGTAACTCAGCGTGTCGGGCAGCATCTCTGGAGAAAATGAATAAGTGATGTTTCAGGTCGAGACCCTTCTTCAGACTGGAGTTCAGAATAGAGCATGAAGAAGGGTCTCAACCCAATATGCAGCCTATTCATTTTCTCCAGAGATGCTGCCTGACTCGCTGAGTTACTCCAGCAGTTTGTGTCTAGTTCCTTCCTACACACAACGTGGTTTGGGTGATCGCTCCAGGCTAGCCTGTGATTCTGCCTCAAATAGAGCTGTTTGTCAACACCCATTGTCCAGATATGTTTCCTTTCAACACAGTTATGTTAAATACATTGTTATGGTGCTCTGGGATGCTTCTGGTCCATTCAGTACAGATGGCATTATGCTGCATGAAATCAAACACTTTTGTCACATTCAACCCAGATGTTTCTCATCGCACATCTTGTGATTGGAAACTATGCTAGGAGCATCCAAAACTTGGACATTTGTGCTGAGATATAGAGGAGAAACAAGGAATTGCAGAAGCTCTTTAACCAAAGAAAGACGCAATATGCTGGAGTAACCCAGAGGGTCAGGCAGCATCTCTGGAGTACAAGGATAGGCGACGTTTCGAGGTGGGACTGTTCTTCAGACTGACCTTTGTGTTGGTTGCACTAGTCTTTGTTAAATGCCTCAAATAAACTCTGCAGTGTGCTAGTTGGCTGTTGTGAGTGGCTTGTTCATGAATTAATGGGTTTCCAATTGTTGCCTGAGCTTGGGGAATAGTTTGTCGAACTGATTCATGTATTATGGACTTCTTGGGATGAATCCAAAGAAAAGGTCACTCCATTTCTGTCGAGTCTTTTACAAAAACACATTCTGTGGGATTGGGTGACAAATTCTTTCCCACTGCAGTCATCTTAACGGCAGCATGCTGATTGTGCAAGAACAATCAAAAAAGATTGGAGACCTGGGTTCGATCCCGACTACGGGTGCTGTCTGTACGGAGTTTGCACGTGCTCACCATGACCACATGGGTTTTCTCCGAGATCCCTCCCATGCTCCAAAGACATACAGGTGTGTTGGTTAATTGGCTTGCTATAAATGTAAATTGTCCTTGGTGTGTGTAGGATAGTGTAAGTGTGCAGGGATCGCTGGTCGGTGTGGACTCGATGGGCCGAAGGGCCTGTTTACGTGCTGCATCTCTAGTCTAAATTAAACACAGTATGCTTTAGTGCCTTTATTGAAGGTTCTGCCTATGAGATTTTCTGTCATATGGCTCTGACAGTCTTCTTGAGGTAACGTTCACAAAACCATTTCTAGGAAGGTGCAGGGTGTTATATACAAACATTGGTGACTTGGTTTGGATCATGGTGCCTTTTCATGATAATAATTTACATTTAGAGAATATAAAGTACAACACACAAACAGGCCGTTAGGCCGGCAATATACATTGTGCCAAACATGCCAAACTAGACTCATCTACATGCATGTGATCCATCTCCCTCCCTTCCCTGACTGTCCATGTGCCCATCTGAAAGCCACATCAACGCCACTATCGTTTCTGCCACCACCACCTCCCCTGGCAGCATGTTGCAGGCACCCACCACTCTCCGTGTAAAAACTTGCCACGCACATCTCCTTGCAATTTTACCTCTCTTGAAGCTATGTCCGAAGACAGACTCAAAGTGCTGGGGTAATGCGGTGGGTGAGGCAGCATCTCTGGGGAGAAAGGCTGGGGTCAGATCCCTTCTTCCGACTGAAGAGGGGTTCCAACCCGAAACATCACCCGTTGTTTTGCTCCAGAGATGCTGCCTGATGAACGATTCCAGTATTTTGTGTCCATTTTCGGTATAAATCAGCATCTGCAGTTCCTGCAAAGGTTCTGACTGTCTACACTATCAATGCCTCTCATTATTATATACATTTCTATCAGGCATGCCAGAAAAAAACAATCCAAGTCTGTCCAACCTCTCCTTATAGATAATACCCTCTAATCTAGGAAGCGTTCTGGTGATCTTCTTTACGATGCATCGAAACATTGCAAATACTTCCAAAATATTTCACAAGCTTATTACAGAAATATTAGGATCTAAGGCTTGGTCAAAGATGTAAGTTTTAAGCAGCGTCTTAATGGAGAAAACAGGAAACTGGAATTTTATTTTGTCGGGTGGGGGGGGTTTCAGATCCTTTCATTTTGGCAGTGAAAGCAAACCACCATCAGTGGGGTAGAATGTGAAGGTGATCAGACTCTACAAAGAGCGGTAAGGACACAGAACTCCATTGTAGAAATATGTGCAGGTTGAGTGATACAGCATGGAAACAGGCCCTCCGGCCCACTGAGTCAACGCTGACCATAGATCAAAGTCAAAGTCAAAAGTCAAAAGAGTTTATTGTCATGTGTCCCTGATAGGACAATGAAAATCTTTCTTTGCATAGCACAACAGAACATAGAAGGCATTGACTACAATTATATACATAAATACACACATGAATTAATAAATTAATAAAGTGCAAATAACAGATGGAGGGATATTAATGTTCAGAGTTCCGAGCCAAGTTTAATAGCCTGATGGCTGTGGGGAATTAGCTATTCCTAAACCGGGTTGTTGCAGTCTTCAGGCTCCTGTACCTTCTACCCGAAGGTAGCAGGGAGATGAGTGTGTGGCCAGGGTGGTGTGGGTCCTTGATGATGCTGCCAGCCTTTTTGAGGCAGCGACTGCGATAAATCCCCTCGATGGAAGGAAGGTCAGAGCCGATGACGGACTGGGCAGTGTTTACTACTTTTTGTAGTCTTTTCCTCTCCAGGGCGCTCAAGTTGCCGAACCAAGCCACGATGCAACCAGTCAGCAAGCTCTCTACTGTATCACTGTAGAGAGATCACCCATTCACACAATTCTATGTTAACGTACCTTCTTATAAACTCTCCACACACGTGTTGCGCAGCGGTAGAGTTGCGGCCTTACAGAGCTTACAGTGCTAGAGACCCAGGTTCGATCCCGACCACGGGTGATGTCTGTACAGAGTTTGTACATTCTCCCGTGACCTCGTGGGTTTTTATCTCTGAGATCTTCGGGTTCCTCCCACACTCCAAAGACATACAGGTTTGTAGGTTAGTTGGCTTGGTGTAAGTGTAAATTGTCCCTCATGTGTGTGAGATAGTGTTAATGTGCGGGGATCGCTGGTTGGCGCAAACTCGGTGGGCCAAAGGACTAAACTAAACTAAACTAAACTAGGGGGCAATTTACAGTGATCAATTAACCCACATATGTCTTTGGGATGTGAGAGGAAATTGGAGCACCCAGAGAAAACCCTTAGGTCACAGGGAGGACATGCAAGCCCCGCACACATATCACCAATTGAACCCAGATCTCCAGCTCTACTGCTCTGCCATTGTGTTACTCTAGATGGCCCACAGATGGTTTGAGACCATGGAAGAACACATGGATGACAATTCTAAAATTGAGACATCCTTCAATCAGATACCAACACGGACTAGTCAAATCTGCAGGTAATGAAGGCTTGGAAAAAGGCACAAAATACTGGAGGAAGTCAATGGGGTAAATAAATGTCTGAACAATGTATGTTCGCACCTTACCCTTCCTTATCCCTGCGACTCCCTCTCCCCTGACTCTCAGTCTGAAGAAAGGTCTCGACCCAAAACATCACCCATTCCTTCTCTCCAGAGATGCTGCCTGTCCAGCTGAGTTACTCCAGCATTTTGTGTCTATCTTCTGTGGGATCATGTGAGCGGGTGATCGAGCGTCTATCAATCGTGATGTGAGCGTCTATCAATCATTCATCCATTCATTCAAAGTACAAAATCAACATGGTAAAAATGTGAAAATCCAGTTGTTAACCTTTAAGAAGTGTTGGTACACTGTACTTGTGTGCAATGCCACAAACAGAGCACTGGATACAATGCGGGCTGTAGAGAGACTGACATAATATTCTGCTGTGGGAAGGAACTGCAGATGCTGGTTTAAACCGAAGATAGACACAAAATACTGGAGTAACTCAGCGGGACAGTCAGCATCTCAGGATAGAAGGAATGTCTCGACCCGAAACGTCACCCATTCCTCCTATCCTGAGATGCTGCCTGTCCCGCTGAGTTACTCCAGCATTTTGTGTCTATAATATTCTGCTGAATTGAGTCAAAAAGTGATTCCTTCCTCGTGCCAAAAAATGGGTTCAACTTTGATCGATTAAATAACTGAGAAAACCTGTAGAGAAGTTAAATCAGCAAATAACACCAACATGTGAACAACTTTTTTCACTAATGTGAAAGCAATGTAAATTAATTAATGACATATGTGATTACATGTATGTGTACATGGAGGGAACAAAGGTGAGTGGAATATACGTACCTTTGAAGCTCCTCGTATGTTTATATTCTTTATGTGTAAGAAGGAACTGCAGATGCACCAAAGAGAGACACAAAAAGTTGGAGTAACTCAGCGAGTCAGACAGCATCTCTGGAGAAAAGGAATAGATGACATTTGGGTGCGAGACCCTTCTTCAGTCAGGGGCAAGGGAAACAAGGGATATAGACGGTGATAATGAGAGATATAGAGTGAAAGATAAATTAACGATGATAAAGGAGGCAGGCCATTGCTAGCTGTGGCCCAGGTGAAAACGAGTTACAAGCAACGAGACTGAACAAGACAGCTCTGAGATTCAACAAGACTTGAGATGCTGCCTGTCCCGCTGAGTTACTCCAGCATTTTGTGTCCATCTCCAGTGTAACCCAGCATGTACAGTTTCTTCCTACACAAGATGACTTTGAAGCTAGTACAACAACTTAGGTGGGGGAATATATTTGTTATATTCAGTCCAAAGGGCCTGTTTGCACGCTGTACGACTCCATGAAATCTTAAAACCGCAGTGTGAACAGCTGACTCCCCCAACGAAATAAAAACATGTGCAGTTTACCATAGGCTCCATCAACACTATTCCAGACAATAATTTTACAATCGCACCCAAATCTGGCACCGAGATCCTGTTGCTGATCAAAAAATTGATTTTGGTGATTATAAAGTTGACCATAAATTATTGTTATACTGGTTCAACCAAGGAGACAGAATGATGTACAGCACCAGATCACAATGTATCCTCAAAATGTTCAAATGTGCAACTGCCAGAGTTTTCTTCCTTGTGGAAGGGAAAGACAAACAGAAGGAGAAAAAAACAAAAGTGAGTGCATGAAGAAAGAAACCCCTTGGATAAGCTCAATGGGTCAGGCAGCAGCTCGGGAGAACATGGATACGCGATGTTTCAGGTCAGGCCCTGACCCGATATGTCGTTGATCCAAGTTCTCCAGAGAAGCTGCCTGACCCGCTGAGCGACTCCGGCACTTTGTATCTTCTTTAGTAAAACACCATCTGAAGTTCCTTGTTTCTAAACCCAATGGGTTGTTGTGGGCTGAGAGCATTTTCTCGGAAGATAGACACAAAAAACCGTGAATTGAAATATTTTCTCTCGGAAGGATGTAAGTCTTCGGAATTTCCTTTTTCAAAGGTCAGGAAGCATTGCCTTTGCGTATTTAAGGCACAGGCAGATGAAATCTTAACAAATATGTGGATGAAAGGTTACCAGTGGAATGATTAGGCTTACATTTAGGTTTAGCCTAATATTATTGTCACGTCTGATGAGGTACAGTGAAAAGCTTGTGTTGCATGCTATTCAATCAGATCAGCTAATGCTATATGTGTAGGAAGGAACTGCAGATACTGGTTTACACAGCAGATAGGCACAAAATGCTGGAGTAACTCAGCGGGACAGGCAGCATCTCTGGATAGAAGGAATAGGTGACGTTTCGGGTCGAGACCCTCCTTGACTGATGCAAGGTCTCGACCCGAAACATCACCCATTCCTTCTATCCAGAGGTGTTGCCTGTCCCGCTGAGTTACTCCAGCATTTTGTGTCTATCTTTAGCTAATACTATACATCAATACAATGAAATCAAACTAAAATACAATAGGTAGAGTAAAGAAGAATGTACAGATGATAAAATATAGTACTCAGTATTGTAGTGCATTAGTTGCATAGACAGTCCAATGTCGGCAATAAGGTAGAACTGGATCCCACCGTACCCAATGGAAGGACCATTCAAAAGCCTGATGATGGAGGGGAAGAAGCTGTTCCGTTGGTCTGGTGGTGCAGCTTTCAAGCTTCTGTACCTACTGCCCAACAGGAGCAGCGAGTAGAAGGAATGACTAGGATGGGACAAGTATTTGATGATGTTTGCTGGTGTTCCGAGGCAGCATGAAGTGTAGATGGAGTCAATGATGGGGAGTCTGATCTCTGTGATGGACTGGGCTACATCCAACATCTCTGCAATTTCTTGTTGTCTTGGCCAGAGTTGTTACCAGATCAAGCTGTGATGCAACCCAGCAGTACGCTTTTCTTGTTGCATCTGTAGAAGTTTGTATGGGTCAAATGGCGACATGCCGAATTTCCTGAGTCCCCTGAGGAAGTAGAGGCGTTGGGTGTGTCTTCGTGGCTTTGCTTCAATCTGGATGTTCCACGACAGATCACCGGCAATATTTTCTCCAAGGAACTTGAACCTCACAATGAATTACACTTCAGCACCATTGATTCTCTGATTGGGGCATGTAGTCCACCATGCTTCCTGAAGCTCTGATGTTTTGATGACATTGAAGGAGACGTCATTGTCCTGTTAAGTTGAGGTTATAGCCGGAACTCAGCCAGAATCTCAGTGAGTGGTGGAACGAGTTCAAAGAGTTGACTGGTTTCCTACAACCCACTGCTATGACATTGGTATGTTCATCTGTTGTTGTGGTTAATGGGAGAGCAAATTGTGTGCAAAACCACAAGCCCAACGTGGATGATTAAATTTATTAACAGACCTAATGAACGAAAAATAAAATAAAAATTTCAGATGATAGAAATCAGTAAACACTCGTCAGGTCAGGCAGCATCTGAGGAAAGTGAAGCAGGGATAACATTTCAAGTCAATAATCGTTTGTCCAAACTGGGATTATTTGGTTTAGTATAGCGATATGGCGGAGAAACAGGTCTTTCAGCCCATCGTATTACCACCGACCAGCGACCCTCGTACATTAACACTATCTTACACTAGGGACCTACAAACCTGTACGTCTTTGGAGTGTGGGAGGAAACCAACGTTCTTGGAGAAATCCAATGCAGGTCACGGGGAGAACGTACAAGCTCCGTACAGGCAGCACCCAAGGTCAGGGTCGAACCTGGGTCTGGAGTTGTAAGCGCTGTAAGGCAGCAACTCTACCGCTGCGCCACTGTGCCGATTAAGAGAAAGTAAGTGGCTTTGGGTTCATAGTATCGGCAGGACATTTGGCACAAAGACAGAGGCACAAGGAGCTACAGATGCAGGAATCTCAAGCAATGCACAAAGGAACTCAGTAAGTCAGGCAGCACCAATGGAGGGAATGGACAGACACGTTTTGGGTCAGTGCCCTTCACGACTGATCAACTGTCGAGCAGAAAATTGAATGTTTTCTGCCCAATGCCTTGGGTACACCCAACTCAGCGTTTTCTACCAATCCCAAAATCTTGATTCACAGTTGCGTGGTGCTGGTATCCATTGCTGGTGCCACTGAGTTTGTAGCAGGCTAATCAACGATAAGGGCAATTCTAGTCAGTCATGTTTGATGAGAAAGCAAGAGTCAAAGCTTTAGCTGAGTTTCTCTCTCTAACTGGGGCACTGACAATGAGTGAAACATGGAAGAAGTCATTACGCAGCTTTCAAGGACTTTGGTTAGACCGCATATGGAGGACAGCACGCATACCTGGTTACCTCATTAAAGGAAGAATCGGGAGACTGTGGAGAGAGTGCGGGCCAGGTTTACTAAAATGTTATCTGTTTTAAGGAGCATCAGCCACCAGAAGAAGTTGGTCAAACTTAGAGTGTTTTCTCTGGAATGCTGCAGATCGAGGGGAGACCTGAGAGAAATGTATAAACTTATGAGACACCACGACAGTTATGCCCCTGTCCCACTTAGGAAACGTGAACTGAAGCCTCTGGAGACTTTGCGTCCCACCCAAGGTTTCCGTGCGGTTCCCGGAGGTTTTTGTCAGTCTCCCTAATGGTCGAAAGTGGTTTCCGCTTCTTCTATGTTCCGGCTATTATTTCAAAAAATTCAAAAATAGGTTGCCGTTTTAAAAATCGGTATTTTTTTAGTTGAAGTCGGTTGCGATGCTGGTTGAAGCTGGTTGACGGAGGTTGCAGGTAGTGGAAGGTAAGACCTTTTTTTCACCCAGTTTTATTCCACCAGGGAGGTCTCACCTTCCACTACCTGCAACCTCCGGCAACCACCTTCAACCAGCATCGCAACCAGCTTTGACTGAAAAATTACCGATTTTTAAAACGGCAACCTATTTTTAGTCGCGGACGATTTCGAATTATTTGAAATAATTGCCGGAACATAGAAGAAGCGGGAACCACTTTCGACCATTAGGACGACTGACAAAAACCTCTGGGAACCTCCGGGAACCGCACGGAAACCTTGGGTGGGGCGCAAAGTCTCCAGAGGTTTCCGTTCAGGTTTCCTAAGTGGGACAGGGGCATTAGAACATTTTTCTCAGGGGTGGAAATGTCAAAAACTAGAGGGCACAGCTTGAGGTTAGATGAGCAGAGTGGAAAGGAGATTTGTGGGGCAAGATTTTTTCCAGTGAGTATGGTGGCTGATTAGAACACACTGCCAGGGGTAATGGTGGAAGCAGATAAGATAGTGGCGTTTATGTGACTTATAGATAGATGGAGGGATATGAATTATATGCAGGCAGATGATTAGTTTGTCTCGGTATCATGTTCAGGTTGGATATTTTGGGCCAAAGAGCCTGTTCCTGTGCTGTACTGTTCTACGTAGGAAGGGACTGCAGATGCTGGTTTAAACTAAAGATAGACACAAAATGTTGGAGTAACTCAGCGGGTCAGACAGCATCTCTGGAGAAAAGGAATAGGTAACGTTTCAGGTTTAAAGAAGGGTCTCGACCCGAAACGTCACCCATTCCTTCTCTCCAGATATGCTGCCTATTCCACTGAGTTACTCCAGCATTTTGTGTTTATCTTCAGTGTAAACCAGCATCTGCAGTTCCTTCCTACACATTACTCCAGCATTTTGTGTCTATCTTTGGTGTAAACCAGCATCTGCAGACCCTTCCTACACACAAATTTAATATGTGTAGGAAGGAACTGCAGATGCTGGTTTACATCAAAGATAGACGCAAAATACTGGAGTAACTCAGTGGTGCAGGCAGCATCTCTGGAGAGAAGAAATAGTTTGACGTTTTGGGTCGAGACCCTTCTTCAGAATTCTTCAGATATAATATGATTTTTCCACTGAAATTAAATTAACAAAAATACAGACATCATTATATTGGCACAATTAAATTAAACCAGGGCTGTGTATGTTTCAACTTATGACTTACTGAAGGGAATTTTTGCAGGCAGGGAGATGAGATCGTGTGCAGTAGATAGCAGTCTGTTTAGATACAGGTTTGAGAATGCGTCTGGTTTATAAGATAACCTTGCAAGTAGAGGGGACTGCTGATAAATAAAACAAAAATGTCAAGGTGCTGACACAGCTCAGTTTGAACTTTCTGTGGAAATTACACCCAGTTTCCGTGACGTTTCCTGACTGCCTCCCTGCAGCGGATAGACTTACATCCCAGACGTCCAAGCTGGGCTAAAAATAAAAACCATTCTTGAGGGAGTGAGAGCACAGCCAATCCTGGTGCTTACTCCCACAAACGGCATCGAGAGCACAGTCCCAACGTCACACAACAAACTTATCTCACAAGCCAGAGGCAATCCGAGGATCAGAGAGGCCGCAAAATCTGCACCACACACTGAGTTGCAAACTTATCTGCAGGAGTACAGGTACACCGTCAGCACGTGGCTGGAGACACAGACTGCCTTTGGCACCCAATGATTTATGACCAGGGTCGGCATCAGTGTTGCTGTGAAACAATCCATCGTGTTAATTGATAATGTTGACTGTTTCACCCAGACTCCCACTGTTGTGCTGCCATGCAGATCCATAGGCAAGGAGTTGTATCTCAGCCACTGTCAGTCTCCGTCTGTGTCTCCTGCAGAGCACAAAACCCCTGATTCACCGACATTATAGTCGTCTACCCTTTTTGTACCAGTGCGGTTTACTTTAGTTTAAAGACACAGGATAGAAACAGGCCCTTCGGCCTACCGAGTTCGGATCACACCAGTATGTTATCTCGCATTCTCATCAACTCCCTACAAACTTGGGCCAATTTAACAATTCAATAGAAGCCAATTAAACCCACATGTCGTTGGATTATGGGAAGAAACCAGACCACCTGTAAGAAACCCATGCGGTCACAGAGAGAACGTACAAACTCCACACAGACAGTACCCGTCGGCAGGATTGAACATAGGGCTCTGGCACTGTGAGGCAGCAGCTCTATAAGTTAGTTAACTTAGAGAGTGTTTTTACATTCAAGGCTTTAGAGGCAATGGTAGTCATTGAATCGCAGATACAGGCCCTTCGGCCCAACTTGCCCATGCCCACCACAATGCGTCATCTACGCAAGTCCCACCTGCCCAGATTTGGCCCATATCCCTCCAATCCTTTTCCTATCCTTGCTCTGACCAACCTGTCTCAACTACCTCCTTTTGCAGCTCATTCCTCGAACCCACCACCCTCTGAGTAAAAATATTCCCTTCGGTATCCTATTAAATCTTTCCTCTCTCACCTTAAACCTCCTGTAGGTCCTCGGATTCTTAATTCCCACACTCTGGGTAGAAGACTCTGCGCATTCACCCCTCATGATTTTATACATCCCTATAAGATCAACACTGAGTCCCTTGTGCTCCAAAGAATAAAGTCTAAGCCTGGTAGATCGTGATTTTATTCACTGCAGAAAGGTAATCAGACCTTTGTTCTTAAATAAGTGTGTCGCCGTTTTGTTTAATAATTTGTAAACACTTATTTGCTTGCCCCGTCCTATTTACATGTCAGATCTTAAATCGCTCCAGAAGATTTTGGGGAAATTTAATAGGTGACCTCAGGGAGAATGGGCACATTAAAGTGGACTGTGTAGGAAGGAACTTCAGACGCTAATTTACACCTAAGATAGATACAAAATGCAGGAGTAACTTAGAGGGACAGGCAGCATCTCCAGAGATAACGAAAGGGGGACGTTTCGGGTTGAGAGCCTTCTTCAGAATGCGAGTCAGAAACACACAAAACTGAGAGATTTGTGTTAGGAAGAGGAACGAGACAGGGATGGTGTCTTAGCCCTACCCTGTTTGCTCTACATATTGAACCATTGGCTCAAGCGATTCGTCAAGATAGGGAACTGAGGGGAGTAACTATAAATGACAGAGATGATGTAATGATGAATCTCACGGAAGTAAACACCTCATTTCCAAGGATCATAGATGAATTTAATTTTTATGCAGGATATAAAGTGAATATTTCAAAAACTCAAATCCTCCTATTTAATTGTCCTCCTCCAGAAGAAATCAAACAAAATTATAATATTAAATGGGATTCAAAATCAATCAAATACCTAGGGATACATATAACAAAAAATATATCAATGTTGTATGCGGCCAATTTTACTTCAGAGTCACGTGAGTGACTACGTGAAGAAGCCCCACCTGGCGCTTGATCGGCATTACGTCGACGCTGTCGGTAGGGAAAGAGCTGCAGAGCGCAGCTCCATCCGCGGTAAGGAACAGGCCCGCAGGTAAGTAAATTATTTTTACTTCCAGGGCATTTCAAACTCCGTGAGGCTGGTGGGTAAAGACCAGGAGGAGTTTAAAAATAAAAATGGAGAAAGCTCCAAAAAAATCGCGGGTAAAACGTGCGTCCCTGGGAGGAAAAGAAAAACAGGCGGGACAGCAGATTTTTACGGAGCCGGTTCCGATACCGGTGGCCGTTGAAATACCCATTAGTGAGCCTTTGGTTGCTCCACAAGCAGAAGCCACGGAGGAAAATCCAGTGCCTAAAAAATGTTAAAGAAAATCTGAGAGGCCCGTGGTTTCTGATGACTCTGATAATGAAAGTCCTCCAGATAGAAAAGCCTTATGGCTTAGAATGGATCAAATGGAAAATGATCCAGACAAAAATCAACCAGGGGTGTAAAAAACCCAGAATATTCCCAGGCAGCCCCTGAGGGGGTTCCATATCATGAATATGGTGCCAGTTTGAATTGGGAATTTGAAACTCCAGAGCCCGGGATTGGGCTGGAGGAAGTCTCCTCGAGCAAAGTCTCAGGAGTACCAGGGCTGCATGAGACTGATCCTGAAGGTGGTGATTTTGGTCATGAGTACCCACCCCAATACAAAAATGTTGATCCAGGTGTGTCTGATGTGGCACAAAGTTTTGCTATACCTGGAGGAGGCGGTGAGGCCATGGAAGAAAACCTGGCGGCCAACATAAATTATTTGGTCTCTCACCAGCTTCAAGAAGCTGTTAAGGTTGATACAGCAGAATTATTATACCTCACTGAAGGTACTGACGGTAAATTCGGCTATTTGGGTGCCAATGTCATCAATGATGCGGGCGCAGGCAATATGATTTCGGCTGGGACCACTGCTTTTGGAAGGCAAGTGGAAGGTTGTGGAATGACCAAAGTTCAGAAGGATATGTTGGCATTGTTCTGCAAATCAATATTTGAGATTAATTGTATGAGGATGATTGCCATTCGGCCTATTTTACATCCAAGATTTGCAGGTTTGTGCAGATCAAGCAATGTTCAAGCTCCTGGTTATTTGTTCGGAGAAAATCTGTTGAAATAAATAAAGAGATTGATAAAGAGGCAAAGACTATTGACCTCATGAAACCCTTCGTTTTGGCCAAAGAAAGGCCAGTCAAATGAGCAGGGGATTTTGATTTGGAGCTGGAACAAGCCGAGGCAGGAGTATGGTAAGGAAATATTACCAACCAGCACAGTCGAATGTTCACCCATATGTTGGGAGAAGGAGACCACCACGTCCGGTTGGAGAGGTACAAAAACTTTATCCTATTACAGAAGAATCTTTGGATGAACCTCAGATAGGTGGTAGTCTACAAATGTTTTATGATAAATGGGACTGTATAACATCTGACCGTGTTATATTAGATACTGTCTTAGGATCTATCATTGATTTTGTAGAAGGTATTGATCCACCAGGACGGAATAAGCGTAATCGTATTTGGTGTTTTCTGTATTTGATAAAATTCAAATTGATAAAGAAGTTAAGAATTGATGTAAAAAAGGAGTTATGGAGAAATCAAGTGAGGATCCACAACAATTTGTATCAAATATTTTCCCCAGGCCAAAGAAAGATGGGGGTTGTAGAATCATTTTAGACCTCACACATTTTAATACATTTGTCCAATATAAACATTTTAAAATACGTTCAACACTGCAATGTAGCTGGTATCAACAGATTGTTACATGGCTACAATAAGATTTGAAGGATGCATATTATTCAGTACCAATTCATCGTCACTTTCGCAGGTATTGAAATTTAATTGGATGGGACAGCTGTGGCAATACAAAGCATTACCTAATGGATTAAGATCAGCTCCTAGGTTGTTCACTAATTGTTGAAACCAGCACTTGCACTGCTAAGGGCACAAAAACACATCGTTATGGCTTGTTCTAGATGACATTTTAATTGTCAATGCTAATCAGGAGTCAGCTGAAAAATCAGTCTTGGTGACTACAAGCCTGTTTGAAAGGCTAGGTTTCCTGATTCATCCAACAAAATCTAAGTTACAGCCATCCCAAACTATTGAATATTTGGGGTTTGTGATTAATTCAGTTACCATGTTAGTAACTTTACCAATAGACAAGATTGTTGATATTACAAATGTATGTCGGTGCCTTATTGACAAACCTTATCCCTCCATCCGAGAAGTTGCTAAGGTTATTGGTAAGTTAGTAGCAGCATTTCCTGCAGTAGAATCTCACGATCTCAAAATCTCAAAAGGGCAAAAACACAAGCGCTTATACAGCGAGCAGGCCATTTTGATAGGCCCATGCAATTGCCAAAGGAAGCTTTATTAGAATTGCATTGGTGGATTGAGAATGTTCGACAAGCTGTTAAAAACATTTTGGTTCAGCAGCCACCAGTGATTTTGCAAACCGATGTGAGTTCTCTCGGATGGGGTGCTACGGATAATGATACCAGCTGTGGGGGCAGATGGACTGTCAAGAGGATTTATTTCTCCAAACATATTGTATAAATTATTTGGAGTTACTGGGAGCATTTTATGGATTAAAAGCTTATTGTTCTACTATGAAGGATTTGCATGTCTAATTACAAGTAGACAATACCACAGCTGTGGCATATATCAATCACATGGGTGGAGTAAGATCATTATCATGTGATCATCTGGTTAACCAGATGTGGCATCGGTGTGTTGGTAAGAATATTCAGTTTTCAGCTATTTATCTCCCAAGGAGAGACAATATTGTGGCAGACAAAAGATCACGAAAATTTAAAGACAGTACAGAATGGATGTTAAATCCACAAATTTTCAAAGAATATTGTCAGTCGGTTGGAATACCGGACATTGATCTGTATGCATCTAGATTAAATCACCAATTGCCCAAATACGTGTCTTGGGAACACGATCCAGGGGCAGTAGCGGTGGATGCTTTCTCGCTACACTGGGGGAATGAGTAATTTTATGCCTTTCCCCCATTCTGTCTGATTTAGCAATGTCTCAAGAAAATAGTGCAAGACGCTGCCAAGGGCATTTTGGTGGGGCCAAATTGGCCTACACAGTCATGGTTCCCGTTGATGCTTAAAATGATTATTTAACCATGTATGACGATTCCTAGTTGCAACAATTGTTGATACAACCAGTAACAAAAGAAATTCATCCATTGCATGATCATATGAATTTGTTAATGGGCAGGTTCTGACCAGACCATTGCAAGAGCTTGGACTGTCGGATAGGACCATGGATGTTATAGCTGCAGCTTGGAGAAATAGCACTAAAAAACAATATATGTCGCATATAAAGAAATGGGAAGCCTTCTGTAGACAGTCAAAGATATCTTATCATACTGCGAACATATCAAATGTATTGGAGTTCCTTGCTGGGTTGCATTTTGATGAGCACTTAAGTTATAGTGCCATTAATAGTGCTCGTAGTGCTTTGTCGTCCTATTTAGGACAAATTTCTGATCGAGATTCAATTGGGTCTCACCCATTAATATCCCGGTTCATGAAAGGAATTTTTAATAAAAATCCTCTCAGGCCCAGAGATACAGAAATTTGGGATGTTAGCATTGTTCTTACTTTGCTTAGGCAATGGACTCCAATTACTTCAATGTCTTTGCAAAGGTTAACATTCAAGGTAGTAATGTAATGGCATTAGTGTCAGCTCAAAGAGTACAAACTTTGCAATTGTTACGGTTAGATTGCATGCATGTGGCTTCAGATAACATTGTGTTTTATGTTTATGATCTGATCAAACAAAGCAGACCAGGAAAAACTGGAACCAAGGTAATGTTTAAAGCATATCCTGTTGATGAAACATTTTGTGTAGTTAAGCATTTAACTAAATATATTGAAGTAAACCAAAAATTTTTTTTTTTAAATATCCGAGGTGTTGAGACAGCGTTACTGATAACGCACAAAAAACCACATACAAAAGTTGCAGTTCAAACCATTTCTAGATGGTTAGAACAGATTTAGCAGGAGTGGACACTGATGTGTTTAAGTTTCACTCCATTAGGGCTGCAGCTGCGTTCGTGGCGAAGGTACAGGACGTACCACTCGATCAAATTTTAGAGGCCCCAGGGTGGTGTAAAGAAGAAACTTTTTCAAAGTTCTACGATAAACCTGTTGTCACGGTGCCAGGATTTGGACACGCAGTATTGGGTTCGCTTTAAATGCTTGCTTTATTTTATATTATCGATTTATATTATCGATTTATGTTATCATTTGATATCATTATCACCTTTGTTGTAACATTTTTCCCCTGGGATAGAGGGGTTATTATTAAAAAATTGTTCTTTTTATGATTAAAAGAATTATTACATAAATTGAAACAATGTTTTTAAAAATATTATTTACTCACTACTGTATTGACTAAACAGAGTGTCGTATGGAATGAATCAACGACATAAAAAACACAGAGCTTTAAAATCTTCACGTAGTCACTCACGTACCTCCGAGGTAAAATAGTAAGATTAAACGAGAACTTACCTGTTCGAAGTTTGATCTTTATTTTATGAGGAGTTACGATGAGGGATTACGTGCCCTCCGCTCCCAGCCCTCATAGTATAAATGATCATCTGGTAGTTCTAGTCTATGTTGGGCCTTACTGTCAAGGCTATTGTACTTGTTTCAATCTCTGCCAATTGAGGTACCATTAAAACAATTCACGGAATGGGATAAGTTAATATCTAGATTTATTTGGGGAGGAAAGAAGGCCAGAATTTGTTACACTACACTACAGTTGCCAAAGGACAAAGGTGGAATGGGACTTCCAAATTTTTGGATATATTTCTATGCAGCCCAACTTCGACCACTAATTAATTGGTGTGAGGACAGCTATATAGCTAGGTGGAAAGAGATTGAGACATATATCCCTGACTTCCACATCCAAACACTTCTGGGAGAAAAAGCGCTTCCTGGACATATGAGGAGTATAATCGATCCAATAACGATATTTACTTTAGAAACCTGGTTCACTCTTACCAGACAACTTAAACTGAATAAACGACAACAAGTTTTAAGATGGATAGCTTTGGATAATGAATTTAAACCAGGGATGTATGACTCAACATTTAAAGAGTGGATGAAGAAAGGAATGACTGCATTTTGTACTGTTATTGAAAATGGAGACCTAAGAAGTTTTCAAGATTTGAAGGATAGATTTGCACTTTGGAACCAAGACTTGTTTAGATACCTCCAACTGAGAGATTATTACAATAAAAAGGTACAAAGGGAGGCACTAGGAGAAAAGAATCCAGTGATAGAAGTGATAGTTAGTGCGTATCATCAAAAAACATTAAGGATTATTTCTAAACTTGATCATAGTTTAATGGAATGTCAAGCTAAAACTACATTTTATGTAAAATTTAAGTGGGAAAGGAATTGAACATCACAATCTCAGAAGAAGAATGGCATCATATGTGTGTAACACTACAGACATCCACTAATTCACAAAATTGGAGAGAATTTAATTGGAACATTTTGATTTGTTTCTTTATTATGCCTAACATAAAAAGCAAGCAAATTCTACGGCAGCAAACCTGCTGGAGGCAATGTTGTCAAACAGACGCAAACCATGTACACATCTTCTGGAGTTGCCCAAAAATAGAACCACTTTGGGACAGAGTGAATTCAGAATTAACGGAGGTATTAGGATATACAGTCTGCAAGAAGTGTTCCATTTTATACCTGGGTAATATAAATACAGTGGTGCTGAAGGAAGACCATTACTTGGTTAAAATCCTACTGACAGCTGGCAGAAAGGCCATTACAAGAAACTGGCTTGGAGCGGACACACCCAGACTTAGACAATGGTTAGACATAGTACAGGCAATATTTGTCATGGAGAAAATGACATATTCTCTAAGAGTGAAAGAAGACGAGTTTAATAGAAAATGGGAAAAATGGATTAGGTATAGAAATAAAGACATCAACTGTATAATTTTATAGACAATAATGTAAGTTATTGGAAAATGTTTTAATATGAAAATAGTTCTGTATACTGCATCATTAATTGTAGACTGAACCCCCCGCTGCACTGTTGTACGTTTCACTGGAATGTTGTATGTTTTGTTGTTATATTTGTGTTTTATTTGTGTATACATAAAAGCAATTAAAAACTAAAGTGTAAAAAAAAAAGAAATATACAAAACAAAGATACATAGAAACTAGGTGCAGGGGTAGACCATTCGGCCCTTCGAGCCAGCACCACCATTCAATATCATCATGGCTGACCATCCAAAATCAGTACCCTGTTCCTGCTTTCTCCCCATATCCCTTGGTTCCATTAGCCCGAAGAGCTATATCTAACTCTCTATATCAAACATCCAGCGAATTGGCCTCCACTGCCTTCTGTGGCAGAGAATTCCACAGATTCGCAACTCTCTGGGTGAAGAAATGTTTCCTCATCTCAGTCCTAAATGGCCCAACCCTTATCCTTAAACTGTGACCCCTGCTTCTGGACTCCCCCAACATGGGGAACAGGGGAGTGGGAAATGAGAAATATGGAAGGGTGAGTTGTGAACAACGAGAGATAAAAGGGGTCTAAGATGAAGGAAAATGTGGAGCAGATCATTGTTAGCTCGGGGAAGGTAACAACGAGGAATACAATGTACACTTTTATTAGGAGGATGGATGGTCTGACTGGTCGGAGAACTAGGATGGGGGAGGGATAGAGTGAGAGGGATAGCAAGGGTTACTTGAAGTTAGAGAAGTCAATATTACAGGGCTGTCCCACTTGGGCGACCTAATCTGCGAGTTCTGGCAAGTTTGCCCTCGACTCATATTTGCAGCATGGTTGACACAAGGTCCTAGGAGGTCTTTGTAACTCTCCATCATGCTCGAGAGTCGTCCCCGTGCACCCAAGGCCTCAGCTAGGTCGCGGCGTATTTTTCAACATGTTAAAAAATGACCGCACGTAAAAAAAGGTTGCCATGGAAAAAATCGATTCTTTTTTTACTCGTAGGTTTAGTCGTCGTAGTTCGTAGTAGGTCGGCATGTTAGTCACAGGTAGACAATAGACAATAGGTGCAGGAGTAGGCCATTTGGCCCTTCGAGCCAGCACCGCCATTCATTGTGATCATGGCTGATCATCCCCAATCAGTACCCCGTTCCTGCCTTCTCCCCATATCCCCTGACTCCGCTACCTTTAAGAGCCCTATTTAGCTCTCTCTTGAAAGCATCCAGAGAATCTGCCTCCACAATGGGGTGATATCCTTTCCCTTGTTTGAGGGGAGTATCCACAGCACCCTGCCCCTCAACGTCCAGCAACGGAGGGACTATGTTCCTCCCCCACAGAGCCTTGGTGTTGGCACTGAGCTTCAGCGAGTCCCATAGCACGTACTCCTGCAGTCTGGAGCAGGCCAGTCGGCAACATTCCCTGATGGACAAAATGCTGGAGTAACTCCGGGGGACAGGCAGCATCTATGGAGAGAAGGAGTGGGTGGAGACAATTCGGGTGGAGACCCTTCTTCACACATTTTGCTCTGCTGGGTGGTCTAGAAGTTTTGGGCCGACCAGAGTAGAATCTGATTGTCCACCAGAAATGCAGCACAGAGGACCAGATTGAAGAGCGGGGAAAAGACATTCACTGGTGAGCCCGCAGCCACTACAGGGTGCAATGCAACAGCCACACTTAAACAATAGGAGAGGGAGGATGACATGTACAGTGCATCAGTGAAAACCAGGAGATGGATAAGAATTACTTTAGCATGAGACAAGAAGAGACATGGTGAGACAAGTCAGAAACATGAAAGATAGAGTTTCATAGAGGAGAAACATAGAGTTTGTGAACGGCAGAGGTGATGTGTAGTGTAGGAAGGAACCTCAGATGCTGGTTTAAACCGAAGATATACACAAAATGCTGGAGTAACTCAGCGGGTCAGGCAGCATCTCTGGAGAGAAGGAATGAGTGACGTTTCGGGTCGAGACCCTTCTTCAGACTTTAGTGATGTGCGGTGTCTCAGTTTGAAGTTTCTCATGACACGCTGTCCAAAACCACCCACAGAAACCAGTTGCCCAAAGTTCTTCAGCTGGTGGATAGAGGCATATAGCATGGAAACTGCCCTTCGGCCCAACTTGCCCATGCTGACCCACTGCCCCATCTACACTTGTCCCACCTGCCTGCGTTTAGTCCCATGTCCTTCTCAACTATCTCCTATCCATATACCTGTACAAATGTCTTTTAAATGTTGTTATCGTACCTGCCTCAACTACACCCTCTGGAAGCCCGTCCCATACACCCCACCAACGTCTGAGTGAAAATGTTGCCCCTCAGGTTTCTATCAAATCTTTTCCCTCTCACCCTAAATCTACATCCTCCGCTTTTCGATTCTTCCAGTCAGTTTTGTTCAGTTCCAGTTCAGTTCAGTTTAGTTTGGTTTCTTGTCACGTTTACCGATGTACAGGGAAAAGCTTGTGTTGCATGCTATCCAATCGGTGGAAAGACAATACATGATTACAATCAAGCCATTTACAGTGTATAGAAGATACATGTTAAGGGAGTAACGCTTAGTACAAGGCAAAGCCAGCAAAGTCCGATCAAGGGTCGTCCGAGGGTCACCAAAGAGGTAGATAGTAGTTCAGCACTGCTCTCTGGTTGTGGTAGGATGGTTCCATTGTTTGATAACAGCTGGGAAGAAACTGTCCCTGAATCTGGAGGTGTGAGTTTTCACACTAATGTACTTTTTACCTGATGGGGGAAGGGAGAAGCGGGAATGGCCAGGGTGTGTCTCGTCCTCGATTATGCTGCTGGCCTTGCCGAGGCAGCGTGAGGTGTAAATGGAGTCGTGTGGTGGATAAAATACTATTTATTCCCCTCAGCAGACAGCAGGGGCGTATAATTCATAGAATATCTGCTTTTAAAAATCAACTTTTATCCAAACAAGCTTGCGGATGACACTAAGCTGGGGGGCAGTGTTAGCTGTGAGGAGGATGCTGGGAGACTGCAAGGTGACTTGGATAGGCTGGGTGAGTGAACAAATGTTTGGCAGATGCAGTATAATGTGGATAAATGTGAGGTTATCCACTTTGGTGGCAAAAACAGGAAAGCAGACTATTGTCTAAATGGTGGCCGATTAGGAAAAGGGGAGATGCAGCGCGACCTGGGTGTCATGGTACACCATTCATTGAAAGTAGGCATGCAGGTGCAGCAGGCTGTGAAGAAAGCGAATGGTATGTTAGCTTTCATAGCAAAAGGATTTGAGTATAGGAGCAGGGAGGTTCTACTTCAGTTGTTTTGGGTCTTGGTGAGACCACACCTGGAGTATTGCGTACAGTTCTGGTCTCCAAATCTGAGGAAGGACATTATTGCCATAGAGGGAGTGCAGTGAAGGTTCACCAGACTGATTACTGGGATGTCAAGACTGTCTAATGAAGAAAGACTGGATAGACTTGGTTTATACTCTTTAGAATTTAGGAGATTGAGAGGGGATCTTATAGAAACTTACAAAATTCTTAAGGGGTTGGACAGGCTAGATGCAGGAAGATTGTTCCCGATGTTGGGGAGGTCCAGGACAAGGGGTCACAGCTTAAGGATAAGGGGGAAATCCTTTGGGACTGAAATGAGAAGGACTTTTTTCACACAGAGAGTGGCGGGTCTCTGGAACTCTCTGCCACAGAGGGTAGTTGAGGCCAGTTCATTGGCTATATGTAAGATGTGGCCCTTGTGGCTAAGGGGATCAGAGGGTATGGAGAGAAGGCAGGTACAGGATACTGAGTTGGATGATCAGCCAGTTTAATTGAATGGTGGTGCAGGCTCGAAGGGCCGAATGGCCTACTCCTGCACCTATTGTCTATTGTCTATTGTCAACACAAAATGCAGGAGTAACTCAGCGGGTTTCTAAACATTCTTCTGGCGCTGCAGTACCTTATACTTCCTTTCTGCTTTGTAATTAATGTTTTTCATCTGTAATAATGCTGCTTTGATGTAGCCTGCATCCTCCTCTCTTTGCACAAGTGTTGCCTGGCCCGCTGACTATTTCCTGCATTTGTTGCATTTAGATGTATTCTTTTCAGATCAAACGCCTGGAGCTTTTTGCTGCCTCGATACAGAGTACCAGTCTGGTGGAGTCCATGATAAAGTCAGAAATGATCAGATAATCAACGAGGATACCAGCTCCACTCTCACTAAAGGCAAGCACAACTTGCTGGAGTAATTCAGTGGGTCAGGCTGCATCTCTGGCGGAAAAGGATGGGTGATGTCCTTTGGGTGACGATAGGTCTGGACCCTTCTTCTGACTGAAAGTAGGGGGTTGGGGTGGGGGGGGTTTGCAGGGAAGGGGAGGGGGGGGATGATGAGCTGGAAGCGAAAAAAGACCAGGACCAGCCACAATGAGCTCAGGCAGGGCGGTGCCCTGGTGTGCCCATTGGTGGCCAGGGAAGGTGTGATCTCAACAGGGAAACGATGTGGAAAAGTATGGATCTGGTAAAACAACTGGGGTGGAGGGAGAGGGCAAGGGGGAAAGGGAGGGGAGGGGTAGATGTTAATTAGAGAATTCAATGTTCATTACACTGAGTTGGAAGCTACCCAAGTGAAATATGAGGTGCTGTTTGTTCCGCCAATTTGCATGTGTCCTCACTCTGGCAATGGAGGAGGCGTGAAGAAACGTCACCCATCCGTTTTCTCCAGAGATGCTGCCTGACCCACTGAGTTACTCCAGCACTTTGTGTCTGTCCTCGCTATAAACCAGCAGTTCCTTGTTTCTCCACTCTCTCACTGCTCCCCCTCTGTGATTCCTGCTGCTCTCCGTAAGGTTCCAGCACCTGCAGTTCCCTGTGCCTCCATTTTACTGTTCTGCTTTGAAGTCTCCCCCACAGTATGCTTGCTGTGAACTCCTCCCTCTGAAGGGAGTTCGGTGAGACTCTCACTACCCATTCATGCTAATTAAGATGCCAAGTGTCAAATGAAGAGTCAAGATGTCCAAACCAGTTCAAGTTCAAGTTCACATTTATTGTCACCTGCACCAATTAAGATACAGTGAAATTTGAGTTACCATGCAGCCATACAATCAAAAGGACACAATACACGACACAATTTAACATGAACATCCCCCACAGTGGAATCAAAATTCTTCACTGTGATGGAAGGCAATTACGTTCAGTCTTCTTCGTCTTTCGTGTGGTGTGCGCAGCCTAAAGTTGTAGGACAACGTGTTCTATTTGATATTCCTTTTGTGCACGTTGAGTTGATTGCATTCGTCGAAACACGGCAGACCACGTGAAGGTTGCAATCTTCCACCCCACATTCAGTCGATCTTCCTCCTCTATTTCCCCGTGGTCGGGGCCATGAACCCTCCGTAGTCGCCGCTACAGATGGCCCGGTGTACAAGCCCTCTCGTCAGGATGCTCGAAACTCCGACTTTGGGATGGGCGGAACACACACCCTCCGCGGCTTGGAGTTCCCGAATCAGCCACTTTACCGGAGACCGCAGCGTCACGATATCATGGGCCGCAGGCCGGCGGTTGGAGAACTTCTTCTGGCGATCCCCGGCAAGGGATCGCCCCGCTCAATGCTGGTAAGTCTGCCGTGCCTGCTGCTGGAGTTCTGGGCTGATCTCTGAGAAAGGCCGCACCAATCGAGTTGTTAGGCTGGGAGGGTGGGGCGAAGATGCAACAAAGAGAAAAGTCGCATCCCCCTCGAGGTAAGTGGCTGCAAACAATTTCCCCCTATTCTCCCCACCAGCACCCCACACTAAAACATACATTTAGACATACTAAACACAAAATAAAATGAAAGGATGAACACACTGCTGTCAAGGCTGCCGCTCGCTCGTGGCGCCACCGATGACAAACTACCAGAGCAGGTAGTCGAGGCAGCTACAATAACAACATGCAACATTTAAGAGACGCTTGGACAAGTACAGGGATGGGAAAGGTTTAGAGGGAGGAGGGCCAAATGGAAGCACATGAGACCAGCTTGCATGGTAAGAATTTCATTGTTCTACCCTGCAACCCTCAAAATGAAAAAGTTGCCCCTCAGAATCCTATTAAATCCTTCCCCGCTCACCTCAAACCGGTCCCCTCGGGTTCTTCATTCCCTTAACGCGTTTAAAAGACTGTGATTTCATCTATCAAATCCCATCATGATATATACACCGTTATAAGATTGCTGTCTGCAGACTATCATCTCAATGGAGAGAAAGTGCAAAACAGGAGAGTCCACAGGGATCGAGCTGTCCCTGAAATGCAAAGAATTGCAGGCAGGTGCAGCAAGCAGTTATAAACTCAAGATGCCTATGAGCAGTCATTGCTCAGGGATTTGGGGGTTGATATTTTTATTAACTTGAGAGGAGGTCATCTTCGACTTTAGGAAAAACCGGCACAGTCCCACACCACTTCACATCAATGACAGCGATGTGGAGTTGGTCAGTAGCACTAAGTTCCTGGGGGTGCAGATCACTAACAGTCTGACCTGGTCAAATAACATCTCATCAACAGTTAAGAGAGCGCAGCAGCGGTTGCACTTTCTGCGCCGGATGAGAAGAGCTCACCTCCCCCACCCCGTCCTGACCACTTTCTACAGGGGCACCATAAAGAGTATTTTGACCAACTGTATCTCTGTCTGGTTTGGGGACTGTAAAGCCTCCGACTGCAGAGAGTGGTGAGGACGGCTGAAAAAATCATCGGGACTTCTCTCCCCTCAATCGGGGATATTGCGACCAAACGTTGCGTGTCTAAGGCCAGCAGTATTATAAAAGACCCCACACATCTCCATCACGAACTGTTCACTCTGCTGCGCTCGGGCAAAAGATATTGTAGCATAGGGAGCAGAACGTCAAGGTTCTGCAACAGCTTCTTCCCACGAGCCATCAGACTCCTGAATGCCATGTAATGGGCTGCCACCATTGTCTATTTATCATTTTATCCATTTTATCTTTTTATCCATTTTATCAATTATATCCATTTTATCCTTTGTTAATTATCGTGTTGCACAGGGAGCCAAATGCAACGGAATTTCGTTTGGAATTGCATATATTGATGTATTTCTAAATGACAATAAAGTTTGTTTGATTGGTTTGATTGAGGTATTTTTACAATTGTGCAGGGTGTGGTAAGATCGCTCCCAGAGTACTGTGCACAGTTACTGTCCCTTTGTGTAAGAAATAATACACCAGCATTTTAGCTTAATTTAGTTTAGTTTATTGTCATGTGTACTGGGGTACAGTGAAAGGCTCTTTTGTTGAGTGATAGCCAGTCAGTGGAAAGGCAATACATGATTACAATCGAGCCATCCATCCACAGTATTGGAACAGTGTTGGGCTACTTTCTGGAATTAGAGTTTTGATTAATCATGGTAGCAGTCATGGTAGATTTCTATTCTTGGCGGTTAGAAGAATGAGAGGTAACAAATAAGACCTTAAGGGGGCATGACGAGATGGAAGTGAAGATGATTTCACTAGTGGGAAGGATGTAGTTAGACGTTGTTACAGGATAAGGAGGTTATTTAAATTGGACACAAAAAAGCTGGAGTAACTCAGTGGGACAGGCAGCATCTCTGGAGAGAAGGAATGGGTGACATTTCTTTGGAAGAAGGGTCTCGACCCGAAACGTCACCCATTCATTCACTCCAGAGATGCTGCCTGTTCCGTTGAGTTACTTGAGCTTTTTGTGTCTATCTTCGGTTTATGTCAGCATATGCATTTCCTTCCTACACATTATTTAAATTGGAGGTGTGTTGGGAATTGTCACAAAGGGCGATGAACACATCACCTAAGATGGCACCAAAGTCAGGCGTCTCTCTGAGTGCTGGTCCCAGAAATGGATCTGCAATCTTTTATTACAATCGCTCCACTCTTTTATCCCTCTACTCCGACAGCAGCATTTCTTATTTCAACAATGGTCTTCTTAATCTGCTCTCAGATCCGTCGGTTTTCCTACTCCCGGGACCAGAAGAACTAAGGCAATGACTCTCGATGCCTTGTGGACCTGACCAGCAAGGCCTAGCACAGCTATTGAGACCTGCGGCCTACCGACCTACCAGAGCCTGTAACCAACTCTACCATGCCTCCCCTGGACCTGCTGACTAGACACTTCATCACGCTGCTTCTCCCCTCTCCCATCAGGCAAGGTACAGAAACGTGAAAACGCACACCTCCAGTTTCAAGGACAGTTTCTTCCCAGCTGTTATCCTATCAACAACTAGAGAGCAGTCCTGAGCTACTATCTACCTCATTGGAGATCCTCGGATTCTCTTTAATCTCTTACTTTACTGGACTTTATCTTGCACAAAACATTATTCCCTTTATCCTGTATGTGTACACTGTGGATGGCTCGATTTTAATCATGTATGATCTTAATGTTGTCTGGTTAGCAAGCTACAAAAAAGCTTTACACAGTTGACAATAAACTAAACTCAACACAACTCAGGAATTCTCTATCCCAGATGGTTATGGAGACCTGATCTTGGGGGTAATTAAAAAAGGAGGTGCTCAAATGTTTGAGAGAGCAAATAATTGTGGGTGTTGTAAAACTGGCACAGAAGAGGAGCTGAGGTCTAGGTTAGGTCACCCATTTACACATCGCATGCTAGGACAGGCTAGAGGGGCCAAATGGCCTGTTCCTGCTCCTTGTATTTTAGTCTATCAGATGTCTTTACTAGGTCAGATACATATATGATAATGAAAATCAAAAAAACACAGCTGCTGGAAATCTGAAATAAAACAGAAAATGGTGGAAACATTAATCAGGCCAGGCTGCATCTGTGGAAAGAGAAATGTCCGTATTTCACACTTGTGATTCTTTATTAGAATTCATTGTGACATTACCCAAGTTCACCGTCTCGACATAAAATAGAGCTCCAAGGTGCAATCTGAATCTGCCATGGAGCAATCTCAGCTCAATGGGGGGAGCTTCATGTTACTCTGTTGCTCTTGAGGTTATTCTGAAGAACACTCTGATGACCAAAGTGAGCAGCTTCACCTTACAGCCCCAGATACCTGGGTGCGGTCCTGACTACAGGTGCAGTCTGTACAGAGTTTGCACAATCTCCTTGTGACCGCGTGGGTTTTCTCCAGGTGCTCTGGTTCCCTCCCACACCCCAAAGACGTACGGGTTTGTAGGATAATTGGCTCCTGTAAATTATAAAAGGGCTGATGGACATTGCCTGATACATTAATGGTACTGCTCTCCCAACCATCGAAGGGGGCTGCATGAAGCACTGCCTCCAGAAGGTAGCTAATATCATCAGTCCCACAGCGTGCAGACTACACGTTCTTGTTGATGCTACAATCAGGAAGAAGGTACAGGACCCTGAGAACCTCCAGGTTCAAGAACAGCTTTCTCCCATCTCCCATCCGGTTCTTAAACCTGCCGACATAACCCTAACCATAACCCTACCTAAGCACCAAACTACGACAGAGTTTGCATCAAATTGGTTGCTCAACCTACTCAGGTTATTGTACCATCATAGTCCAATTTACTTAAAGCAACTGATAAGTGATATATTTATCACTGGTTTTGTTGCATCAAATTTACCTATACAGCTGCAGCAGGTAAGAATATCATCGCTCCAGTTCATATCCAATTCATATGACAAATAAATACTCTTGCCTCTTGACTGAAACTTGGCATGCGATGTTTATACCACACAAACTAATACCATTCCCAATGAAATGTCTACCACTGCCCAGGACAGTCAAAGGGATTATTATCAATGAATACCACAAAACATATAATATGGCTACAAGATCGGGTCAGAGACTGGGTATTCCTAAACTCCCTAAATCATCTTAACTAACATAAGGCATAAATCAGGAGAATAGTGAAATATTCCGGAATTGTCGGAATATGTAGCATGAGTAAAATTGACACCATTTACACTAAAGCAGTTCACTTTAGTTTCCGCCACCTCCAACGGGATCCCACCACTAGCCACATTTTCCCATCTCCACTCCTTTCTGCCTTCCACAGAGGCCGTTCCCTCCGCAACTCCCCGGTTAACTCACCCTTTCCCACCCAAACCACCCCCTCCCCAGGTACGTTCCCCTGCAAACGCTGAAAATGCAACATACTTATGTCCTTATACCTCCTGCCTCGACTCTGTCCAGGGATCCCGACAGTCCTTTCAGGTTAGGCAGAGGTTCACTTGCGCCTCCTGCAACCTCATCTACTGTATCCGTTGTTCAAGATCTTATACATCGGCGAGACCAAACTCAGATTGGGCGATCGTTTCACGGAACATCTTCACTCAGCCCACCTGAACCTACCTGAGCTCCTGGTTGCTGGACACTTTAATTCTCCTTCCCTTTCTGTCCTCGGTCTCCTCCATTGACAGAGTGAGGCTAAACGCAAATTGGATCAACAGCATCTCATATTTCACTTGGGCAGCTTACAGCCCAGTGGTATGAATATTGATTTTTCAGGTAGCCCGGCATTCCCTCTCTCTCTATCCCTCCCCACCCAAGTCGCACAAGCATCTCGTTTTCACCCTACAAACAGCTTGCAATACCCTGTTTCCTTTATTATCGTTACTTTTTTCCATATTTTTAATTAATTGCTCTTTATCTCTCCACATCACCATCTATATCTCTTGTTTCCCTTATCCCTAACCAGTCTGAAGAAGGGTCCTGACCTGAAACATCACCCATTCCTTCTCTTCAGAGATGCTGCCTGTCCCGCTGAGTTACTCCAGCTTTTTTGTGTCTTACTCACTTTAGTTTAGTTTAGAGATATAGTGCAGAAACAGGCCCTTTGGCACACCGAGTCCATGCAGTCCAGCAATCCCCATACACCAGCACTATCCAACACACCAGGGACAATTTACAATCTTTACCAAAGCCAATTACCCTACAAACCAGCACATCTTTTGAGTGTGGGAGGAAACCGAAGCACCAGATGAAAACACACGCAGTCACGGGGAGAACGTACAAACTCCGTACAGGCAGCATCCGTAGTCAGGATCGAACCCGGGTCTCTGGCACTGTAAGGCAGCAACTCTACCGCTGCGCCACCGTGCCGCCCTTGTTCGCCATTTGAAACAATTTGCTCCTCTTGCCACCAGTGCATCGCGGCTGCAAAGTCACAATGCACCAAGGTGTCTTCAGAAATACCTCCGAAAATCGCCTCAAAGGGAAAATGCAGCCGCTGGTCAGAAATATTCCAGTGATCCCCTTCACTTTATTCTGACTTGATAAGGATTATTATTGTCAAGTGTACCAAGTACAGTGAAAAAGGTTTTTGTTTGCATGCTCTCCAATAATCGATAATCTCAACTAATACTAACATTAATACAATCAAGCCAAGCACAATTAAACGAGATAGAGGAAAGAGAAAGATGTCAAAATGCAGAATATAGTTTCTCAGCATTGTAGCGTAGCAGTTCCGGAGAAAAAACCCCAATGTCCTAGATACGTTAGAAACTCTGGACAGTACCCGAGTGTATGGAAGGGTGGTTCAGAAGCCTGATAACTGAGGGGAAGAAACTGCTCCTGAAGATAGACGCAAAATGATGGAGACTTCTTCTTGCATATGGCGCGCACAGCCTAAAGTTGTTGGGCAACTTGTTCTATTTGATCTTATTTCATTGAATGCTGGAGTAACTCAACGGGTCAGATAGCATATCTGGAGAAAATGAAAAGGTGACGTTTTGGGTTGAAACCTGTCTTCAGACTGAGAGTCAAGGGAGAGGGAAACTAGAGGTATGTAAAAATCGGAAACAATGACCAAGGAAAGGTGGAGACAACAGTGGTCCATTGGTGGCTGTGGAAGAGGTGATAATGAAGGGGTATACGGATGCGAACAGTTGAACAGAGAGAATGACTAGGGTGGGGGAGGGGAGGAGAGAGACTAGGGTGGGGGAGGGGAGGAGAGTGACTTGCAGGGGTTACTTGAAATTAGACAGATCAATATTCATACCGCTGGGTTGTAAGCTGCCCAAGGGAAATATGTGCTGCTATTTCCCCAATTTGAGTTTGTCCTCTGTCTGACAGCGGAGGAGGCCCAGGTCAGAAAGGTCAGTGTGGGTAGATAAACATAAAAAACTGGAGTAACTCAGCGGGACAGGCTGCATCTCTGGAGAGAAGGAATGGGTGATATTTCAGGTCGAGACCCTTCTTCAGACTGGTTAGGGACAAGGGAAATGAGAGATATAGACGGTGATGTGGAGAGGTAAAGAACAATGAATGAAAGATATGCAAAAAGGCTCAGTGTGGGAATGGGAAGGGGAATTAAAGTGTTTGGCAACCGAGAGATCAGGTGGATCCAGGCGGACTGAGCAGAGGTGTTCAGCGAAACGGTTGCCAAGTCTGCACTTGGTCTCGTCGATATATGGTAGCCCAAACTGAGAACAACGGATACAGTAGGTGTGGTTGGAGGAAATGCAAGTGAAACTCTGCCTGGCTTGAAAGGACCGTTGGGATCCCTGGATGGAGTCGAGGGAGCAGTTGTTCCTGCATCTGGTGGGGCATGCTTTCAAGTTTATGTATCTTCTGCCCAACAGAAGCAGGGGAGAAGGAGGAACGACCTGGATGGGAAAGATCCTTTAGAAGTGTCTCGACACGAAATATCGCCCATTCCTTCTCTCCGTAGATGCTGCCTCACCCGCTGAGTTACTCCAGCTGCATTTTGCGTCTACACAAGATCCTTTATTATATTGGCTGCTTTCCCGAGGCAGCAGGAAGTAGAGATGGCGCCAATGTTAGAGAGACTGGACTGTTTGGTGGACTGGGCTACATCTGCAACTCTCTGCCATTTCATGAAAAAAATGTTCATATGTGATATGAATTGTGATTCGGTCCATCAAGTCTACTTTGCCATTCAATCAAGGCCGATCTATCTTTCCCTCGCAAGCCCATTCTCCTGCTTTCTCCCCATAACCCTGGACACCCGTAATAATGAAGAATCTATCATTCTCTGCCTTAAAAATATCCACTGGTTTGGCCTCCACAGCCTTCTATGGCAATGGATTCCACAGATTCACCACCCATGTGAATATTTCTTGCAAATAAACAGACTATTTTGGCATGGCTGCTGCCAAGTTTATTCAAGCTGCATATTCAGACAATTGTGGCGTAATTAAAACACCCCCTATTTGTGCTTTATGATGGTCAATGTGCTTTAGGGAGTAAGAATGGAAGTCAGGGAAAACCATGCAAATATACTCCAGCTCTTTCATTATCATTGGGTCAATATCCTGTAACTTCCTTCTCTCCAGAGATGCTGCCTGACCCGCTGAGTTACTCCAGCATTTTGTGTCTGTCCTGTAATTTCATGTCTACCAATGTTGTGAGACCACCTTTGCCTCGAGTACTGCAGAAGCTTGAAGGTGGCTCACTGTTACATCCTCAATGCTAATAAGGCCTGGGAACTAAATGGTGCCCTTGCCGGCAGCAGTCACAGACCACAGAATCCAATGCATAGGAAGGAACTGCAGATGCTGGTTTAAACCGAAGATAGACAGAAAATGCTGGAGTAACTCAGTGGGACAGGCAGCATCCCTGGAGAGAAGGAATCACATCATCGTCTATATCATTTCCATTTCCTGTGACTTTTAGTCTGAAGAATTATATCCCTCATTTCCCTTGTCCCGAATACCCGAAAGGTCACCCATTCCTTCTCTCCAGAGATGCTGCCTGTTCTGCTGAGTTACTCCAGCAATTTGTGTCTAACTTCCACAGAATCCAATGTTCTTCTTCAGAGACCATGCCATGTAGCCAGACAAGGAACAGTGTCAGAAAATAGACGTCAGAGACCAAGGTGAATCTAACTGTATTTGAGTTGCTGCTAAAATGAAGAGTGCATGGAAACATAGCTTGAGGCATCTGGGGAGATAACATGAATAAGAATAGTATCTGGATTTGGATCTAATAGAGGTGCAGAGTTAATTGCAATGATAAATTCAAGATGTTATATTGATACAAGGTTCTTGGTAACTTTGTTAGCTTTGCAGCCTGAGTTTCAATTAGCTCTGATCTTGGTTTCACATACTGGAATAGAAAAGCTATGCACATACAGTTTAAGAAGCATTAGAACATTGGTATTAAAAAAATATGGTTTGTAGAGGTCAGTGTGATCTCCTACAATGCCTCATTTTCATTGTTCATCATTAGAAGAGCAGAGTTCAGGCTGAAATAATCAGGTAACAATAACTTACAATAATCTTTTCCCTGATAAACAAAGTTTAATGTGGCACAGCAGCACAGCGGTAAAGTTGCTGCCTTACAGCATCAGAGACTTGGGTGCGATCCTAACTACAGGTGCTATCTGTATGGCGTTTGTACGTTCTCCCTGTGACCGCTTGGGTTTTCTCCAGGTGCTCTGGTTTCCTCCCACACTCCAAAGACGTACAGGTTTATAGGTTAATTGGCTTCTGTAATGGTACCTTGTCCCTAGGATAATGCTAGTGTGTGGGGATCGCTGGTCGGTGCAGAGTCAGTGGGCTGAAGGGCCTTTTTCTGCACTGTATCTCTGAATTAGATTAAACTTGAGTGTGCTGCAAGCATACACTTTCCCCAAATGAAATGCACGTTGTCACAATGTGACACTTGCTGAGATAAAATCAAAGTTCTGTAGTGGTTTGCCGTTGCCCCACTTTTGGGTGAAATTACTGAACAGGAACATTGGCAGATGTGTGGAGATTGTGCAAATTGTGCTTCTAAATCTTAATCTGATCTTTCGCCTTCTGAGTTTGCAGTGCATTGTGCAAATGGAATTACCTCTTTCTCGTTACTGTGTCACTTGCAGTCGGTTATGATAGCACCAGTTGGAGATGTGGGGGCCCCAAGGTCGAACATTGGCTCCCATCAGGTTTCCGTGTCCTTCTGCAGTTTATTTTAGTTTAGTTTAGGGACACAGCGTGAAAACAGGCCCTTCAGCCCACCGTGTCCGCACTGACCAGCGAACCCCACACACAGTTTTAGAGTTGTTCCTTTCCTAAGATGTCTACCTTTCCATCAATTTTAATAATATCCCAGTAAATGCTCTGTCCTTCACGGTCATATGAGATAACAGATTTTTTATGCAACTTTTGAAATTCAGAGGATATAAAATGTTGTACACTGTTGACCAAAAGCTTGCCCAGTGAGATGGGTTTTAAGTTCCTCCTATATCTCAAAGACTATTGTAGGTAGACAAAAATGCTGGGGAAATTCAGCGGGTGAGGCAGCATCTATGGAGCGAAGGAAATAGGCAATGTTTCGGGTCGAGACCTTTCTTCAAAGACTATTGTCTTGCACTGTTGATGTCTACGTGTCCGTTTGCTTATAAAAACTTCAGAATATATACTGAACTTTTTTTTAGTTTATTATTTGTTATATCGAGTGATACGTTTATATACAGTATCCATTGTGCTGCTGCAAGTAAGAATTTTGTTGCTCCGTTTAGGAACATATGACAACAAACCATGCTTGATTCTAACTCTGAAGAAGGGTCTCGACCCGAAACGTCGCCTATCTCCTTCGCTCCTTAGATGCTGCTGCACCCGCTGAGTTTCTCCAGCTTTTTGTGTAACCCTTGATTCCAACTCTTCAGCTTAACTGGACACTCTAAATTCCTCGTATACGTGGACGATAGAATCTGGGAAAGTCGATGTCGGGGGCTTAGATTGCAGGGAAAATTAGCGATCAAATAGGATTCAGAGTGAAGGATGTACATTTTATCGTTCCCATTATTCTACCTATTGTTGTACCCTTTAGCTAGCTTGCTTGTATTTATGTACAGTATTATCAGATTTGATTGGATTGCGAGAAAAGCAAAACTTTTCATGCTACCTCTGTACACATGACAATAACAAAACCTAAAGAACTAACATTAATTCTGTGAGCTGGTATAGCTTCGAGGGGCTGAATGGCCTTTTTAAAGTGGTGTAAGGAAATATGGGAATATGGGTTCCATTAATTCAGCAGGTTGATTGGTCAATCCACGTAACTCTGGAGAATTACAGCTTTACCTGGTTGAAGTATAGTTTTGATGAACACCTCCACTCAGTCTGCCTAAAACTACATGATCTTCCAGTTGTTAAACACTTTAACTCCTCCTCCCATTCCCATTCCCATTCATTTTTTGTCTACCCATCCTAACCTTTCTGTCATGGGCCTCCTCCATTATCAGAGTGAGGCCCCAGGCCCCAGTTTACTACCCAGCGGTATAAATATCGACTTCTCTAAGTCCATGTAACCCTTGCTTCCCTCTCTCTCCATCCCTTTCCCATCCTAGTTTTAATGTTTTAATGTTTTATGTTTTATGTTTTATTCTTAATGGTTACTGTATGTGGTGTTGTTACTTGCGAGTGGAGCACCAAGGCAAATTCCTTGTATGTGTACGTACTTGGGCAATGAACGTGATTAATTAATTAATTTGTTCATTCATTCATTCATTCATTCATTCATTCATTCATTCTCCAACCAGTCTGACTGTCTTCCTGATTACATTTTATCTTTGTTTGCTTTGTTGTCATCCTCTAGCTAACAATGATTATTCTACATTTTCCTTGAGCTTAGTCTCCTTTGATGTCTCGTTTTCACACCTGACATAGAGAAACATAGAAACAGAAATTAGGTGCAGGAGTAGGCCATTCGGCCCTTCGAGCCAGCACCGCCATTCAATATGATCATGGCTGATCATCCAACTCAGTATCCTGTACCTACCTTCTCTCCATAACCCCTGATCCCTTTAGCCACACGGGCCACATCTAACTCCCTCTTAAATACAGCCAATGAACTGGCCTCAACTACCTTCTGTGGCAGAGAATTCCAGAGACTCACCACTCTCTGTGTGAAAAATGTTTTCCTCATCTTGGTCCTAAAGGAATTCCCCCTTATCCTTAGACTGTGACCCCTTGTTCTGGACCTCCCCAACATCGGGAACAATCTTCCTGCATCTAGCCTATCCAACCCCTTAAGAATTTTGTACATTTCTATAAGATCCCCCCTCAGTCTTCTAAATTCTAGCGAGTACAAGCCAAGTCTATCCTCATATGAAATTCCTGACATCCCAGGAATCAGTCTGGTGAACCTTCTCTGTACCCCCTCTATGGCAAGAATGTATTTTCTCAGATTTGGAGACCAAAACTGTACACAATACTCCAGGTGTGGTCTCACCAAAACACTGTACAACTGCAGTAGAACCTCCCTGCTCCTATACTCAAATCCTTTCGCTATGAATGCTAACATACCATTTGCTTTCTTCACTGCCTGCTGCACCTGCATGATCTTCCAGTTTCAATTATTGGTGTACCATGACACCCAGGTCTCGTTGCATCTCCCCTTTTCCTAATTTGCCACCATTCAGGTAATAGTCTACCCTCCTGTTTTTGCCACCAAAGTGGATAACATCACATTTATCCACATTATACTGCATCTGCCATGCATCTGCCCACTCACCCAGCCTATCCAAGTCACATAGAAACATAGAAACATAGAAAAATAGGTGCAGGAGTAGGCCATTTGGCCCTTCGAGCCTGCACCGCCATTCAATGTGATCATGGCTGATCATCCAACTCAGTATCCCGTACTTGCCTTCTCTCCATACCCCCTGATCCCTCCAGCCACAAGTGCCACATCTAACGCCCTCTTAAATATAGCCAATGAACTGGCCTCAACTACCTTCTGTGGCAGAGAATTCCAGAGACTCACCACTCTCTGTGTAAAGAATGTTTTCCTCATCTTGGTCCTAAAGGAATTCCCCCTTATCCTTAGACTGTGACCCCATGTCCTGGACTCCCCCAACATCGGGAACAATCTTCCAGCATCTAGCTTGTCCAACCTCTTAAGAATTTTGTAAGTTTCTATAAGATCCCCCCTCAATCTTCTAAATTCCAGCGAGTACAAGCCGAGTCTATCCAGTCTTTCCTCATATGAAAGTCCTGACATCCCACGAATCAGTCTGGTGAATCTTCTCTGTACCCACTCTATGGCAAGGATGTCTTTCCTCAGATTTGGAGACCAAAACTGTACGCAATACTCCAAGTGTGGCCTCACCAAAACCCTGTACAACTGCAGTAGAACCTCCCTGCTCCTATACTCAAATCCTTTCGCTATGAATGCTAACATACCATTTGCTTTCTTCACTGCCTGCTGCACCTGCATGCCTACTTTCAATGACTGGTGTACCATGACACCCAGGTCTCGTTGCATCTCCCCTTTTCCTAATCTGCCACCATTCAGATAATAGTCTACCCTCATGTTTTTGCCACCAAAGTGGATAACCTCACATTTATCCACATTATACTGCATCTGCCATGAATCTGCCCATTCACTCAGCCTATCCAAATCACCTTGCAGCCTCCTAGCATCCTCCTCACACCTAACACTACCCCCAGCTTAGTGTCATCTGCAAACTTGGAGATGTTGCATTGAATTCCCTCGTCCAAATCATTAATATATATTGTAAATAGCTGGGGTCCCAGCACTGAGCCCCACTAGTCACTGCCTGCCATTCTGAAAAGGATCCGTTTACTCCTACCCTTTGCTTCCTGTCTGCCAGCCAGTTCTCTATCCACATCAATACTGAACCCCCAATACCGTGTGCTTTAAGTTAGTATACTAATCTCTTATGTGGGACCTTGTTGAAAGCCTTCTAAAAGTCCAGATACACCACATCCACTGGTTCTCCCTTATCCACTCTGCTCGTTACATCCTCGAAAATTTCTATAAGATTCGTCAGACATGATTTACCTTTCGTAAATCCATGCTGACTTTGTCTAATGATTTCACCACTTTCCAAATGCACTGCTATCCCATCTTTAATAACTGACTCTAGCAGTTCCCCCACTACCGATGTTAGACTAACTGGTATGTAATTCCCCGTTTTCTCTCCCTCCTTTTTTAAAAAAGTGGGGTTACATTAGTCACCCTCCAATCCTCAGGAACTACTCCAGAATCTAAGGAGTTTTGAAAAATTATCACTAATGCATCCACTATTTCTGTGGCTACTTCCTTGAGTACTCTTGGATGCAGACTATCTGGCCCTGGGGATTTATCGGCCTTCAATCCGTTCAATTTACCCAACACCACCTCCCGGCTAACCTGGATTTCACTCAGTTCCTCCACCTTATTTGACTCCAGGTTCCCTGCTATTTCCGGCAGATTATTTAAGAATTCCTTAGTGAAGACAAAACCAAAGTAGTTATTCAATTGCTCTGCCATGTCCTTGTTCCCCACGATCAATTCACATGTTTCTGACTGCAAGGGACCTACATTTGTTTTAACTAATCTCTATCTCTTCACATATCTATAAAAATGTTTGCAGTCAGTTTTTATGTTTCCTGCCAGTTTTCTTTCATAATCTATTTTCCCTTTCCTAGTTAAGCCATTTGTCCTCCTCTGCTGGACTCTGAATTTCTCCCAGTCCTCTGGTTGGCTGCTTTTTCTGGCTAACTTGTATGCTTCATCTTTTGTTTTTATACTATCCCTGATTTCCCTTGTTATCCATGGTTGCACTACCTTCCCTGATTTATTCTTTTGCCAAACTGGGATGAACAATTGTTGTAGTTCATACATGCAGTCTTTAAATACCTTCCATTGCACATCCACTGTCAACCCTTTAAGAATCACTCACCCTTCCATGTCTCTGTGTCTCCCTTTCCCCTTGCTCTCAGACTGAAGAAGGGTATGCCGGCTGCTCAGCAGCAGACAGGAGAACTTGCAGAGAGTGATCAAAACTGCCCAGAAAATTATATCGGCTGCCCTCTGCTTTCCCTGGAAGTCATCTCCAGCCCTCGGTGCCTCTGCAGAGCCAGGAAAATAATCAAAGACCCCTCCCATCCTGGACAGTTCCTGTTCAACTTCCTACCCTCTGGTAGGTGGTACAGGTGTGTCAAAAGCCGGACAAACAGACTCAAGAACGGTTTCTTTCCCTGGGCCATCAGAACTCCTCAAAATTCCTCAAATATCCACACGACATGAAGAGATGCTGTCATCCATTCCACTATAAAACAGACCACTCATCTAATAGTTCTTCTTTTTTTAATTCTTTTAAAGTATTTATTACATTTTAAAGTGTAATATTCTCCCAGTGCAATGTTCTACCTAGGTGTGATAAATATAATTTATCCACTATTTTAAGCAGTTAAATAACATATTGGATGTAATCTGATGTGTTTTTCATCTTGTTTTAACTTGTTTTGGTTGCACTGATCAGGAGTAGCTCTTATATTTCATTGTATTTCTAAGTACAATGACAATAAAGGCTTATTATTATTATTATTATTATTATTATTATTATTATTATTAATATTATTATTGACTCAAAACGTCACCCATTCCTTCTATCCAGAGATGCTTCCTGTCCCGCTGAGTTACTCCAGCATTTTGTGTCTATTGTCAGTTAATAGCAGCACCTGCAGTTCCATTCCAACATCCAATTGTTGCATCTGCTACAGAGATGGAGTGTTTTCAGTTATTATTACCAGTTATGTCACTGTGTAGATGCACAGGGTTGCCGATATTGACCCAATTGTTACAACCCAACACCTTCCACACCCTTCATTAATAGCGAAAAGCAGTTAGTCAGCTAAATAATAGACTATTTTAATGCTAAACAGATCATCCACACATTTAGCTCCGTTATCTTTTGGAAGAGGTTCTCTTTTGTGGGACTCTGGGTAGTTTGAATGAAACCTATAAAAAATGTTCAGGAGACAGTTCTTAGCTGTTTATGGAGACAATATTTGTGACATTCCTGCATATGGATGTCCTAAAAATAAAAGAAGGTGCCCTAAACAGTTACGTAGCAGAGGACTCTGAATTACAGGTTATTCCCTGGTACAAGCTCAAAAGCCACTGGTAGACAGTGGTCTCAGTGGTCTCAGTGTCTCGAGGTGCTCTTTGGTCTACTGAAGGTCGGTCGAGGACAAACCGCCGAGAATAAAGAATGACCCAGAGATGGGGAGGGGGGGGGAGGTCGCAAAGATTGAAGAGGGACCCGAAGTGGGGGAGCTGCCAAGAACAAAGGGGGGCCCGGCTTCAGGGGGAACGCTGAGAATAAAGAGGGGCCAAGCATGGAGGGGCAGCTGAGAACAAAGAGGGGCCATTGGGAACTACGTTGAACACTTTGTAAATTTGTCGCCGCTCTATAGGTTGCGGCTCTTTGCATACTTTGTGTATATTATGCAAAGAATTTCACTGTGACATGTCACATGTGGTAATATAGTATTAATGAATAACCATGTTGGATTTCCAACACAGAGATATGTCCATGAAGGAATGTTGCCGACTCGTACATTCTAGACTGTGGGAGCATGTGTTGAGGGGCACACTGAAACTCGGTGCAGTCTTTACTTTCGACATTAGAATTTAGGGATATAGTGCGGAAACAGGCCATTCGGCCCATCAAGTCTGCGCCAACGAGTGATCACCCCGTATGCTAGCACTATACCACACTAAGGACAATTTCCAATTTACTGACAAACCCGTACGCCTTTGGAATGTGGGAGGAAACCGGAGCACCCAGAGAAATCCCACGCGGTCGCAGGGACAACGTACAATCTCCATACAGACAACACCCAAAGTCAGGATCGAACCGGTGACTCTGGCGCTGTATAGCGGCAACTCTACCACTCCACTGCTGTGCCACTGTGCCTGTCAACGTGAATGCTCTGTTGAACTCTACTTACACAACTCTTACCATAGTTGTGTAAGTAGTAATACCTACACTACTAAATATTCAGGGTCAGAATCTGGTGCAAACGCCCCTCAAAAGTTTATTTTTGAAATCGATCTGTGGAGAAGTCCTGCAGTGATGCCTTAGGGCTGTGACAATTTACATTCAAAGAAGGGTCCCAACTTGAAAAGCTGCCTATCCATATCTTCCAGAGATGCTGCATGACCCGCTGAGTTCCTCCAGCACTTTGTGTGTTGCTAAAAATTCCAGCATCTGCAATAACTTGGTTCACCTTCTTCCTTTGCTCATTCCATGCCCACTGACAGCAGTTTTTTTCATCTGGCCCCTTGCTGCCACTCCAATGCAGCCTTGAAGTCAAGGACAGTCCACTGGGTAAGTGCTGTTTGATGCTGCTTGACAACTTCCATCATCTCTTTGCTGATGATAAAGAGAATTCATCAGGCTTCTGAACAGTCGCTCCATAAGCCTGGGGATTGTCTGATTCACCTCTTCTACCCCTAGCGGACATTGGACTTTGTCTCTGGAACTGGTGCGCTTCAATGCTGAGAAATGTATTCACCACTCTGTAGCTTCCCCTTTGCTCCCTATTGTACTTGAGTTTAGCTTGATGGTATTTATGTAAAGTGTCATCTGATTTGATTCGACAGCATGGTACACAGAGCTTTGCATGGTACATTGGTACTTGGGACCGTAATAAAGCGGAGCCTAAACCTAAACATCAGGAACTGCAGATACTGGTTTACACCAAAGGGACACGCAAATTCCTCGAGTAGCTCAGCAGGTTAGGCAGCATCTCTGGAGAAAAGGAATAGGTGACGTCTCGGGCCGTGCAAAGCAAAACCTTTCACTGTACCTCAGTACACGTGATAATAACCGCCTAAAGAGCTAACATTTACTTTGTAAGCTGGCATAGATTCAATGGGCTGAACGGCCTCTTTCAGTATCATAGAGAAATATAGGAATATGGATTCCATTAATTCACCAGGTTGACCGGTCAATGCACGGAACTCTGGAAAGCTAGATGAAGTCTTATATTGATGCATGTTCCATGGAGGCAGAATGCTTTAAATTACGATTATGAGTCTGTAGCCTCCTTTTGCTCTGGTATTTTAGAAACATAGAAATTAGGTGCAGGAGTAGGCCATTCGGCCCTTCGAGCCTGCACCGCCATTCAATATGATCATGGCTGATCATCCAACTCAGTATCCCGTACCTGCCTTCTCTCCATACCCTCTGATCCCCTTAGCCACAAGGGCCACATCTAACTCCCTCTTAAATATAGCCAATGAACTGGCCTCAACTACCCTCTGTGGCAGAGAGTTCCAGAGACCCACCACTCTGTGTGTGAAAAAAGTCCTTCTCATCTCGGTCCTAAAGGATTTCCCCCTTATCCTTAAGCTGTGTCCCCTTGTCCTGGACCTACCCACATCGGGAACAATCTTCCTGCATCTAGCCTGTCCAACCCCTTAAGAATTTTGTAAGTTTCTATAAGATCCCCTCTCAATCTCCTAAATTCTAGAGCGTATAAACCGAGTCTATGCAGTCTTTGTTCATAAGACAGTCCTGACATCCCAGGAATCATAGAAACATAGAAAACACAGAAAAATAGGTGCAGGAGTAGGCCATTCGGCCCTTCGAGCCTGCACCGCCATTCAATGTGATCATGGCTGATCATCCAACTCAGTATCCCATATCTGCCTTCTCTCCATACCCCCTGATCCCTTTAGCCACAAGTGCCACATCTAACGCCCTCTTAAATATAGCCAATGAACTGGCCTCAACTACCTTCTGTGGCAGAGAATTCCAGAGACTCACCACTCTCTGTGTAAAGAATGTTTTCCTCATTTCGGTCCTAAAGGAATTCCCCCTTATCCTTAGACTGTGATCCCTTGTTCTGGACTCCCCCAACATCGGGAACAATCTTCCAGCATCTAGCTTGTCCAACCTCTTAAGAATTTTGTAAGTTTCTATAAGATCCCCCCTCAATCTTCTAAATTCCAGCGAGTACAAGCCGAGTCTATCCAATCTTTCCTCATATGAAAGTCCTGACATCCCAGGAATCAGTCTGGTGAATCTTCTCTGTACCCCCTCTATGGCAAGGATGTCTTTCCTCAGATTTGGAGACCAAAACTGTACGCAATACTCCAGGTGTGGCCTCACCAAAACCCTGTACAACTGCAGTAGAACCTCCCTGCTCCTATACTCAAATCCTTTCGCTATGAATGCTAACATACCATTTGCTTTCTTCACTGCCTGCTGCACCTGCATGCCTACTTTCAATGACTGGTGTACCATGACACCCAGGTCTCGTTGCATCTCCCCTTTTCCTAATCTGCCACCATTCAGATAATAGTCTACCCTCATGTTTTTGCCACCACAGTGGATAACCTCACATTTATCCACATTATACTGCATCTGCCATGCATCTGCCCATTCACTCAGCCTATCCAAATCACCCTGCAGACAGATTATTTATGTCTTCCTTTGTGAAGACAGAACCAAAGTAGTTATTCAATTGGTCTGCCATGTCCTTGTTCCCATGATCAATTCACCTGTTTCTGACTGCAAGGGACCAACATTTGTTTTAACTAGTCTCTTTCTCTTCACATATCTATAAAAATGTTTGCAGTCAGTTTTTATGTTCCCTGCCAGTTTCCTTTCATAATCTATTTTCCCTTTCCTAATTAAGCCCTTTGTCCTCCTCTGCTGGATTCTGAATTTCTCCCAGTCCTCCGGTAGGCTGCTTTTTCTGGCAAATTTGTATGCCTCATCTTTTGTTTTTATACTATCCCTGATTTCCCTTGTTATCCATGGATGCACCACCTTCCCCGATTTATTCTTTTCCAGACTGGTATGAACAATTTTTGTACTTCATCCATGCAGTCTTTAAATACCTTCCATTGCACATCCACTGTCAACCCTTTAAGAATCACCTGCCAGTCTATCTTGGCCAATTCACATCTCATACCTTCAAAGTTACCTTTGTTCAAGTTCAGAACCCTTGTTTCTGACTTAATTTTGTCACTCTCCATCCTAATGAAGAACTCAACCATATTATGGTCACTCTTGCCCAAGGGGCCACGCACAACAAGACTGCTAACTAACCCTTCCTCATTACTCAATACCCAGTCTAGAATAGCCTGCTCTCTCGTTGGTTCCTCCACGTGTTGGTTGAGAAAACTATCCCACATACATTCCAAGAAATCCTCTTCCTCAGCACCCCTGCCAATTTGATTCACCCAATCTACATGCAGATTGAAGTCACCCATTATAACCGTGTTACCCTTGTTGCACGCATTTCTAATTTCCTGTTTGATGCCATCCCCAACTCCAATACTACTGTTAGGTGGCCTGTACACAGCTCCCACTAGCGTTTTCTGCCCCTTAGAGTTTCGCAGCTCTACCCATATCGATTCCACATCCTCCACGCTAATGTCCTTCCTTTCTATTGCATTAATCTCCTCTCTCACCAGCAACGCTACCCCACCTCCTTTCCCTTTTCCTTTTCGTCTATCCCTCCTGAATATTGAATATCCCTGGATGTTCAGCCTCCAGCCTTGGTCACCCTGGAGCCATGTCTCCGTGATCCCAACCATAGCATAGTCATTAATCGCTATCTGCACCTTCAACTCATCCACCTTATTACGAATGCTCCTCGCATTGAGACACATGCCCTTCAGGCTTGTTTTTACAACACTCTTACTCCTTATACAATTATGTTGACAAGTGGCCCCTTTCACATCGATCCCTATTGCACTTGGCCATACTCTCCTATCCCTTTGTGAGCTTTCTTTCCCGTTAATTCTGGGGTCGTTAACCATCCCTTTACTCTCTTTCCCTTTAACTCCGTCCTCGACTATCCCATTTGACACCCCACCCCCCTTATTCAGTTTAAAACCATCCGTGTAGCAGTGGCAAACCTGCCGGCCAGAATGCTGGTCCCCCACCTGTTAAGATGCAATCCGTCCCTTTTGTACAGTTCCCCTTTACTCCAAAACAGATCCCAGTGATCTAAGAATCTAAATCCCTGCCCCCTGCACCAGTTCCTCAGCCACACATTCAGGTCCTGTATCTCCCTGTTCCTGCTCTCGCCAGCACGAGGAACTGGAAGCAAACTGGAGATAACAACCCTGGAAGTCCTGCTTTTCAGCATTTTTCCGAGCTCTCTGAAGTCCCGCTGCAAAATATTAATCCCCTTCTTTCCAACATCATTTGTGCCAACATGCACGACCACTTCTGGCTGTTCACCTTCGTCCTTGAGGATTGTCTGCACTCTGTCCGTGACATCCTGGATCCTGGCACCAGGAAGGCAGCACACCATCCTCGAATCCCGTCTGTTGCCGCAAAAAACCCTGTCCATACCTCTCACAATGGAGTCTCCAACTACAATGGCATTGCCACGGCGATGTCACGGACAGAGTGCAGACATTCCTCAAGGACGAAGGTGAACAGCCGGAAGTGGTCGTGCATGTTGGCACAAATGATGTTGGAAAGAAGGGGATGAATATTTTGCAGCGGGACTTCAGAGAGCTCGGAAAAATGCTGAAAAGCAGGACTTCCAGGGTTGTTATCTCCGGTTTACTTCCAGTTCCTCGTGCTGGCGAGAGCAGGAACAGGGAGATACGGGACCTGAATGTGTGGCTGAGGAACTGGTGCAGGGGGCAGGGATTTAGATTCTTAGATCACTGGGATCTGTTTTGGAGTAAGGGGGAACTGTACAAAAGGGACGGATTGCATCTTAACAGGTGGGGGACCAGCATTCTGGCCGGCAGGTTTGCCACTGCTACACGGATGGTTTTAAACTGAATGGCGTTGCCCGACTTTGGCCTCTTTGGTTTTGGCTCAACAGCCCTTTTTGTTTTGCAAACCAGTCCGCCGCTCAGTGAGATACTGTCTTCTGTCCCGGCAGCTTCCACGTGGGTGAACCTGTTCACAAGAGGTACAACACCCGGGGACCTTTGCATTCCATGTTTTCCTCCCTTTCTCACCGTCACCCACCTTCTCTCTTCTAGTGCCTTGGGTGTAACAATCTTACTGTAGGACTTGTCGACGAACGACTCAGTTTCTCGGATGAACCTGAGGTCATCCACTTGTTTCTCCAGTTCCCCAACACGGTCCTTCAGGAGCTGTACCTGGATGCACTTCTTACATTTGTAACAGCCAGAGGCACCAGCAGTGTCCTTGACCTCCCACATACTGCAAGCATCAGTCTGGTGAACCTTCTCTGCACTCTGGCAATAATGTCCTTCCTCAGATTTGGAGACCAGAACTGTATTTTATCTCATTCACATGTTTAAACTATAATGTTTTATTATTAATGTTTAATGTTTTATGTGTCATATGTCATGTTGTTACTTGCGAGCGGAGCACCAAGGCAAATTCCTTGTATGTGTACACACTCGGCCAATAAACATTCATTCATTTAGATAAGTCACTCACAGTCTGAAGAAGGGTTATGACTCGAAAGGCCACCTATTTATTTTCTTCAGAGATGCTGCCTGACCCACTGAGTCGCCTCACCATCAAGGGCAATTTACAGTGGCCGATAATGAGAGGCCAGCAAGAACATTTCCCTCTCAGAATAGACACAAAATGCTGGAGTAACTCAGCGGGACAGGCAGCGTCTCTGGAGAGAAGGGACGGGTGACGTTTCGGATCGAGACCCTTCTTCAGACTCCAGTCTCCAGACCCACACCACCCTGGCCACACACTCATTTCACCCCTGCCTTCGGGAAGAAGTTACAGGAGTCTGAAAGCTGTAACATCTAGGTTCAGGAACAGCTTCTTCCCTTCAGCCATTAGCCCATCAAACACAACAACCTTAAACAAGGTCTGAACTACATGGACTATTGTTGATCACCGCACATCCTCCACACTCTGGGGACAATATTTGCATTAACCAAGCCAATTTTCCTACATGCCTGTACGTCTTTGGAATGAGACTATACTGTTTACAGTGTACATATTATGTGGTGCTGCTGCAAGTAAGAATTACATTGTTCTATCTGGGATAGATGACAATAAAACAGTGAACTCTGGCCAATGCATTCCAGGTCACTTAGGGCCTGGTCGTGATGTCCACGGTCATTGTAATCTCAGTTAGCATAATCCGGCCAGATTCACCGTGATACGCACAGAAAGCTGGAGTAACTCAGCGGGTCAGGCAGCGTCTCTGGATAGAAGGAGTGGGTGACATTTCGGATGGAGACCCTTCTTCAGACTACGCGTGTGGGGCAGGAACTGCAGATGCTGGTTCACACCCAAGATTGACACAAAACGCTGGAGTAGCTCGGCGGGACAGGCAGCATCTCTGGGTTGAAGGAATGGGTGACCTTCTTCAAACTGAAAGTCAGGGGAGAGGGAGATACAGAGATAAGGAAGCGAGGGTTCTCTATTTTTGGTGATATTTTGGGTCGTGTGACACTGAATGGTGATCGTGCCGACGCATTTACAAGCAGACCGGTCTCGGGTGGGTCACGATTCCTGCTTCAGGAAGGTTGGGATCCGGTAGGACGTGATGCAAGTGACAATGACTTGTTAAATAGGTGGAGCCCACGCAGTGTCCGGTACAGTCCGGCCCCGAGCGTCCTCTCTCCCAGCGCCCTCACCTCTCCTCCATCAGTCTGAAGAAGGCTCCCCACCCGAGTCTTGCCAACCTCCACTCAACTCAACTCAACCATAAAGGCGCCGTGGAACCACCGCTGCCCGACCCGCTGAGTTCCTCCAGTACTTTGGTCTCAGCTCAAGGTTTCAGCTGTTTTCCGTGGGTTTGAAGGTCGGTGGGCGACGGACGAGGAGACTGCGGTGCCAGCGAGTAAGGGATTGAGATCGCTGCTTCCACAAGGAGAAAGGAGAGGAGTGCAGGAACGCACAGAATCACCAGGTACGACTTGTCAAACCTATCTCCTTTATCGTAGAGTCAGAGAATCATTGAGTCGCACAACGTTGAAACAGGCCCTTCGGCCCAACATGCCCATGCCGCCCAACATGTCCCATCCACACTAGTCCCACCTGCCTGTATTTGGCCCACATCCCTCTATCTGAAGAAGGGTCCCTCTCGACCCGAAACGTCACCCATTCCTTCTCTCCAGAGATGCTGTCTGTCCCTCTGAGTTACTCCAGCTTGTTGTGTTTTTAATCAGTTTAAATCAGCATCTGTATGTAGCTCCTTCCTGACCCATATCCCTCTAAACCTGCCCTGGCAATGTCTAAATGCTACTTAAACATTGCGACAGTACTTGCCTCGATTACCTCACCCGACAGCTTGTTCCATACACCCAACATCCTTGGGTTCCCATTAAATCTTTTCCCGTCCCACACCTTCATTCTGTGTGTCTAGTTATCGATTCGCCTACTCTGGGCAAAAGACCCGGTCCATTCCTCAAATCGCGTACGCAGAGATCGTTAGGATTGATTTTCTTTAAAAAAAAAAGAAACCGTGATGATATCCCTGGTGGTGCCATGTTTGCAGTTGTCAGTGGAAGCTGGCAATTGCTACCTAGGAACGTCCCGTTTAAAGTTCTGAGCCCACCGGCCACACTAGCTCAGGCGGCACTGCGGCAGTGACGATGTTGAGATAATAGACAATAGACAATAGGTGCAGGAGTAGGCCATTCGGCCCTTCAAGCCAGCACCGCCATTCAATGTGATCATGGCTGATCATCCCCAATCAGTACTCCGTTCCTGCCTTCTCCCCATATCCCCTGACTCCGCTGTCTTCAAGAGCCAATAGCCAACAGCCAAAAACTGGAATAACTACTTCCCCACAGCCATCAGGCTATTAAACCTGGCTCGGAACTCTGAACATTAATATCCCTCCATCTGTTATTTGCACTTTATTAATTTATTAATTCATGGGTGTATTTATGTATAGAATTGTAGTCAATGCCTTCTATGTTCTGTTGTGCTATGCAAAGAAAGATTTTCATTGTCCTGTCAGGGACACATGACAATAAACTCTTTTGACTTTGACTTTGAGCCCTATCAAGCTCTCTCTTGAAAGCATCCAGAGAACCTGCTCCCACCGCCCTCTGAGGCAGAGAATTCCACAGACTCACAACTCTCTGTGTGAAAAAGTCTCCGTTCTAAATGGCTTACCCCTTATTCTTAAACAGTGGCCCCTGGTTCTGGTTTCCCCCAATATTGGGAACATGTTTACTGCCTCTAGCATGTCCAAACCCTTAATAATCTTATATGTTTCAATGCCTTGATCAAGTCCCAAAATACAGGTACCATCCCATCAGTGCATGTTATCCCGCATTGAAGAGTTAAGCGGGTCAATACTCCAGCATTTTGTGTCGAAATTCTATTTAAACCAGCATCTGCAGTTGTTTCCGACACAATCCTTCATCAATATTCACCTTTGAGCAATACTCAAGTACCTCCATCATTGGGCATGCGTATTACAGACACCACGGATAGCATTGTGTTAATTAGTTACATCAGTGAGTGTTAACACATCAGACACCGCACACAGCACCGTGCACAATACTGTGCCCATCAATTCTCATGTGCAAATTAATCAGGGCAAGGGGCGCATTGGTCACCGTTAACATCGATCACTGCACCCGAAGATCGACACAAGAAAACTGGAGTAACTCGGTGGGACAGGCAGCATCTCTGGAGAGAAGGGATGGGATGATGTTTCGGGTTCGAGACCCTTCTTCAGCATTGCACCTGAAATGGTTTACTAATGCAGAAGATGCCCAATCCATGGCGCTCAGCCGCATTAGCAAAGGTATTCCAACACGGAGACACATAAAAGAGGCATTAGGGTAGAAATCCGGCAGCCTGATGAAAATACATACGTTTTAAGAAACATCCCAAAGCAGGGAAGGGAAATGGAGGGGTTTAGAAAGGAATAACAGATCTCAGGGCGCTGGAGGCCAATGAGTAATGCAGTGATCAGATGTAGGATTCATGGAGTCATACAGCATGGAAACAGGTTCTTCAGCACAACCTGCCCATGCTAAAGCCAAGATGCCCCATCTACACTAGTCGCACCAACCTGCGTTTGGCCCATATTACCCTGAACCTTGTGGAAACAAGGAACTGCAGTAGCTGGCTTACAAAAAAGGGCGCAAAGTGCTGGAGTAAGTGCTGAAGTGCTCCCCCCCTCCTTGCCTGCCTTCACCTGCCACACTTTGTCCTGCCACCTATTCCTTCTCTCCAGAGATGCTGCCTGTCCCGTTGAGTTACTCCAGCATTTTGTGAATATCTTCGGTGTAGACCAGCACCTGCAGTTCCTTCCTACACACTTTGTCCTGCCTTTCTCTTTTTCTGCTTTCTCCTTCTCCCCTCTATCCCTTACATTCAGTCTGAAGAAGGGTCCCGACCCGAAACAAAACCTATCCATGTCCTCCAGGGATGCTGCCCGACCCACTGAGTTACTCCTGCAGTTTATGTCCTTTTATCCCTCTAAACCATGTACCCGTCCAAGTGTCTTTTAAATGTTTTTATACCTGCCTGAACCACCTCCTCTGGCAGCTCTTTCTATATACCCAACACCCACTGTGTGGAAAAAAGCTGAGCCTCAGGTTCCTATTGAATGTTTCCCCTCTCACCTTCAGCCTATTCCCTCTGGATCTTGATCCCCTAACTCTGGGTTAATGACATGAATCTGTGCAAATTAATCTGCATCATTGAAACAATGTGTGAACAATGCACACTCGTAGTAAACAAGAATCTGTGTCAGTCACTCACTGTGCAGAGCAGAACATGTGAGGCATTGTACAGAGCAGAAGGTGTGCGTCACTGTGCTTGACAATGTGAACAGTCCTTCGGTTCGATTGTCCCCTCAACAGCCTGAGGCAATGACAAAACCGCTCACTGATCACCACCCTGAAGGACATCACGGTGATTCAGTTCAGTTTAGTTTGTTGTCACATATACCGAGGTACCGAAGGGCCGAATGGCCTATTCCTGCACCTAATTTCTATGTTTCTATGTTACAAGTGAAAAGCCTTCGTTGCATGCTAACCAGTCAGCAGAAAGACAATACATGGTTACAATTGAGCCATTCACAGTGTACAGATACATGATAAGAGAATAACGTTTAGTGCAAGGTAGATGCAGCAAAGCCCGATCAAGGATAGTCCGAGGGTCACCAATGAGGTAGATAGTAGTCTAGGACGGCTCTCCGGTTGTGGTAGGAAGATTCAGTTGCCTGATAACAGCTGGGAAGAAACTGTCCCTGAATCTTGATGTGTGCATTTTCACACTTCTATACCTTTTACCCGATGGGAGAGGGATTGACATGAGCATTCGTGCTGAAGACTTTTGCAGATTTTATTTTGAGACGGGGATTGTTCTCATGCCACAGAAGATTGTGGAAGTCAAGTAATAAATATTTTTATGGCGAAGATTGACAGATTCTTGATTAGTAAGGGTGTCAGAGTTATGGGTGGCGTATAGTCCCTGGTGGACTCTTCAGGAGTGATGACCACAAGGCAGGAGAATGGGGTTAAGAGGAAAAGATAGATCAACCATGATTGAATAGCGGGGTAGACTTGATGGGCTAATTTTGCTCCTCGAACCTGTCAACATTTGAAGCCCACAATCATCTCCAAAAATGAGAGGCATGGCAGGAGTGGTGATTTAAAAATAAAAATGAAATAAAAATATTAAAAAATAAATACCAGAAAGCCATTACCTGCTTTGCCCTCCTTACCACTGGTCACAAAGGGAAGTAACAGCAGACAGAGGTGATGTGTGAGGCAAGTTTTGATTATACAGAGAGTGGTGTACACGCTTTCTCTGCTTTCTCCTTCTCCTACTCTGGTGGTGGAGGCAGATGCTATACTGAAGAACATGATACTTTTAGGCAGGCTCATGTATATGCAGGGAATGCAGGCATATAGAGTCATAGAGTCATACAGTGTGGAAACAGGCCCTTCGTCCCAACCTTCCCACACCAACCACCATGTCTCGCATTTGGCCCATATCCCACTGTCCTATCCATGTACCTGTCTAATTGTTTCTTAAACGTTGCCAGTCCCCGACCCAACTTCCCCCACTGGCAGCTTGTTCCATATACCCACCACCCGTTGTGTGAAAAAAATGAACTCTTAGAATAGAAACCTATTCAATCTTTTCCCCTTCACTTTAAACATGTGTCCTCTGGTTTTGCGTATGCAGGATGTGCAGGCAGAGGTGATTAGTTTGTGTTGGCGTTATGTTCAGCTGTGGGCCGAAGGGCCTGGTCATGTCCTGTGCCGTTCTGTGATCTATGTTTGCCTGCAACCTGCTGTTCAAACGGTCTGACCCACGCAGTATCTGTGTCGGAACAGTGTGTGTGTCTCCTCATGTTCACAAGCACTTAACAAAGCAGTGCGCTACTCACCTCATCTTGACCCCATCTTTTACTACAGTGGTCATATTAAATACACAACATACACTTCAATTATTGTTAAACAGGATATCATGTCGTCAGCTGTAAAGCGGGAACGCATTGCCAGAAAGCATGTGGGGACTGAATGTTGTATTTTGATTTTATATAAATGTGTGCACAAGAGCAGTCCATTAAGAAAAATAACTAATTGTGAAATAAGGTTAAACTACATGGATGTTTCCCTTCTCTTGGGACAATTGGAGGATCTAACAATTTAAAAAAACATTTGCTTTCTTGTGGTTTTTGGCAGATCTTAAAGATGAATTATTACTCTGAGATAATGGCTGGAAGCTGCACTTCCTACCCTCTGCTTTACATGGGACAGATGGTAAGTTGTATCGACTTCCAGGCAATCTGTGCTTCGAACTCTGAGAGGAGCGGGGAATGGGAAATGGTACATTGTGCTTAGTGCTGCACGGTGGCGCAGCGGTAGAGTTGCTGCCTTACAGCGCCAGAGGCCCGAGTTTGATCCAAACCACAGATGCTGTCTGTACAGAGTCTGTACGTTCTCCCTGTGACCATGTGGGCTTTCTCCGGGTGCTCCGGTTTCCTCGCACACACCAAAGGCTTACTGGTTTGTAGGTTAATTGGCTTTGGAAAAAAATCGTATATTGTCCCTAGTGTGTAGGGAAGTGTTGATGTGCGGGGACTGCTGGTCGGCGCGGCCTCGGTGGGCCGAAGGGCATGTTTTCACGCTGTATCTATAAACTAAACTAAACTAAATTTAGAAATAACATTAGTGCGAGACTCAAGGAATTGCAGGTGCTAGAATCCAGAGCAAAAATCGGAGTGCTGGAGGAACTCAGCCCGTCAGGCAGCATCTGCGAAGGGAGATCTGTGGAGAAGTAGCTTTGGGGGGGATAAATAGGAACGCTGGAGTAACTCAGCGGGTCAGGACAAAGGACATTGATTGTCACATACACCAATTGGTGTTGTGAAATGTTAGTTGCCATATGCAGCACACCAATAAAAAAAACAAAAGGCTTTTGACACTAAAAATTAAAAAGAAGGGTGAAAGGATGAACAGCTGTAGGCAGGGCAGCCATACTCTACGGTGCCCCCTCGAACAGGCAGAAAACCTATTCCCTTTCCTTTTCTCCAAACGACACGCTGAGTTACTCCAGCATCTTCGGTGTAACCCAGCATCTGCAGTTCCAGTTTCTGTTTGGCAAGCTACACATTGAGGGGTTGAATGATAATTACTGGTGGGCCCTCAACTCTGGTGGTCTCAGCTTTTCAGAACTTATTCAGATAACAGAGAAGAAAGAGGAGGAAGTAAAGTGCCCAGGATATAAAGCTGGGTGAGGACGTTCACTGGGAAGAGTATAAAGGGTCTGCAGAGTGTGAGCAAAAAGGTGGGAGTGTAATATGAAAGATACCTTACCTTCTGCACCATCAAGGTCGGCTGCAGGGGGCATCCCTGGGGCACAAAGGTGGCCGGGCGAGGAGAGGGACGAAGGTTCACTGAGCGATCCAGATGAGGGTGACGGCTGGAGTCCCTGCAGCACCACAGGGCTTGTCTTGATCGGGCACCACTCTGGATGACCCCTAAGGCAGCACAGTGAAGCAGAGTTAGAGTTCCTGCCTTACAGCGCCAAAGGATCAGGTTCCATCCCGACTGTCGGTGCTGTGTATGCAGTTTGTGCATTGTGCAATTGTGTTTTCAAGGAATTAACTGAGAGTGTCCATAGAGACTGCACCCATAATCAGGATCAAACCCGGGTCTCTGGTGCTGTAAGACAGCAGCTCCACCGCAGTGCCACCTTGGTGTGTGCTGGTAGAATCAGTTACAATAGTGTAATTGAAGAGTCTTTTAGATAGAAACATGGACATGCAGGGACGCGAGGGATATGGAACATGCAAGCAGAAGTAATTAATATAAGAAGTTCTGAAGAAGGGTCTTGATCCGAAACGTCACCCCTTCCTTCTCGCCAGAGCTGCTGCAGTCCTGCTGAGCTTCGCCAGCATTTTGTGTCTATCTGCAGTTTCACCGAGTTGATGATCTTCCAGCAGCACTTGATGTCCATCTCTGAATGTGTCCCTGGGAACAGTCCGTAAATCAGAGAGCCCTCTATTACGGGGCTGTTTGGGATGAATCGTAACAAGATCCTTTGCTTCATTCTCCAGACTCCCTTTGCAAATCCACACTCAGTTCCAGAGACATTTATAGGGGGAGGGGGGAGTGGAGAAGGATCTTCATTCCTTGTTGAAATCACACGCCACTTCAATTGGGAGTACTTGATCTGGTCATTCTGAAGGAAAGATCCTCGGCATATCTGGTGGGCTGTACGCGATTCTCATCATCCATAGAACAGCGTGCTAAAGGTTTTTCTCATTGGATCTACACTGATGTTATCATGTTCACTGATGAGAAGTTAGAGACCTGTCAACATCTGAAATGTGTAGGAAGGAACTGCAGATAGAATCATAGAAAATAGGTGCAGGAGTAGGCCATTCGGCCCTTCGAGCCTGCACCGCCATTCATTATGATCATGGCTGATCATCCAACTCAGTATCCTGTACCTGCCTTCTCTCCATACCCCCGATCCCTTTAGCCACAAGGGCCACATCTAACAACCTCTTAAATATAGCCAATGAACTGGCCTCAACTACCTTCTGTGGCAGAGAATTCCACAGACTCACCACTCTCTGTGTGAAAAAAATCTAAAGACTTCCCCCTTATCCTTAAACTGTGACCCCTTGTTCGGAAATTCCCCAACATCAGGAACAATCTTCCTGCATCTAGCCTGTCCAACAACTTAAGAATTTTGTAAGCCTCTATAAGATCCCCCTCAATCTCCTGAACTCCAGCGAGTACAAGCCAAGTCTATCCAGTCTTTCTTCATATGGAAGTCCTGCCATCCCAGGAATCAGTCTGGTGAACCTTCTCTATACTCCCTCTATGGCAAGAATGTCTTTCCTCAGATTAGGAGACCAAAACTGTACGCGATACTCCAGGTGTGGCCTCACTAAGACCCTGTACAACTGCAGTAGAACCTCTCTGCTCTTGTACTCAAATCCTTTTGCTATGAATGCCAACGTACCATTCGCTTACACTAAAGATAGACACTAAATTCTGGAGTAACTCAGTGGGACAGGCAGCATCTCTGCATAGCAGAAATAGGTGACATTTCTGGTCGAGACTCTTCTATCCAGTTCAATTCAGTTTAGTTTAATGTTACGTGAAAAGTCTTTGTTATCCAGAGCCATCCAGGGCAAAAGCCATACAGAGATGCTGCCTGTCCTTCCCACACATTAGTCCAGCATTTTGTGTCTATCTTTGGAGTAAACCAGCATCTGCAGTTCCTTCCTGCATCGGAAATGTGTTGCTCTGAAATGAGTTGTTGCTTCCTGCGTTTCAGAAGCAACTCCCTGTAGAGGCGAGTGAGATCACATCTACTGTTGGATTTCCTGATAACTGCTACCAGCAGAGATTTTACTGGCAACAGCAGGGCGAGCTTGCAGCACAAGAAGTACCAACTGGACATGAGTACTGCGCTCCAGGTAAGACATAGACGATGGCTTAACTTGCCAGCTTAAGTGCTTTGAAATGTCATCTCCAAATGTAAATGGAATCATCCGACGGCAACCAAAGTGCAGTGCTGAACTACTATCTACCTCTTTGGTGACCATCGGACTATCCTTGATCGATATTTGCTGGCTTTACCTCGCACTAAATGTTATTCCCTTATCGTATATCTGTACACTGTAAATGGCCCGATTTTAATCATGTATAGTCTTTCTGCTGACTGGATAGAACACAGCAAAAGCTTTTCACTGTATATCGGTACATGTGACACTAAACTAAACTGACCTGGCTTCATTCTGGGAGCTACCTGGAGGAGAAGGTAGTAAAATTCAAGATTTGTCTTTGAAAATGTGTCCACAGCAAGACTGAACAGAAGGAAAAAGGTTTCCTGGCTTGAAAAGTGATGTTACCTTAAATGTGACTTTTCATACATATGTAGAGGTTTATGCTGATTTGGTTCTCTCTCTCAGAGATTCAGGTCCCATATATATATTTTTTTCTTCCTCTCTTTTGCCTGATGATCAATTTCTGAGTAAAATCCCTCTTTCATTGATGAACTTTCTTTCGAATAGAATTTAACTGCACACCCTCTCTGATGGGCATCTCTGATGAAGTTCTCTCACAAACAGGCGGCACAGTGGGCGTAGTTTGTAGTGCTATTGCCTCACGGCACCAGGGAGCCGGGTTCCATCCTGACCTCGGGAGCTGTCAATGTGGAGTTGGCATGCTCTTCTTGTGACCGTGTGGGTTCCCTCAGGGTGGTCCGGTTTCCTCCCATATCCCAAAGACATGTGCAGTTTTGTACGTTATTTGGCCCTCTGTAAATTATCCCTAGTGTGTAGGTGCAGAAATGAGATATCATAGTGCGGAAGTGTGATAAATGAGTGACGTGGACTTGGTGGGCCAATGTTTCTGTTTCCATTATCTACCTTCAGTCAATTAAAATGATCCAAAAGAAACCTAAACTAAAATAGAACAAGAAAGACCTCAAAGTGCTGGAAACGTACCATGGTCCATTCAGGATTTGACAGAGAATGCAAGTCCACAGCTCAGCTAGAAACAACTGGATAAATGTAAAGGTAGATTAATTTGCCTTGGTTCATTCATACATGGAGTAGGGTCCTCACCGAAAACGTCACCCATACTTTTTCTGCAGAGATGCTGCCTGTCCCGTTGAGTTACTCCAGCATTTTGTGTCTATCTTCTCCTTTTGTCTTCAGGGTTTCAGCAACATGTCCTTTTGTCTGCCTCTTCTCTCTGGAACTGCCCTCCGGAGCCAAATGGCTCCAGCGACTTTGTGATCAGCTGAACAAAAAGGTGCCTTTGAATAACAAGGGCCAGCCTTTTCATCCATCACCGCCACCGTGCACAGTAAAATGAACTTGCTTTCAATTTCCCACAGTAATGATAAACAGAGGCACAAGGAACTGCAGATGCTGGAATCTTGAGCAAAATATAGAATGCTGGAGGAACTCAGCGGGTCCGGTAGCATCCGTACAGGGAATGGATAGATGGCGTTTCACGTCGGGCCCCTTCTTCAGAAATGTTAACTCTGTTTCTCTTTCCACAGATGCTACCTGACCTGTTGAGTGTTTCCATCATGTTCTGTTTTTATTCCAATTATACAGAGAGATAGCCTCTGGAATAGTGTGCTCAGGTCTGGCCTCGCACCCAAGGAAGGGTAAACATGTGATAAAGGGAGTGCAACAACATTTGACTTCTGAAATGGTGGATTTCTCATTGAAGGAGAGATTAAATAGGCTTGGCCTATACTACAGTATGTAGGGTTCAGCTGACTGAGAGGTAACCTCATTGAAACCTGCAAAATCCTCACAAGGCTTGAGAAGGTAGATGCAGAGATGAGGTTGGGTTGTCTGGAATGAGGGAAGTTATAGAGTCATACGGCGTGGAAATAGGCTCTTCGGTCCAACTTGCCTATGCCGACCAACATACACTACACTAGTCCCACCTGCCGCGTTCACTCGTCACACCCGAGGTAGGTACTTCCATAAGGAGATGGGAGAGGAGTGCGGGCACTGAACTACAAAGTATGAGTTGTTAAACCTGTATCCTTTATCATAGTCATAGAATCATAGAGGCCCATCAGCCCAACTTGCCCATGCTATCCAACATGTCCCATCTACACTAGTCCCACCTGCCTGTGTTTGGCCCATATCCTTTCTAAGCTTTCTTATTTGTGTACTTGTCTAAATGTTTTTTAAATGTTGTGATAGTACCTGCCTCAACTACCCCCTCTAGCAGCTCGTTCTATACACCCACCATCTTTTGCTTAAAAATGTTGCCCATGTTCCTATTAAATCATTCCTCCCTCACCTTAAACCTATGTTCTCTGGTTCATGATTCCAATTTATAGTATAATAATAAAGGGTTGGCCATTCAAGACAGAATGAGTAAATAATTGTTAAGCGCAAACAAGTGAATCTGTGGATTTTAATTTAGTTTAGTTTTGAGTTGCAGCGGGGAAACAGGCCCTTCAGCTCACCAGTCCGCACCAACCAGTGATCCCCGCACATTAACACTATCCTTCACACACTGGGGACAATTTTACAATTACAATTATATCAAGCCAATGAACCTACAAACCTGTGTTTCAGTGACACAAATAATCAACAGGGCTGTATTTTTGACACTTGTTAAATAGTAACATTTCTTGAATTGACTGCAAATATCTAGTTTTGGAAGGTTTAACCAATCGATGTCAAGAAAATTATATGAGTATCTTTAGCCTTTAAAGATTCAGTGCGGAAACTGGCCCTTCGTCCCACCGAGTCCATGCCGGCCAATGATCATCCCATACACTAGCACTATCCTACACGCTAGAGACAATTTACAATTTTACTGCAGCCAATTAACCTACAAACCTGTACATCTTTGAGGCGTGGGGAGAATGCCTGCGTTCCCTCTAAAATATTTTATATCCACGTACCTGTCCAAGTGTCTTTTTTAAATGCTGTTATATTACCTGCCTCAATCACTTCCTCTGGCAGCTCTTTCCATATACCCTCCACACTCTGAGTGAAAATGTCACCTTAGACCTATGTCCTCTGGTTCCTGATCCAACACTCTGGGGAAAAGACGATGCCCATTCAGCTTATCTATTCCCTTCATGATCTCATATGCCTCGATAGGATCAAGTATTTCAAGTGTAGAGTTTGGAGATGCAGCGTGGAAACTGGTCCTTCGGCCCACCAAGTCTGCGCCGACCAGCAATCACCCGTACACGAGTTCTACCCTGCACTCTGGGGGGCAATTTACAGAAGCCAATTAATCAACAAACCTGGACATCGTCAGAATGTGAGAGGAAACTGGAGCACAAAGTGCTTGAAGAACTCAACAGATCAGGCAGCATCTTCAATTCAATTCAATTCAATTCAACTTTAATGTCATTACACAAATACAAGTATAGGTACAACGAAATGCAGTTTAGCGTCAGTTTGTAGTGAGAGCAATATAGAAATAAATACAGAATGCAGACAATGTGGACGAAGAGACTGGAGAAATCTATCGGCGGGACTCCGAGTTCAGCAGTGTGATGGTGTTGTTGTAGAAGCTGTTCCTCATCCTACTAGTGCGGGACCTGAGGCTCCTGTACCGCCTCCCTGATGATAGGAGGGCAAACAGTCCATGGTTAGGGTGTGAGGGGTCTTTGATGATCTTCCCGGCCCGTCTCAGACACCGTTTTCGGTGGAGGGCATCCATGGCAGGGAGCGGGGCACCGATGATGTACTGGGTGGTTTTCACCACCCGTTGTAGTGCCTTCCTATCTGCCACGGTGCAACTGCTGTACCACACCGTAAAGCAGGTGGTCAGGATGCTTTCGATGGTACAGCGGTAAAAGTTGGTCAGGATCTGGGGGGACAGGTGGGCTTTTTTGAGCCTCCTCAGGAAGTAAAGGCGCTGCTGCGCCTTTTTGATCAGCTTTGAGGTGTTGAGAGACCAGGACAGATCCTCCGAGGAATTTGTAGTTGGAGACCCGCTCCACCTCAGTCAGAAGATTATACAAATGAAGATTTGTTTTAAAGGGATAACAGGCAAAAGTGGCATATTGTCTTCATGCAATCAAGGGATGTGTACTTCTTAGGCCATGCCAGCTTTGTAATTACTCTCCCATAATTCTGTTTATTCTGAAGTGAGTTATTTAAAACAAGTGGTTTTGATCTTGAGGTCCTGCAGGCTGCAATGGTTTTGCTTGATTTCTTTCGTGAATTTCTCTTAAAAATACAGAAAACTTCATTTTCACATTCTCTTTTACACTTCCTTTTCCCGATCATCCACTGACTCTTCACTCTCATTTTCACTTGGTTTTCCACTTTTACTTTCCTCTCCATATTTGTCACTACATATCTTGATGGCTGTCGTTTTGTTTAATCTCCCTCTTCATGTTCCATTCTCTTTCATATAATTGGTATTTCATTCTTCATATTCTCTCTTTCAAATCGACTTCCTGTTGAATTGCAAGCTCCTATGTGTAAGGAAGGCACCATGATCAAGCAGCCCTGGAGAAAGAGAGTCAAAACTAGACAGTGCACAAAGACATTGAAATCAGGAAGGATATTTATTCTGCTTTAGATAGTGGTTGAGATAAGTTGATTTGTGGTTCAGAGATCAAGTGAAAAAGGTTGACAAAGGTGCTGGAGAAACTCAGCGGGTGAGGCAGCATCTATGGAGTAAAGGAATAGGTGACATTTTGGGTCGAGACCCTTCAGACAGTATAAATTCATTCCGTACAATCCCTAATCATTAGTAATACAATTTATTGAGACAAATGTGTAACTAAATGTAAAAACTTGTAATCACCAACGTTTCTGACGTAATGTGTGAATTATAGTCAACTATTGTTACTTGTCCGTCAGTGAATTAAATCTTCAAATTTACAAATTATATTGGTCATTTAAATCTCCTTTTTGACTTACATTTGTTGATCACAAGCTCAAACTTTATCATCTTCCCCACTCCCCAACCCCCCCCCCCCCCCCAGTGTTAATGTACCTCTATGTGTAAAGAGAGCCTGTTTGCCTCGTGTCGAATCAATATCCATTTGTCTGAGAGCATGAGTTAATTATGAATATAACTGCGATATTGTCATGTATTCCTTTTAGCAACTGCAACTGATGTATATTTGTCACGTCCTTCGCAGGGCCTCAGGATATCCCAAAGCTCTTCACAGCCAATTACTCACTTTTGAAGCACTCTATTGTAATGTCGGCGTGCTCAATAGCCAAATAACCCAAGGCCATGTCCCGACAAAGAGCAATGGGACAAATAACCAGTTAATCAATTTTCATGATTCGAGTTTAGGGATGAAAGTAGGCCGGGGGAACTATGCTGTGTAGGAAGGAGCTGCAGATGCTGGTTTAAACCGATGATAGACACTAAATAAGCTGGAGTAACTTCTTCCTGAAAGTACCTCCTTTAATTCTGAGACTATGACTTCTAGAAATATAACATCCCAACTTGGATACACACAAAAAGCTGGAGTGTCCCAGCGGGTCAGACTGCATCTACGGAGAAAAGGACATTTTTGGTCATTCTCCTTTGTAAATCCAAACAGTTTGCTGTTTTCAATGCCACTAATCATTGAGCTATCTGTGTTTTGGCATTGGTTCGTTTATGGTTGTCACATACACTGAGATACAGTGAAACATTTTTGAATGCTATCCAGCCAAATCAAACTACACATGAGTACAATCAAGGCTTACACAACAATAGACTGTAGGTGCATGAGTGGGCCATTCAGCCCTTCGAGCCAGCACCGACATTCAATGTGCTCATTGCTGATCAGCACCCCGTACCTGCGTTCTCCCCATATCCCCAGACTCTGTTATCTTTAAGAGCCCTATCTAGCTCTCTCTTGAAACAAGTAGTGCAATTTTACAATGAAATAGCAATATGGTTAGAGACAAAGTGCATTTTGTTTTAAAGTGCCAGGTCTGAAAAGAGGTAGGTTGGAAGATGGAGACTGCACCCTAGCACATGAGAGGACAGATAGTCTGGTAACAACAGTTTAGATACTGTTCCTGAATCTGGAGGTATGTCAGTTCAGTTTAGTTTATTGTTATGTATACCGAGGTACGGGGGAAAGTTTTTGTTGCGCGCTAACCAGTCAGATGAAAGACAATATATGATTACAATCAAGCCATTTTGAATGTATAGATACACGATAAGGGAATAACGTTTAGTGCAAGGTAAAGGGCCTGTCCCACTTTCACGACCAAATTCACGACCTTTTTTACTCGTGGACATTTTTCATCGTGTTGACAAAACGCCCCGACCTACTTAATGCCACGAGTACCTACGACTAGCATCACGACCTACCTACGACCTCCTACCGACCATGCTGTGAGTATGTCAAGGGCAAACTCGGCAGAGGTCATGGGACAGGCCCTTAAAGCCAGTAAAGTCTGATCAAAGATACTCCACGGGTCACCAAAGGGGTAGATAGTAGTTCAAGACTGCTCTCTAGTTGTGGTAGGATGATTCAGTTGCCTGATAACAGCTGTGAAGAGACTGTCCCTGAATCTGGAGGTGTGCGTTGTCACACTTATATACCTTTAGCCTGATGGGAGAGGGGAGTAGAGGGATGGCCATGTTGGCATTCACCCTTGACTATGCTGTTGCAGCGTGAGGTATAAATGGAGTCAATGAAAGGGAGGTTGTTTTGTATGATAGTCTGGGGTGTGTCCACACCTTGATGCAACTTCTTGTGGTCTTCGATGGAGCTGTTCCCAAACCAAGCTGTAATGCTTCCCGATAAAAGCTTGAAATATTTTGTATCTGTCCACCTCGAGTTGGGAGAAGATGGATTGATTTGGGTGGAAATGATCCTTGTTTATCACACCATCGCATTATGTACTTTTGGTTTGATGTTTTTTTTGTACGAATCTCGCCTATTATTTGCATTAAACCATCGAACTGCTGGTGTGATTAACCTAAAAGGTCATACGCAAATTGCAAGTTTTAATTTTTTTTAACAGAGTTGGGTTTTCAGCATTATGTTCTATGGTTGTGTGGACCTGGTATGCACCCGCCTGGGATTATCATTGAGAGCTAGCACATGGTGCAACAAGGATGAATCATCTCACTCAGAGAACCCACAGCAGGGCTGCTATGCTGAATGGAAAATGTCACGCAAGAGCAATGAAGAGATGGTTTTTTGAGGTTAGAACTAGATGCATTGCTGAAGAAACCCACGCGGTCACAGGGAGAACGTGCAAACTCCTGGGCCCCGAGCGCTGTGAGGTAGCAACTCTACCAGCTCCCCCATTGTGCCATACCTACATTAAATTAAAATTATCTCATAGCACTTACAAGTAATAATTAGGCAAAATAGCCATTTCATTATGCTTCCTAATCCTTGCCTAATAGGGGCTTGGATTCTTTGTATAGGAAGGAACTGCAGATGTCGGTGTAGATTTAGACCAAAGACAGATACAAAATGCTGGAGTAACTCAACGAGGCAGGCAGCATCTCTGGAGTAAAGGAATGGACGACATTTCAGATCGAGACCCTTCTGAAGATCTCGTCCCGAAATATCATCCATTCCATCTATCCAGAGATGCAACCTGTCCCGTTGTGATACTCCAGCATTTTGTGTCTATCTTGGATCCTTTGCCAGCCATAACGTCAGATAGGCTGAAAAACAAACTGACTGGACTGGTGATCTGAATCCATTAGTAAGTACACCCACCAGCCTTATGTAAAACATGGAACAGTACAGCACAGGAATGGGCCCTTCAGCCCACAATCTTTATGCCGAAATTCATGCCAAGTTCGATTGTTCTCGTATGCCTGTACATGGGCTTGTAGCTGGATGCTCTTAGACAACTCATGAGATTCAAGATTCAAGAGAGTTTATTGTCATGTGTCCCAGATAGCACAATGAAATTCTTTCTTTGCTTCAGCACATCAGAATATTGTAGGCATAAATAAATACAGAACTGATCAGTGTGACCATATACCATTGAATATATATATACACACATAAATAAGCAGATAAAGTGCAATAGGCTATTAAAATTCAGATTTTTCTTCGAGTTGAGTGTAATAGTCTGATGGCTGTGGGGAAGTAGCTGTTCCTGAACCTGGATGTTGCAGATTTCAGGCAGCTGAGGCAGTGGAGAGATGAGTGTGTGGCCAGGATGGTGTGGGTCCTTGATGATGCTGCCAGCCTTTTTGAGGCAGCGACTCATGAGAACAAAATGGCAAGAATTCGCGGCACGACGTGCGTTTAACATAAGGAATGGGGAGCAATTGATGGCTTGTCCTGAAGGTTGCGTGTTGGTTTGCTCCCGGTTTCCTCCCACATTTGAAAGACGTGCAGGTTTGTAGCCTAATTGGCTTCTGTAAATTGTTCCTGGCATCTAGGATAGAACTAGTGTATGGCTGGTCATGGCTGGTGTGGACTCAGTGGGCCATATCTCTAAACTAAACTAAACTAAACTCAAAATTAGACAAAGGGAGAGAAGTGGCAGATCCTGGACAATGTGTGGTGTCAGTTTTAATCTGTGGAAGACTGTGAATTCTTCATATTTCTGTTGTGTAGGCGAAGGTGGATGAGACAGAGGATAAGCATATTTATAAAGACGATTACTGTAAAGAAACTAAACTGGGATTACCTTTGCATTTCCCCATTTCTCTGTACTTTTATCACATTTGGAGGACAGGACAGGGCTCGGAGGTACTTTGTAGAATGCCCACTGCCTATAAGTGAATATAAACGAGATGCCAATTTGACGAAGGGTCTCGACCCGAAACATCACCCATTCCTTCTCTCCAGAGATGTTGCCTGTCCCGCTGAGTTACTCCAGCATTTTGTGTCTGTTGCCAGTTTGACTGATTGATTATATGTGAGATAGCGACTCACTAGCTATGGTTGGACGGTGTTTATTGGCCTTCTCAAGTTATCTTTGAGCTGGTGGTGGTGAGGTGCCTTCTTGATGTGGCGCAGTCCGTTTAGTGATGTTACTCCCAGAAAGATTTAGTGCGGGTATTCTAGGATTCAGGCCCAGCGAGCTGAGTTTGCCCCTTTGGATACTCAGCATCTGACCTGCATACAACCATTTCATTTATGTGGATAATCCCGTTAAGACATTGGTAAACCTTCTACATGGTTAGTGGGAGACTTAAGGGCTTGTCCCACTTTCATGACTTAATTCAAAACCTCTGCCGAGCTTAAACGACCTAAAAAAAATCAAGATCGTGGTAATCTACTAACTCCTACGACCATCCATGACTATGTTCACGAACTCCTACGAATTCCTACGAGTTCGTCTACGAATTCCCACGACAATTTTGATGCACTCCTTACGAGTAAAAAGTTGCAATTTCTTTCATCCCAACCATTTTATTACTCGTGGACATTTTTTATCGGGCTGGAAAAAACGTCCCGACTACCTGATGCCACGAGTACCTACGGCTTGCATAACGAGCCGCCACGATATATTCACAGACTCCTACAGCCTCCTACTGACTCGTTACGAACATTCTGCGAGTTTGAATCAAGGGAAAAATTTGTGAATAACTCGGGAAAGTGGGGCAGGCCCTTTAAAAATTTGAATGCCATTCAATTTCAAGGATAGCTCATTTGACTATTTTTGGAGAAACCATTCGCTGGGACTTGTGGCACGATTTAGCTCAGACCTTCATACTCCACGAGACTTTCTTCTCTTGATCTTAAGGCACTGAATATAATAGCTATGCAATGGAGACCAGCCAGAGTTAGTGGGTGTAACTGATTAAAGGAGGACCAGGGCTTCTGGAATTGGAGGCAAAGGTACATTTAAGTCAGAAGGAACTGCAGATGCTGGTTTAAAGTGACGATAGACACAAAATGCTGGAGTAACTCAGCGGGACAGGCAGCATCTCTGGATAGAAGGAATGGGTGGTTTTGGGTTGAGACCCTTCTTCGGACTGGGTGGTAGTAAGTCTGGGTTGAACCATGGTCGGAGAAAGGGAGAGCAGGAGGAATCACAGAGGGGGAGCAGCACTCTCATTGTGGAGAGGAGGCGAACCTCTTCAAAGTAAACAGGAGTTTTTGCAGTGGGGCAGACAAAATATATAGGAAGGAATTGCAGATGCTGGTTTAAACCAAAGAGGGACACAAAAGGCAGGAGTAACTCAGTGGGTCGGACAGCATCTCTGAAGAAAAGGAATAGGTGACATTTTGCAGACTCCAAGTTACTCCTGCTTTTTGAGTCTATATTCGATACATTTGAGTAGGCCAGTAATAAGAGAAGGGAGACAAAAAGCTCAATGAACAACTGAGATCAGAAAGTACAAAAGTACGTGCAACACGACAGCACATTTTCCAGCACTGAACACAGGAGGGTAATGGGTTTAGGTGGAGTGGGGTTCTAAACCCAGTGAGTGCAAAATGTCACAAGAAGGCGATCGGAGACAGTGCTATCTGTGATTGAGATGATAAGTTTTAATGAGACCCAAGTGAAATGCAAACAGCAAATGGTGATCATTAATAAGAGTTGGAGAGTTTATCTGGTGAGAGGGATTAGGGACAGAGAGGAGAGCAGTGATTTCAGAGGACATCAAACAAGATCAATTGAGATAGGGATTTTAAGTCACAAAGGGTGAGTTGGTCTGATTATGTAAATTATTCTATATATCTCTACATATAGATACAAAAAGCTGGAGTAACTCAGCAGATCAGACAGCATCTCTGGAGAAAAGGAGTAGGTGACGTTTTGGGTCGAGACTCTTCTTCAGACTGTTTTCCTCCCTGCATTTCAAGAGAGTTAAGGGCCTGTCCCACTTGGCCGTCATTTGTGCGTAATTTACGCAACATCATTTACGCGTCACGACGCAAGACGCGCACATTGTGACACGCACGTGATGCGCGCATGGTGCGCATTACGCGTGCATGACATAGGCAGTGACGCGCGGCCGTGCGCGGCACCACAGAATTTTGTGATGTACAAAATCTTCACGCGCCATCTACGTGATGCGCAAATGATGGCCAAGTGGGACAGGCCCTTTAGATTTAGCTCTTCAGGCTAAAAGAATCAAGGGATATGGGAGGAAAAGCAGGAGCGGGGTACTGATTTTAGATGATCAGGCATGATCATATTGAATAGTAGTGCTGGCTCGAAGGGACGAATGGCCTACTCCTGCACCTATTTTTCTATGTTTCTATTGTTTTTCTCTAATAAACTAAAATAGAAATGATTAAGACTGAGCTATTGCCTGATCCTTGTCAAAAGGTGCGTGCAGAGGTCTTATCGTTCATTTTTCTTCTTAAATTTATGAATTTCCTGCTAAATATGTAGCTAGGTAACCATCTAAAAAACTCACTATTAAAGGCAACAGGATACATATGTGTACCTGAGTCTGATGCAAGGTTCAATTTTAGCTCAGATAGTCTAAGTGCTGGAATAACACAGCAGGTCAGGCAGCTTCTCTGGAGAACATGGATAGGTGACGCTTCGGGTCGGGACTCTTCCATCCCGAAAAATCACCCATCCATACTCTGCCTGACCCACTAATTTACTCCATCACTTTGTGTCTTTTTTTTGTAAACCAGCATCTGCAGTTCCTTGTATCCAAACTTTGAGATGTCACTGAGATCCGAAGAAGGGTCCCGACCTGAAATGTTGCCTGCCTAAGTACTCTAAAGATGCTGCTTGATCCACTGAGTTATTCCAGCACTTTGTATTCCATGCAATATTCCCACAACGCATGTCAGCAGCTTTCTATTCTGTTGGGAATTAAATATAGAGGATGTGGCAGCGATTGCATTGGGAGCAATGATAAGAGAAGGTCAGCCAGATTCACGTATAATAGGGGTGCCAGTGGATGTAGTGTATCTATACTTTCAGAAAGGCAGTGAAGAAAGCTAATGGAATGTTGGCCTTCATAACAAGAGGATTTCAGTATAGGAGTAAAGAGGTTCTTCTGCAGTTGTATAGGGCTCTGGTGAGACCACATCTGGAATATTGTGTACAGTTTTGGTCTCCTAATTTGAGGAAGGACATCCTTGTGATTGAGGCAGTGCAGCGTAAGTTCATAAGATTGATCCCTGGGATGGCGGGATTGTCATATGAGGAAAGATTGAAAAGACTAGGCTTGTTTGTATTCACTGGAGTTTACAAGGATGAGGGGGAATCTTATAGAAACATATAACATTATAAAAGGACTGGACAAGTTAGATGCAGGAAAAATGTTCCCAATGTTGGGTGTGGCCTGAACCAGGGGGCACAGTCTTAGAATATAGGGGAGGTCATTTAAGACTGAGGTGAGAAAAAACATTTTCACCCTCAGAGTTGTGAATTTATGGAATTCCCTGCCACAGAGGGCAGTGGAGGCCAAGTCACTCGATGGATTTAAGAGAGAGTTAGATAGAGCTCTAGGGGCTAGTGAGTCAAGGGATATGGGGAGAAGGCAGGCACGGGTTATTGATAGGGGACGATCAGCCATGATCACAATGAATGGCGGTGCTGGCTTGAAGGGCCGAATGGCCTCCTCCTGCACCTATTTTCTATGTTTCTATGTTTCTAATATCAAGCATGAGACAGGAGAGCAATACGAGTCGAGAGTGACATAAAATGATGGAGTAACTCAGCGGGATAGGCAGCATCTGTGGAGTAAATGTCGCTGTGGGTGATGTTTCGGGTCGAGTCCCTTCTTCAGACCCGACCTGACCCGGACGTCTCAACCCAAAATGTCACCCATTCCTTCACTCCAGAGATGCTGCCTGTCCCGCTGAGTTACTCCAGCAGTTTGTGCCTGTCTTCGGTTTAAACCAGCTTCTGCCGTTCCTTCCTACACAAGAGTCAAGAGTGTTTTATTGTCATATGTCGCTGAGTCTTACTTGCACAACAGAATATGTAAACATAGTACACTGTAAATAATATAATAAACGAGGAAAAAAAAGTTCAGTGTGTATGTATATACACATACCCTCACAGACATGTATATATATACACACTCATACATATATACATATATATACATATACTAACACACCCACGCATTTCCGTACACATCTAAAAAACAATAATAGTGAAATAATAACAATAATACTCCATGTATTAAAGAAGGAACTGCAGATGCTGGAAAATCGAGGGTTTACACAAAATGCTGGAGAAACTCAGCGGGTGCAGCAGCATCTATGGAGCGAAGGAGATAGGCAACGTTTCGTGCCGAAACGTTGCCTATCTCCTTCGCTCCATAGATGCTGCTGCACCCGCTGAGTTTCTCCAGCATTTTGTATAATACTCCATGTAGTTCAGAACTTATTTGGAGGTTGTAGTGTTTAATAGCCTTTTGGGTAATGAAGAGAAACAAACATGATCCGCTACTCAAGTGATCAGGAAGAATGGACCATGAAGACCGAATCTGGAATTGAGAGTTTGTTGAGAGTGGAATTAGTTTTAGTTTAGAGATACAACATGGAAACAGGACGTTCGGCCCATCGAGTCCACACCGACCATTGATCACCCGTTCACACTTTTTCTATGTTATCCCACTATTTAACCCACACCCCACTTGCTGGGATCAATTTTACAGAGCCCAATTAACCTGCAAACCTACATGCCTTCGGGATGTGGCAGGAAACCGGAGCACCTGGAGGAAACCCACGCAGTCTTAAGGAGAACATGCAAACTCCACACAGACAGTATCTGAGGTCATGATTGAAGTCGGGTCTCTGCCACGGTGAGGCAGCAACTTTACCAGCTGCGCCACTGTGCCACCCTATTTGCTGGTGTTGGGGAAGGGCCACTGTAGCTGAACTGTGAGTCAGGTTGTTCTACAATAATCAAGAGTTAAGTGGGTTACACAAAAAGCTGGAGAAACTCAGCGGGTGCAGCAGCATCTAAGGAGCGAAGGAGATAGGCGACGTTTCGGGTCGAGACCCTTCTTCAGACCCGAAACGTCGCCTATCTCCTTCGCTCCTTAGATGCTGCTGCACCCGCTGAGTTTCTCCAGCTTTTTGTGTAACCCTCGATTCTCCAGCATCTGCAGTTCCTTCTTTAACATCAAGAGTTAAGTGTTAGCTTGTAAAAGGGGGTGGAGGTGTGTGTTTGCGTGTGTGGGTGAGGGGAAGTGGGGGCATTGTGTGGGGTTGTAATATGGGGCATGCAGATTATAGAAGTACTAATGTAAATAGTGCAGATGCAATGGATGGAGAATATGAAAGGTGACTGATATCTGGGTCGTTTGGATATGTGTAGATTAGTTTAGTTTAATTTATGATTGTCACACGTACAAGGTGCAGTGAAAAGCTTTTTGTTGCCTGCAATCCTGTTAGAGAAAAGACTAAACATGATTATAATCAAGTCGTCTGCAGTGTAGCGACAGGGGGTAAAGTGTACAAAGTCTGTGATAGAGTGTTGTCAGTGAACTGAGTCAGGGTGAATCTAGTTAGCGAGGGTGAGTTAGGAGAGGGAGCAGAGTGGAAGAGAAAGCATGATGGAAAGTGATTGAAGAAATTACATTTGTCCAATCTGGATGGATGATGAAAAGCAAATGTAACTATTGGCCTTTTATTTTATAACGTTTAAAATAGTAAGCAGAATATGTTGCTTTAAAACATGAAGTCATATCTGTGAATTGCTGACCAAATGTGTGACTTCACCGTTTGGAATTCCCCTTCATGCTCTTGTGCTCTCACGCTTCTTTTAATGATAATTAAAGTCAAGAGATGCTGTGTATTTTGCCAAATTAATTCAAAATTTCTCTGTAACGAGTCATTTTCACATGAAAATCTTGTGATCAGGAGCTGAATAAAGCACCTTGAGAACTTTTTGAAACTGTCGGTTGGCTTCTGCTAACTTTGTGGTTTGAGCTAACGGTCTTGCTGCTGGCCCGACCCCCGCACACTCCAGCTTGGCAGCAGTCGTTCTTCTCTCATAGCTGGGGCTTGTAGACGGAGACTACAAGGGAGTACACTCACCATTTTCCATCCCGTGGTTGCATAATGGCACATGGAGTGACACAACGGCACTTTGGAACTCTTTAAGTACTTTTGAAGTGCTGTTACTGTTGTGATGTAGGAAATGCAGCAACCCATTTTTGAACAGTTAGCTTTAGAATTTAGACTGTAGAGAAAACAGGCCCTTCAGCCCACTAAGTCCACGTCGACCAGTGATCACCCCGTACACTAGCACTATCCTACACATTTGCAATTTTTTACAGAAAACAATTAGCCTACAAACCTGTACCTCTTTGGAGTGTGGGAGGAAAGTGGAAGAAACCAGTGCCTTCACAGGAAGAACGTACAAACTCCATACAGGCAGCACCCATCGTCAGGATTGAACCTGCGTCCCTGAAGCTGTAAAGCAGCAACTTTACCCCTGCGCCACTGTACCGCCTCAATTAGCTCCCATAAACAGTTCATAGAACGTAGAACCATACAGCAAAGGAACAGGCCATTTGTTGCTCAATGTCCATACCGAACATGGAACGAATGAAATGCTTTATTGTCACATGTGGCGAGGCACAGTGAAATGCTTTGCATGCGTACCCAAGGTATGCAAATAGTGTCCACCTACAGTGCTGACTAAGTTACAATGTACGCCGGCCATCTCCTCCTTTGTCCCCCCCCCCCCCTCCCCCACAGCAGATCCCCCACTGGGTCCCCATTGTCCATTGTTCTTCCCCCTCCCTCACGGCGGTCCCCCCATGCTTTCATCGACCGCTGACCGAGCTTTCACCGCTGCGGGTGGGGGGGGGGGGGGGCATCGGCAGCGGTGAGGACAAGATAAACGAATCTCCTCTGCCTGGACGTGATCCATATCCCTCTACTCACTGCAAATCCATGCGCCTATCTAAACACCTCTTGAATGCCACTATTGCATCGGCCTCCACCACAACAGTTCCAGGCACTCACCACGCTCACCTGGGATAAATAGTGGGATCATTCACTGTTTGGTAACTGGGGTGGGTGGAGAGAGCGTGGGGGTGGGGGGGGGGGGTGCAGAAGAGGGGTGGGAATGTCCTTAGATAGTATCCAGCTATCTTTAATCACCAGGTATCCTCTTCTAAGCAAGCAGCATGCTATACTCAAACTGCTCATGCAAAAGATGATGTCCCAAACAATGCCAAACTCCTTCAATATTTGAAACAGATATAAATTAGGAAGATAACGTTATGCTATTGTGGGGTAGACTGAATTACCTGAGACAGTAGAATGATTGATGCCAGTGAGTCAAGCTGTCACTAATAGCTTTTGTCAAAAGAAATTTATTAATGTCTCGTTTATATTATTATCATATTTCCCGATACATAATCATAGAGTCACAGAGTTGTGCAGCTTAGAAACGGACTCTTCAGCTTAACGTCCATACCAAGCAAGATCCTCCATCTAAACTGCTTCAATTTCCCCGCTTTTGGTCCATATCCCTCAAAACCTTTTCCATCCTTGAACCGAATACTGGGTAAATTTGATGTACTGCCGTTGAACTCAGTTTAGTTCAGTTCAGTTTAGTTCAGTTTAGTTTAGTTTAGTTTAGAGATACAGTGCAGAAACGGGCCCTTTGGCCCACAGTGTCCGACCAGCAATTCCTGTACACTAACACTATCCTACACACACTAGGGGCAATTTACACATGCGCCAAACCAATTAACCGACATACCTGTACGTCTTTGGAGTGTGGGAGGAAACCCAAGATCTCGGAGGAAACCCACGCGGTCCTTGGAAGAACGTACAAACTCCGCACAGACAAGCACCCGTAGTCGGGATGGAACCCGGGTCTCCAGCGCTGTAAGTGCTGTAAGGCAGCAACTCTACCGCTGGCCCAGTTGCATCACCAAATGTAGAAGAGAGGTTCATAAATGATAGGAGCAGAATTAGGCCATTTGGCCCATCGTCTTCTCAACCATTCAACCATGGCTGATCTAAATTTCCCTCTCAACCCCATTCTCCTGCCGTCCCCCCGTAATAACTGATATCCGTTACAGCGGGAGAATTGCTGCCTTACAGCGCCCGAGACCTGGGTTTGATTCTGACTATGGGTGCTGTCTGTACGGTTTGTACGTTCTCGTCGTGACCTGCATGGGTTTTCTCCAGGATCCCGGGTTTCCTCCCACACTCCAAAGACGTTGGTTAATTGGCTTGGTAAAAACTGTAAATTGTAAAAACTAATCAAGATTCTGTCATCTCCACCTTAAAAATATCCATTGGCAGCCTCCACAGCCTTCTGTGACAATGAATTCCATAAATTCATCACCCTGGCTCCAACTGAAGAATTCCCTCCTCGTCTCCTTTCCAAATAGAAACGGTACCTCCTTTTATTCTATGACTATGGCTTCTGGTCCTAGACCCGCCCATTAGCGGAAACAACCTTTCCACATCCATTCAATTCAGGCCTTTCACTAATTGGAGTTCTATGTCTTGAAGTTGAGACTGAGTCAGGTGATGTCTCCCAACTCTTCAACAGGTGTTGCCTATTAAACCCACAGCTTGACCCGGCCATCTCAGAAACCAATTTTCATTTTCTCAGTAAACCCTGCTACCACCTTTGCAGTCAGATACTAGACCATTGATTAGTTTTGCATCCTTTATGTGTAACAAAGATAATGAGTAATGTATTTTTAACCCAAGGCCTTGGATTAGTGGGACCTTCCCACAGGTACTGTGAAGTATCTGCCTTAAACAAGAAATTGGTGGGGATTTTGTAGTTGAGATGTGGGAATTTTTCACCTCTCTCAGCTTCCATCGAGGTAACTTCCACTCACCTTACATTCAGTCCCCGAAGAAGGGTCTCAACCCAAAACATCACCTATTCCTTTTCTCCAGAGATGCTGCCTGGCCCGCTGAGTTACTCCAGCCTTTTGTGTCTATCTTACATAAGCCCCTATGGATATTACCTAACAGGTTGATCATTATTTTAAAGAGTACACAAACTCAACAACAGCACTAAGAGTATTTAATACTCAAACCGTACAAATATTAAGGCACATGGGTAAAATCGATTTAAAAAAGTGACTGTGAAGGAGTATTTTGAAAGGTCTAGTAAAGGAATCCTGGAACTAGGTGCAGTAGAGTTGGCACCTTACAATGCCAGAGACCAGGGTTTGATCCTGACCTTGGGTGCTGTCTGTACGGAGTTTGTATGTTCTCCCTGTGACCGCATGGGGTTCCTGCTGGTGCTCCACTTTCCTTCCAAAGACGTGTGGGTTTGTAAGTTTGTCTTCTGTAAATTGGTCTTAGTGTGTAGGGTGCAAAAGTGTGATAATATGGAGCAATGGTGTGGCTGAACAATGGTCGGCATTGATTCGATGGGCCGAAAGGCCTATTTCCACCTTGTATCACCAAACACAAACTTAAGCCTGGAGAAACTCAGCGGGTGAGGCAGCATCTATGGAGCGAAGGAAATAGGTGACTTTTCTGGCCTTCAGAAGAAGGGTCTCGATCCGAAACATCGCCTATTTCCTTCGCTCCATAGATGCGGCCTCATCCGCTGAGTTTCTCCAGCATTTTTGTCTACCTTTGATTTTCCAGCATCTGCAGTTCCTTATTAAACATAAACTTGAGCCTGTTCAGATTCATTTAATAACTATGTGCAACATAATCAAGAGGATTGATTTAAAGGTACACACATTTCAAAGACTGTTCTATGGTCAGTTATGGAGATTGGGACTGATGAGTTCATGGAAAGAATAGAACAGACTAGGGTGTGGATTTTAAAATTGGATTTTTACGAGGGTAGGATTCAAACTTAGTAATTGTTCTATTCTTCAAATTCATAACTGAAGGAACCGCAGATGCTGGCTTGCTAAAAAATCACTAAAGTTCTGGTGTAACGCAACGGGCCGTGGAACATAGAACAGCACAGAAGATAGACACAAAATGCTGGAGTAACTCAGCGGGACAGGCAGCATCTCTGGAGTGAAGGAATGGGCGACGTTTCAGGTCGAGCCCGAAACATCACCCATTCCTTCTCTCCAGAGATGCTGCCTGCCCCGCTGAGTTACTCCAGCATTTTGTATCTGTCTTCAATGTAAACCAGCATCTGCAGTTCTTTCCTACACATAGAACAGTACAGAACAGAAGCAGGTCGTTCGGCCCACAATGCTTGTGCTGTACATGATGCCAAGTTAAACTGATCTCAGCTGCCTATACATGATCCATAACCTTCTATTCTTTGCATGTGCCTATGTAAAATCCTGGGGGCCAGGGACCTACTGCCAAGGGTAGCGGTGGAGGCAGATACAACAGGGGCATTTAAGGGACTTTTTGATAGACACGTGATGCACAGAGAATGGAGAGATATGGATCATGTGCCGTCAGTGATGAGGCTGAATAAGGGTCTCGACCAGAAACGTCACCTATTGCTTGTCTCCAGAGAAGATTCCTGACCCGCTGGGTTACTCCAGCTGTTTGTAACTATCTTCCGTGTAAACCAGCATCCTGCAGTTCCTTCCTACACAGATTGGTGGATCTTGGCATGGTTTGCGCGCGGGCATTGTGGGCTGAATGGCCTGTTCCTGTGCTGTGTGCCTTTCGATGTATAGGAAGGAACTGCAAGCTGCTTATTTACACCGAAGATCGACACAAAATGCTGGAGTAACCCAGCATTTCTGGATTTCAGACTGAAGTATCTCGACCCGAAACGTTGCCCATTCCTTCTCTCCAGAGATGCTGCCTGTCCCGCTGAGTTACTCCAGCATTTTGTGTCTGCACTGTTCTATGTTCCATGTCAACGAGTATTATTTAATCCTATGGCAATGCCCCCCCCCCCCCCCCCCCCCGGTTTAGAAAGCAGAGCAGACAACCCAATGCTGACGCTGAGGTGGGAGTGGTGCTGGAGGGGATGTCTGGCGCTTATACAATACTGATAGAGGATGGCGAGTTTTGCAGTTCGTGTTATTCTTTCTCTGTGAGAAGCAGCTGGTCGGCTGAAAGCGCGGGGCTGCGGAGAAGTCCCAGACTGCAAATCTGTCACATTTTTTCCTTTTCCCAATATATTTCAGTGTAAACACATGAGCCGCAAGGTCCGGGAGGTTATGGGAAGAGAGGAAACGGCGATTGTAATCTGTTAAAACGAACACACTTCCCCCAGAAGAGACAGCGAGCAGGGAAAAAAAAAGGCAGTAATATGTACGTCGGGGCGTCACATCCGCCTGTTTGAAGCCAGAAGGGGGGAGTGGGGGGAGAGATTTAATTACTAGGCTAGTGCAGAGGGAGTCCTCGCTGGGTTCTTGACAAGTAACAAAACAAAAGTGGCTGCTGGAGGAGATTGAGCCCCGGGTTGTGTGAGTGTGGAGGAGACCTGGGAGCGCTCAATGCGAGCCCAACCCAGCCGGCACACTGGAGCAGTGAAACACACGTCCCCAGTCAGTCCGCAGCTCCGCCTGCATCACCCAGACCTCTGTACAACACTGTAGGGGAGAGAGTGAGTGAGAGAGAGACACACATAGAGAGCGGCGCCCCAGCCCAGCCCAGCCCAGCCCTGCCGCCGCCAGCACCTCCAGAAACTTTTCCAGCCGTCTGTGCCAACTTGTGGTGCCTGAGTACCCGGCTCCCGGCGTGTGAGGAGAGGAGAGGACGATGAAGGCAGCTGTCGACCAGCCTACTCTCACCATCATTAAGACGGAGAAGGCTGACGGTGAGTGTTGCGGCGGATCCCGCTCTCTCGCTGCTTCGGGTGGGTGTGTGAATGAATGAGTGTGCGAGTGTGTGAGTGAGTGCGAGTGTGTGAATGAGTGAGTGTGTGAGTGAGTGTGTGAATGTGCGTGTGTGTGGGTGTGTGAATGAGTAAGTGTGCGAGTGTGTGCGTGAGTGTGCGAGTGTGTGAATGAGTGAGTGTGCCAGTGTGTGAATGTGCGAGTGTGTGAATGAGTGAGTGTGCGAGTGAGTGTGTGAGTAGGTGTGTGATTTGAGTGAGTGTGCGAGTGAGTGTGTGAATGAGTATGTGAATGAGTGAGTGTGCGAGTGAGTGTGTGACTGAGTGAGTGTGTGACTGAGTGAGTGTGTGAATGAGTGAGTGTGCGAATGAGTGAGTGTGCGAGTGAGTGTGTGACTGAGTGAGTGTGCGAATGAGTGAGTGTGTGAATGAGCGAATGAGTGTGTGTGTGCAAGTGAATGTGTGTAAATGAGTGAGTGAGCGAGCGAGTGTGTGTGCGAATGAGTGAGCGAGTGTGTGAATGTGTGTGTGAGTGAGTGAGTGAGTGAGTGTGTGAGTGTGTGTGTGACGAGCTGTCACCCGCAGCCGGCACATTACAACCCCGGCCTCCTTTGCCTGCTGCCGGCCCCGGCTGCTGCTCGCAGCTCCGGGCTTGGGCTTCGGTGTGGCCAGTGGGGCGCAGCTTATCATTTTAGTCTGAAATTGTACACTCCGCGCTTCTTGGAAATACAGTAGATTGAACCGGTTCTGCGGTAATTTTGTTGGGCTGGATTTGATGCGAATCTGTGCGTCTCTATCTGGTTTCATGGGTGTGTGTGTGTGCGCTCCAGCTTTTATATGTGTGAATTGTCAAATTTCTCCACCTCTGTGTGTCCCTGTGCGAGTTTATGTGGGTGTGTGAATCCCTGTAAAAAGTACCTGGTGTGACTGTGTCCTTGGATGGATATATATATATATATATGCGTGTGTGTGTGTGTGTGTGTTCCCGTGCACCGTATGATTATATCTGCGTGTCCCTGTAACAGTGTGTATGTGTGTATCCCTGTGTGTGTGTCTATATATGTGTGTGAGTGTGTTTACCCGTGTGCATGTCTGTTTATATCCGTGTGAGTCCCTGTGTGTGTGTGTGTGTGTGTGTGTGTTTATCTGTGTGTGTGTGTGTGTGTATGCTAGTGTCCATGTGCCCGTGTGTTCTCAGCGGGTGCCGCGCTGGGCATCTGTCAGACCCTCGGCCGGCCGCTGGACCCGGAACCAGCAAGTCTCCCTCCTTCTGGAGGTGTCAGGCGAGTCTTCTCCCCCGAGGCTGAACGCAGAGCGAGGGCATAGTGCCCTGATCTGAAGATAGACATGAGAATGCTGGAGTAACGCAGCGGGTCAGGCAGCATCTCTGGAGAGAAGGAATGGGTGACGTTTCTTCAGATTTTACACATGTCCTGATGTGAACTCGAACCTTTCCTTTCTACCATTTTCAGTTGGGGTGGTCACCCTCTCAGGGTTTTGACCAGTTGGCTCAGCTCCAAGCTCTGCAGTGGATGTTTATTGCACTTATAGCTCTTAAAATCACGGATCCAGTGGCAGCAGCAGCTCTGGGCAATGTTACAGCCCTGCCGTCGCACATTAACCTGTTCCAGCCCCTCTCTGATTTATTCTGCAGTGTGGGGGTTGGTTTAGGTTCTAGCGATCACAATAGGAGGATGGGGGAGGGGTTTCACAGATCTTTGGCGAAGGCGTATTCTGTATTGGCATTTGTTTGACTAAGTCACGATGGACCAATTTCAGAGGTTAAATCCTCAGGCAGCCCATGGCCGCGGTATTCTGTGTCTGTGAGAATGGACGTTCGGGCCCCGGGTTGTACCTGGAAGGTTGATCTCATTAGTCAGTGCGCGCATGTTAGACACAAAACCAAAACACGTAGAAACAAGGGACACAAAATAGGAATCCGAGGCGTAACATTATCACATGAGAGGAATCGGGTAGATGCCCAAAGTAGGTGAATCAAGGACCGGGTTTCATAGATTTAAGATGGGAGTAGATAAAAATGCTGGAGAAACTCAGCGGGTGAGGCAGCATCTGTGGAGCAAAGGAAGGCTTAAGGTGAAATTATTTAATAGGAATCTGAGGGGTGACATTTCCACACAGAGGGTGGTGGGTGTATGGAACAAGCTGCCAGAGGAGGTAGTTGAGGCTGGGACTATCCCAACGTTTAATAAACAGTTAGACAGGTGCATGGATAGGACATGTTTGGAGGGACATGGACCAGACGCGGGTAGGTGGGACTAGTGTAGCTGGGACATGTTGGCCGGTGTGGGCCAAAATGCCGATTTCACCCTGTATCACTGTGATAAAATGCTGGAGTAACTCAGCGGGCCAGGCAGCATCTCTGGAGATAAGGAATAGGTGGCGTTTTGGGTCCAGACCATGCTTCAGACTGCAGATGCTGGTTTACAAATCAAAACAAATTGCTGGAGTAACTCAACGGGTCGGGCAGCATCTCCGGAGAACATGGATAGGTGATATTTCCAGTCGGAAGACATTGCAGGAAACATGTGCCCGATGTTGGAAGAGTCCAGAACCAGGGATCACAGTTTAAAATAAGGGGTAGGTCATTTACGACTGAGGTGGGGATGAGGAAAATCTTTTTCACCCAATTGTGAATCTGTGGAGTTCGCTGCCATGGAAGGCAGTGGAGGCCAATTCACTGGATGTTTTCAAGAGAGAGTTATATATAACTCTAAGTGCTCACCGAATCAAGGGGAAAAATCAGGAACCAAGTACTGATTTTAGATGATCAGCCATGATCATACTGAATGGCGGTGCTGGCTCGAAGGACCGAATTGCATCTATTTTTCTGCTTCTATGAAGAAGGCTTTCGACCCGAATCGTCGCCGACCCAGGTTCTCCAGATGTGTGCAGGAAGGAACTGCAGATGCCGTTTTAACCCGAAGATAGTCACGAAAAGCTGGAGTAACTCAGCGGGACGGGCATCATCTATGGAGAGAAGGAATGGGTGCCGAGGCGCCGCTTCAGACTTCCAGAGATGTTGCCTGACCCGCTGAGTTAGTTACTCCAGCACTTTGTGTCTTTTCTCGAGCTGAGAGCTTCTTTCTCTGCGAGCTGTGAACCTGACACGGAGCAATCAAACGTTCAGCATCACATGCCGAAGGTGCGAACTGCGGCCTTGCTTCTGAAAGGATTGTGGTTTCAGTCTCGGAGTTCTGCAGCATTGTACATAATATCTGGGTGGCTGTAACTTCGGTTATCACGTGAAATTCTATTAAGCAAAAAAAAACGCAATTTCCAGGAACTCCCTCCCCTTCTCCGGCACCGAGTGGGAGTTAACGCGTTTAGCTTAATATTGCTCACAGAAAAACAAAATATAACATCTCCTGGTTTTTTTTCCTCTCCTACCGATGCTGTTGAAAGAGCAACGGTCCCACTTAGCAGATTTGGAGCTTTTACAAGTAACTCCTAATTCAGCCACCAAAAACATAAACGTGTTTTAAAGGAAATAAAGACACCAAGTGCTGGAGTTACAGTGTTAAAGAAGGAACTGCAGATGGAGTCACTCGGCGAGTCTGAAGGACTTAGGAAAAGAATGCAGACGCTGGTTTAACTGGAAGGTGCACACAAAATGCTGGAGCAACTCAGCGGGACAGGCAGCATCTCCGGAGAGAAGATGGGTGGCGTCTCGGGACGAGACCCGTCATCAATCCCGGCCCAAGACGTCACCTATCCATATTCTCCAGAGGTGCTGCCTGACCCGCTGAGCTGCTCCGGCATTTGATGTAGTTATTTTTCTCACCAAACCAGCATCTGCAATTCCTTGTGACTAAGTTTAAAGGGCCATTGTGCAAGCGAGGAGCCTGTCGGGTTTAGTTAACACAGTGTCTGGCAGAAGGAGAGAAGGGACCCTTGCATTCCCTCCCTCTCCATCCCTCCCCCACCCAAGTCATACCCGCTTCAAAGTCGTCTTGTTGTGTCTCATTGTCCGCAACTTGTTCTCACCGAGCACACAGTCAACAATGGCCTGTTCCCTTTATCGGGCATTACTTTTTTTCGTTACTATTTGTTCTATATCTCTTTATATCACCGTCTATATCTGTCGGTTCCCCTTTCCCCCGACTCTCAGTCGGAAGAAGGGCCTCGACCCGAAATGCCACCTGTGCCTTTTCTCTGGAGATGCCGCCAGACCCACTGTGTCTATCTGCTCTGTCCACAGCCTCTAACGGAGTAAACGCACACCCCATATTCTGACTTCTTGCTAACATTTTTTCACTACCGATAGCTGACATCATATTCGAGTGAGGCTTTAAATACGCCGGTTAAAATAGCACTGGCTGCGTTTCACAAGCGGACTCCACCTGTCTTGCCAAAGCGCGCTGGAGTCAGGGGTCCCGCGTAGTCCCAGCGCACTCGCCCTTCTGGTGGATGCCTAGTAAGCGTTGCCGCTGTCGGGACAGCCTTTGGGCTGCTTGCAAAGGATAGAGCAGGGCTGGATCGCCGGAGAAACTGCCCCCTTGGAAACTCCGCGCACAATGCACAGAACTCAAAACGAAGGAACGCATTGGAGTCCTTGTCTGTAGGAAGGAACTGCAGATGCTGCATTAAACCAAAATGCTGGAGTAACTCAGCGGGACAGGCAGCATCTGGAGAGGAGGCATGGGTGACCCTTCTTCAGACTGCTCTGACCCGAAACACTTCCCCCCCTTCCTTCTCTCCAGAGATGCTGCCTGTCCCCTGAGATACCCCAACATTTTGTGTCTAGGATTGGTGTCCGCTTTGAGTTTAGTCTATTGTCACGTGTACCGAGGCACAATGTAAAGCTTTTGTCAAAATCGGAAAGAAAATACATGATTATAAACGAGCCATTCACGGTGCTCAGATACATGATAAAGGGAAAAACGCGAATAACGTTTAGTGCAAGATAAAGTCCTATCAAAGATAGTCCAAGATGAGCTAGATAGTAGCTCAGGACAGCTCTCTATTTGTTGCTAGGATAGAAACATAAAAACATAGAAAAATAGGTGCAGGAGTGGGCCATTCGGCCCTTCGAGCCTGCACCGCCATTCAATGTGATCATGGCTGATCATCCAACTCATTATCCCGTACCTGCCTTCCCTCCATACCCCCTGATCCCTTTAGCCACAAGTGCCACATCTAACGCCCTCTTAAATATAGCCAATGAACTGGCCTCAACTACCTTCTGTGGCAGAGAATTCCAGAGACTCACCACTCTCTGTGTAAAGAATGTTTTCCTCATCTCGGTCCTAAAGGAATTCCCCCTTATCCTTAGACTGTGACCCCTTGTTCTGGACTCCCCCAACATCGGGAACAATCTTCCAGCATCTAGCTTGTCCAACCCCTTAAGAATTTTGTAAGTTTCTATAAGATCCCCCCTCAATCTTCTAAATTCCAGCGAGTACAAGCCGAGTCTATCCAATCTTTCCTCATATGAAAGTCCTGACATCCCAGGAATCAGTCTGGATGGTTCTGTTGCCTGATAACAGCTGGGATGAAATGGTGTAGGAAGGAACTGCAGATGCTAGTCTGAACCATAGGCAAAGAAAAAGCTGAGGCAACTCAGGGGGTCAGGGACAGCATCTCTGGAGAAAAAGAAAAGGTGAGGTTTTGGATCCAGACCATTCTTCGGGCTGCCTGAAGAAAACACCACCTATTTTTCTCCGCAGATGCTGTCTGACCTGCTGAGCCATTTTTGTCTATCTTTGGGAAGAAACTGCCTCTGTTCCCTCTCTAGTTAATACTGGGACTGGGGGGACTACACCTGGTGAATGGGCAGGTCACCAGTATGGGGAGGGGCATTTTTTGGAGAAATCCATGAAGCCGGAATTGACACCAGTGTTGAAGGGACTGAATCAGATCAGGGTTAGAAATCCTGCTACCTCTTGCCCCTTCCAGTGAAGGTGCATGGTAGTCAGGTATGGCAGTTTGACATGATAAAGGGAATAGAGTTCTAGCGTATCGTTAACATGCAAAGAACAGATCAGAATGTAAGAAAAGGCACAAAGTGCTGGAGAAACTGACCAGGTCAGGCAGCATCTTTGGAGAACATGAAGTGGTGACGTTTTGAGTTGGGACTTTCCTCAGTCTAATTGTCCGAGGTGGGAAAAAGCTGGAAGAGAGGTGAGGCCAGGACAAGCTGAACAAGTGATGGGTGGATACAGGTGAGGGGGTGGGGGGTATTTAATTCGATAGATGGTATGACAAAAGCCCGAGATGATGAGACAAAAAGTGTGTGAGATGAGAATGGAGGAGGTGAAGCCAGGGGAAGCAATATAGGGGGAGGGGTGAAATGGGGGATGACCGGTTGGGGAATAGGGATGTCTGAAGAAGGATCTGGGCCCGAAACGTCACCCATTCCTTCTCCCCATGGATGCTGCTTGTCCTGCTGAGTTACTCCAGTATGTTTTTGTCTATCTTTGGGGAGTAGGGAAGGGGTTTACAGGTCAGTTACCTCAAATTTGAGAATTCAATGTTCATACCATTGGGTTGTGAGCTTCCCAAGTGAAATATGAGGTGCCATTCCTCTGGTTTGTGTTTGGCCTCACCCTTGCAATGTGGAGGATATGGGCAGGCAATGATTTTGGTCAGGACCCTTCAGAATGCAGGGAGAGCCAAACTCATCCAAGTGATTTGTGTTGGAGGGAACTGCAGATGCTGGTTCACACCAAAGATAGACACAAAGTGCTGGAGTAACTCAGCGGGACAGGCAGCATCACTGCATAGAAGGAATGAGTTTTAAGAATAAGTCTGAAGGAGGGCCTCGAACTGAAACGTCACCCATTCCTTGCCTGTCCATATCCGCTATCGATGCTGACCCACTGAGTTAACCCAGCACTTTGTGTTTTGATGAAGATTGGAGATCGATGAACTAACTTTGTAATGCAGACTCGCACTCGGTCCACCAAGGCCTGCTGGATCTCTCGGTTGCTAACCATTTTAACTCCCCTTCCCATTTCCAGCCTGACCTTTCTGGTGTCATTCAAGTGATTTGATCAGTTGTACGTCCACTGCTCTGTGATGTTCAACATGGAGGTGCCAGTTTGCATTGCATGGGCACAGAGGAATCAGGGCCCACATTACTGAAGGCTCCTCAACCCTGCATTCACTGTCAGACTGCTGCTAGCCACTCTATACTCCCACAGGTCACACTGTGTATTGTGAGCACTGTGTCACAGTGTACAGAGGTATACTGCCCATACTGGCCCTTCCTCACATGCCCGCACACTGCTGCGGTAAACCTGCCTCCACTTCCAGCCCCACTAACTCTTTAGGCATTAGACATTTACTTCAGAGTTTAGAGATCAGGAAACAGGCCCTTCGGCCCACAAGTCTTCCAGCACTAGCATGCTAGCCCAATCCTGCACACTAAGGATAATTTACAATTTAAAACCCTGTACATCTTTGGAGTGTGGGAGCACCTGGAGAAAACCCATGTGGTCACAGGGAGAACGTGCAAACTCCGTACAGCCACCACCCACAGCCAGGATCGAACATGGGTCACTGTGCCGTGAGGCAGCAACTCTACCGCTGCAACAGCCTACGCAGGCTGTACTTTCACAGGGTCCAGTTCACACCTGTGACCGCTGAAAGCTCATCAACAAGTCTGTACTGTGCCTGCACTATGCTCACAGGTTCACCTTTACTCTCGGCCTCATGGCCTTGCGACCAGTGTCTTCTCTCATGGTCTGCTGTTCACACAGTATCATAGCCAGATAGCACGGAAACAGGCTCTGGCCCCAACCCGCCCATACCAAACAATATGTCTTTCTATGCTTGTCCTATTTGCCTGCATTTGTCTTAATTACCAAATCATTTGGCCTGTGGTGGCCAAATCAATGGATATTTTAAGATGGAGAGTGATAGATTCAGGATTAGTTAGGGGTTATGGGGAGAAGGCAGGAGAATGGGGTTTAGAGGGAAAGATAGAGCATCAATGATCGAATGGCGGAGTAGACTTGATGGGCCGAATGGCCTAATTCTGCTACTAGAACATATGATCTGATACAGTAAACATATCCATGTCCCTTTCCAAATATCTTTTAAACATTGTCATTGTACCCCTGTTTCTGCAGCTCCTTCTGGCCATTCAATCCACATGCCACCACCCTCAGTGTGGAAAAAGTTGCCTTATGTCCAATTTTAATCTTTACCCTCACTGTAGTTTGCATATTCTCCCTGTCATCTTGTGGGTGAGGTGGTGTCAGACCTGTGTTCGACCCTGACCTTGATCTTGAGTGTGGAGTTTGCACATTCTCTATGTGACCATGTGGGTTTTATCTGGGTGCTCCAGTTTCCTCACATGTCCCAATTGGCCTCTGTAAATACCCCTAGTGTGTAGGATTTGGATGAGAAAATGGGATAGCATAGAACTAGTGTGAGTGGGTGGAGCCTTCTTCAGACTGACTGCAAGTGTAGTAGGAAAGAAAGCTAGAAGTGAGGCCCGGGGGGGGGGGGAGAGACAATCACTGACTCGAAATGTGGGTCCTGACCCAAAATATCACCTACCCATGTTCTCCAGGGATGCTGCATGACCTGCTGCTGTCTCCAGCATTTTGTGTCTATCTCCTGTACCTGGGTTCCATGTTTTAGTTCACAAATGTATCAGTCGTAAGTTTAGCAACAATTTAGTAAACATTTGTCTCTATTCCTGTGACCATTTTATCAGTATGCCAGTCTCGGGAGGAGGAGAGAGATTTTGAATGCATTTTTAGCAGAGTGTTAGAACCATTGTGACAGGACCTTGGCCCCACCTTGTCCGCACTGGCTATCAAGCAGCCATTAATAGTAATCCCAATTAAGGCTCCCGAGTTTACCATCAACTATCCCCGGATTCTACACTTACCTGCTTGCTAGTAAGCAACTCGCTCACTGTTGATATGTGGGAGAAAGTGCATGTAGTTGCAGGGAAGTCGTGACAACACCAGCCATGGTCACAACTGAATCTGAGTTTCAGGGGCGTCAAAGTGGCACACAGGTAGGGTTGCAGCCTCACAGCGCCAGAGACCTGGGTTTGAACCTGACTACGGGTGCTGTCTGTACGGAGGTTATACGTTCTCCCTGTTACCACGTGGGTTTTCTCTGGGTGCTCAGTTTCCTCTCACACTCCAAAGATGTGCGGGTTTGTAGATTAATTGGCTTCAGTAAAATTGCAAAATCAATGAAACTCTATTGTCACATGTACCTAGGTACAGTGAAATGCTTTGTTTTGCATACAAGCCAGTAAAACGATACAGCAGAGCTCGCCTGGGCAGTGTGCAGCATAGTGCAAGTACGGGCTGTTAGCTGGTCCGCACTGACTCAGTGGGCCAAATGGCCTGTTTCCGCGCTGTACCTCTAAATTAGGCTAAAGTTCTGGTGCTTCGAGACAATAGTTCCACTGGCTCTTGTCACGCTGATGCCCCGGGCTTCTGGCTTCTAAATTTATCTTTCCCATAAATACTGGTGCTGTGTTTTATTGCAATTAGATTACTTTCTAACAGTGACCCCCTCAGCTGATTGTCATGAATTTAACAAAGTTCCATATATCAAATGAAATTAGTTGACCTAATTCTGTTGGAATGCAATGTCCATTCAGTTTCATTCCATGCAACCGCAGAATAGAAAGTAAGTAGGAAATAACTGCAGATGCTGGTTTAAATCGAAGATCGACACAAAACGCTGGAGTAACTCAGCGGGACAGGCAGCATCTCTGGAGAGAAGGAATGGGTGATGTTTCGGGTCGAGACCCTTCTTCAGAAATAGAAATAGGAAGTAAGATCAGTTGGTCATTTGATTTACTAGGAAGGATCTGACAGAAGGTTCTGGGGAAGAGACCCTGTCCTGAAAGTGCTGGCAGGGCTTCTCATTCCATTGATGCTACTTAACTGAATGAGATCTTCCAACATTTCCTTGTAAATCTTCTCTGTACCCTTTCCAGCTTGACAACATCTTTCTGATAACATTCCTATAACATGACAAGACTCTAAATGTGGCCTCACCAACGTCATAAGGTCATAAGTGATAGGAGCAGAATTAGGCCATTCGGCCCATCAAGTCTACTCCGTCATTTAATCACGACTGATATATCTTTCCCTCCTAACCCCCTTCTCCCCATTATCCCTAACAACCTCTGTCTGATAGGAACCCCTGACTTATACAACTGCAACATGGCCTCTCAACTTCGATGCGCCAAGGTTTGTTGTTTCATTAACTAGGAAGCATCTGACAGAGGGTTCTGGAAAAGGACCCCGTCCCAAAAGATTAGCAGGGCTTCTCGGCCCACTGATGCTACTTGACCGGATGACATCTTCCAGCATTTCTGTTTTTGTTTGTAGACACATCCTCCTCCTGTTCATTCAAAAGAAAGAGGGAAGCACCTCTGTTCATTGTAAGGTAGTGTTAAATGTTGACTGTGAAGGAGATTGAGATCTGGGCCATTATACAAATGGCAGAGAGACAAGTGTTTTACTGGGGTTTCAGGGGTAGGTACCTTCACGAGAATAGTGCAGGGGGTGGAAGGAAAGGTAAAAAACCATATCATAAAGAAAATGATAGCACACAAAGTGTCCATTCAACCCATTGTGACCAAAGCGCTCAATCAAGGACGGCACAGTGGTGCAGCGGTAGAGTGGCTGCCTTACAGTGCCAGAGACCCGGGTTCAATCCTGACTACGGGTGCTGTGTGGACAGAGTTTGTATGTTCTCCCTGTGACCACATGGGCTTTCTCCAGGTGCTCCGGGTTCCTCTCACACTCCATAGAATTTGACCCTAATGTGTAGGATAGTGCTCGTGTGCGGGGTTATTGCTGGTCGGTGCAGACTCAGTGGGCTGAAGGGCCTGTTTCCACGCTGTATCTCAAAAGTCTAAAGTAAAGGATTTTTGAGGTTTATGGAAAGAGGTTTGCACCATGGAAGTCACTCCTTAAACTCTATCGCTGTTTCATCATTGTAAATTGTAAAAGAGCAAGGATATACTCCCCAGTGTCCTGGCTACTATTTATTCCTGAGCCAATATTGCCAGAGAAAGAATATTGCTTAGATGTCACTATTTGAAGCAACCCTTCCCCTCTTGCTGGTGTTAAAACCCCTCGCAATCCTTATCCCATGTTTCTTCACCTGGCAACATTAGTACAGCTTTATGTTCTCCAAAGACAGACACAAGAAGCTTCAGTAACTCAGCGGGTCAGGCAACATCTCTTAAGAAAAGGAATAGGTGACTCTTAGGGTTGAGAACCTTCTTCAGACTGAGAGTCAGTGGAGAGGAAAATGAAGCATATAGCCGGTGATATCGAGAGATATGTTCTATTTGTTTGTTCACTTGTTCTATATCTGTCTCTTGTCACCATCTGTATCTCTCGTTTCCCTTTCGCCAGACTCTCAGTCTGAAGAAGGGTCTCGACCCAAAGCAACACCTATTCCTTTTCGCCGGAGATGCTTCCTGACCCGCTGTGTTACTCCAGCTTTTCGTGTCTGTCTTCCATTTAAACCAGCATCTGCAGTTCCTCCCTACACATTTTATGTTCTCCAACATGTAGTCAAGCTTGTGTCTCCACAGATGCATCTGTGCTAATCACATTGCTTGTGGTTTGTAGGTTGTTTACCTCATTGCTGTTTCTGGGACATGTTGATGTTGTAAATTGACTGCTGCATTCAATTGCAAAACCATACATCAAAAGCGCTTAATCAGCTGTGAAGTGCTTTAGGGTGTGATGGGGCTGTTGAACGAGAAGTGCTAATGCTAATTCCTTCTCTGATCAAGGTCGCGGTGACCTAAATAAGTAGGTAAGAAAGACCAGAACATTTGCAAGCATTTGCAAGGTGATTATGGAATGGAAAATTGTCCTTCTGTCAGGCTTGTATCAATTTGCGTGCATGCCAAGACCATTGTTTTGTTAGGTGCCTCTAGTAACTCTTACAGAATTCACCAGATGCACTGACCGGGGAGAGGAAACCATTCTGCCAGGTTGCATCACAGCTTGGTTTGGGAACAGCAAGACATTGCAGAGTTGTAGATGTAGCTCAGTCCATCTCAGTGGCACAGACTGGACTCCCCACCATTGACTCCGTCTACACTTTACTCGGCCTCTGAAAAGCAGCCAATGTAATCAGAGACTTGTCCAATCCTGGCCATTCCTTCTTCTCCCTGATCCCATTTGGCAGTAGATACATTGGTTTGAAAGCGCACACCACCAGATGCAGGAACAGCTTCCTCCCTGTTATCAGGCTTCTGAACTGTTCTGCCATGAGCTAAGGATTCACCTCTACCCCATTGTAGACATTGGATTTTGTCTGTGGAACTTCTACGCTACAATGCTGAGGACCATATTCTGCACTCTGTATCTACCCTATTAGCTCTATCTATTGCACCTTAGTTTGTCTTGATTGTATTTATGTATAGTATATCTGTTGTGTTTGGATAGCATGTTAAACAAAGCATCTCGCTGTACCTCGGTAAGCTAAACCTAAACCATGTTTGGAGAGACATAACAGATCTAAATAGGTGGCTCGTCTAACAGGGGTCTTTGTTTGATGTCATGATCTAGCACACATCTGCAGCCTGCAAGCATTGGCATACTACCCGTATTTTCAGAAATACACATTCTTGGCTTTAAGTTTTTAGCTTGTTGTTACATTAATTTGCTTTAGACTTGAGAGATACAGCGCAGAAACAGGCCCTTCGGCCCACGGAGTTCGTGCCGGCCAGCGATCACCCCATGCACTAGCACTATCCTACACACAAGGGACAATTTACAATGTTAGCATTTAACCTAACCTGTACGTCTTTGGAGTGTGGAAGGAAACCAGAGCACCCGCAACATTTCTTTACAGGCGGCATGGTGGTGCAGTGATCCAGTTGCTGCCTTACAGCTCTTGCAGTGCCGGAGACCCGGGTTTGATCCCGACTACGGGTGCTGTCTGTGCGGAATTTTGTACATTCTCCCCGTGACCTGCGTGGGTTTTCTCCGAGATCGTCGGTTTCCTCCCACATTCCAAAGACGTACAGGTTTGTAGGTTAATTGGCTTGAGTTTGTATACTTGGTATAAGTGTAAATTGTCCCTAGTGTGTGTAGGATAGTGTTCGTGTGCGGGGATCGCTGGTCGGTGCGGACTCAGTGGGCCGAAGGGCCTGTTTCCATGCTGTATCTCTAATCGAAACTAAACTAAACCTGCGTGGAGAACATACAAACTCCATGCAGGCTGCATCCGTAGTCGGGATCGAACCCGGGTCTCTGGTGCTGTAAGGCAGCAACTCTACTGCTGCGCCACTGTGCTGCCCCTGCTGCAGCACTGAGTTCATCTCCCAGATGGTTTGTTGCTCCACATTCCAGCATCTGCAGTCTCTTGCAGCCTGTTATTCTTGTCTCCTTTAACCCCTTTTCCCTTCATTAGAGAATGATCACATCTTGCCCAAACTCGTGATCACATCTCAGCTAACTTTGCATCCCCAAGAAACCCAAGGGTTGCAAATAGATCTTGCGGGTCAGCAAAAAAGGTCTCAGCATTCCCATCATGTTGTATGAAAATTACAGAACGTTCCTTTAGGAAGGAGATAAGGAGGAATTTCTTTAGTCAGAGGGTAGTGAATCTGTGGCATTCTTTGCCACAGAAGGCTGTGTAGGCAAGTCAATGGATATGTTTAGGGCAAAGATAGATTCTTGATTTGTACGGGTGTCAAGGGTTATGGGGAGAAGGCGAGAGAATGGGGTTCGGAGGGAGAGATAGCTCAGCCATGATTGAATGGTGGAGTAGACTTGATGGGCCAAATGGCCTAATTCTGCTCTTATCACTTATAACTTATTACTTACGTTCCACATAGTGCAGCAGTTCACTTCTCTTTGCTTTCTGGACTTGTTCTCAATATGCTGCAGACCAGGGAACATGTATTTGTTATTGAAGGGGAATTGTGACGTAGGTTGCAATGGGTAAAGTGGAGGAAGAGTAGACAGGAGACATTGGACCCAGTCTGAACTCTGCGAGAACACAAGGAACTGCAGATGCTGAAATCTTGAGTGAAACACAAAGTGCTGGAGGAAGTCAGCGGGTCAGGCAGCATCTGTGGAGGGAAAGGACAGGTGCCGTTTCAGATTGGGACTCTTCTTCAGATGCATAGTCACAGCATTAGTGCCCAGCATTTGCTCCATGGTTGCGTTGACCTTTTTTGATTGTGCAGCTCCACTGACTTCAAGGCCATACTGCTGCCACAGGGTTAGAGCAAGCTGTGGGTGACAAGTAGGCCTCCAATGCAAAACTAGATGCTCTGCCCATGGATCCCTGCTCCACTGTCACCTCATGCCGTGTCGTGTCGTCAAAGGCCTTTGCACTATTTAGAACACCTCTATAACAGAGGTTTGGAAATAAGATAAGCGATGGCTGAAAAAGACTGAGAGAACCTTTTCAATTTAGTTGATTGTCAGATAAACAGAGGTACAGTGAAAAGCTTTTGTTGCATGCTAACCAGACAGCAGAAAGACAACCGAGCCATTTACAGTGTATAGATAACTATACAGTGTATATATAATATTTTTTTAATTATTTAAAAAAAATTTGTATATATTCCCATTAACATTAAAAATAATTAAAATATTAATATTAATTATAATCAAATGAAAGAAAAAAAAATTTAAACATATTTTTAGAGATCCCCATCAAATGATTTTTAAAAGATGTACTGAAGAAGGGTCTCAACCCGAAATGTCACCCATTTCTTCTTTCCAGAGGTGCTGCAAGTCCCGCTGAGTTACTCCAGCTTTTTGTGTCTGTCTTTGACTTTTAAAAGACATTTGGACAGATGTATGGATAGGAAGGTTTAAAGAGCTGTGGGCCAAATGCAGACATACAGGACTAGCCCATGATGCCAGCTTCGTCAGTGTGGACAAGGTGGGCCGAAGGGACTGTTCCCGTGCTGTATGCATTATGACTAAATGAGGGAGACCATTTTGGGGTGGCAAGACGTGGCTCCTGAGCCAAAGGCCATCACCTTTGTGACAGAATGGGGTGTGACTGCAGGAGGGTCATTTGTGATAACTGATATCTTCCACATTCTGATTGTCTGCACTGGTGTGTGTGGGCTCAGAAACCTGGATAGAAGGAATTCCTTCAATCGAGAGATGCTGCCTGTCCCGCTGAGTTACTCCAGCATTTTGTGTCTACCTTCAGCCTATGTCTGATGTTCAAATTACAAGGTGTTAAACGTGTGGTCGGTAATACTTTCTATCTCGGGCTGACAGAAACCTAAGAAACAGGTGTTCAACAAGTTAAAACAGGTTGCAGCTCTTCCTCATCAGATACTGTAACTGCGGAACAGATACCACACTGTTTTGATGCAGATTAGCATTCTGCATCATGGTTAAAAGCAATATTAATGTCACCCTCAAGACCATGGAGCATGTCAGCTAGTCTGGCATACCGCGCACAGACTCACAGAGTATTTTGCCAAGAGTAGGGGAATCGAGAACCAGAGGGCATAGGGGAAAGATTTTATTGGAATCTGAGGGGTAGCTTCTTCACTCAAAGGGTGGTGGGTGTGAGGAATGAGTTGCCAGAGGAGGTAGTTGAGGCAGGCACAATTACAATGTTTCGGAAGCCACTTCTTCTTTTTGCGTATGGCGTGCACAGCCTAAAGTTGTCGGACAACTTGCTCTATTTGATCTTATTTGATTGTGCACGTCAGACTGATTGCATTAGTTGATTGCATTAGACAGGCACATGGATGGCTAGGACAGGTTTAGAGGAATATTGGCCAAACGCAGGCAGGTCAGAGTAGTGTAGATGGGACATGTTGGTCGGTGTGGGCAAGTTGGTTCGAAGGGGCTGTTTCCACACTGAATGACTCTTGTGATCCTATGATTGTATATCATCAATCTGAAGAAGGGTCCTGACCCGAATTGTCGACTATCCATTTCTCCAGACCATTGAGTTACTCCAGCACGTTGTGCGTTTTCCTGACCCAAAGCGTCGTCTTTCCATTTCCTTCTCCAGATGCCTCGTTGCCACGTGTAGGGCACGGCAAAGTCACAAACGTATTCACCAGTCCTGATGGTTAATCTTTGATCTCAGCACCACCCCACGCTCCCTTACACAGCCCGTCTTCAGCTGTGTTCTGTTTCTCAATGCCAGCCGGCCTCACCTTGGTCACAAAGATATTCTCTTTGTTGGGTGAAGGCTGGAAAAGGTCCACTATATCACTGTGGCATTGAGCACGTCTGTCCAAGGTGCAATCTTCATGTGTTATCACCTTTGAGGTGATAGTGTGGAGTATCCTCTGTGGCAAGTTCGCGGATGAGGGAGCTTTCTACAGGATGCAGGGTCCAAGTACAGTCGCCGAGAGGGTTTATAGGAATTGACATACTGTAAACTAAACATTTTTTTACATGGCCATTCAAGTCAGTCTGACTTCAATTCATTCAGAAGTTCATCAGAGCTCAACAAAGTCAGTTCCACATAAAGCAATCGAGATTGTTTTTTGTTTTGTCAAAAGTGAAGGAGTTTTTATGACCCTTTACAGAAAGGAATCTTTCAAATCTTTAAGAATAACACCAGGCCCTTCGGCCCATCCAGTCCACGCCGACAGCAATTGCCATACACTAGCACTATCCTACGCATTAGGGACAATTTACAATCTTTAGCAAAGTCAATTAGCCTACAAATCTCGAAAGGACTCGACCCGAAATGGCACCTCTTCTTTTTCACCAGAGATGCTGACTGACCTGTTGAGCTAATCTAGCTTTTTGATTCTTTAGAGTCATAGTCGGCCCAACTTGCCCACACCGGCCAACAATGTCCCAGCTACACTAGTCCCATTTGCCTGCGCTTGGTCCATATCCCCCCAAACCTGTCCTATCCTTGTACCCGTCTAACTTTCTTAAGCAATGGGATAGTCCCAGCCTCAACTACCTCCTCCGGCAGCTTGTTCCATACACCCACCACCCTTTGTGTGAAAAAGTTACCCCTCGGATTCCTATTAAATCTTCCCCCATCACCTTGAACCTATGTCCTCGGGTCCTCGATTCCCCTACTCTGGGCAAGAGACTCTTTGTATCTACCCGACGTATTCCTCTCATGATTTTGTACACCTCTATATGGAATCGAGACCCAGCCTACTCAAACTCTCCCTATAGATCACGCCCTCTAGTTGTATGGATAGGTGAGGTTGAGGTGACCCAACCCAGAACATCACCTGTCCATGTCCAGTGGATGAAAACCTCCCGATCCAGGTCCAAGCCGGCTCAGAAGGTTTAAATGTGCAGGGAGGGGGAAGAACGATGGTCTGTGGACGACCTGGCTAGGGAGGACCACTGTGAGGGAGGGGGGAGGGGAGGGATGAACAAAGGGGGAACTGATGCGGGGTGGGATTTGTAACTTTGTAAGCGCCCTTTATGGCCGACTATTTACGTACCTTGGGTACGCAAGCAAAGAATTTCACTGTGACAATAAAGTATTCAATTCAGTTCAATTCAATCAATCAATTCTCCAGGAATGCTGCCGGTCCCGCTGAGTTACTCCAGCACTTTGTGACATTCCTGTACACTTCCATGCTTTTATGATGGGCTCTAAGCCAGGTCTACTGTGAGGAAGCTGGCTCCCGGTTTGTTGGCAGGGTCCCACATGTCCAGAGACTCTGTGAGCAAAGCTGATATATTGCAGCCCCTGATAGACGCAAAATGCTGGAGTAACTCAGCGGGACAAGCAGCATCTCTGGAGAGAAGGAATGGGTGACGTCTCCGGTCGAGACCCTTGGTCAGTCTGAACAAGGGTCTCGACCCGAAACGTCACCCATTCGTTCTCTCCAGAGATGCTGCTTTTCCCGCTGCATTATTCCAGCATTTTGCATCTATCTTCGATTTAAACCAGCCTCTGCTTTACTTTCCTGCACTTGTTGCAGCCCCTGGTTTGGTGGTAGTCTGTGTAGCCCCTCCCTACACTAAATGGCCCATGAAAGCTGTCATTGAGAAACACAGCCCAGCCTGGACGTTGTATTTGCTCTCTGGACTAAGTTCAGACTCACCTTATTTATACCCCAGAGCAGGAACACGGGCTTACATAAACCCTGCCCCACCCACCATAATAAGAGCTGTATTCGTGAACTGTCAAACCTATTAAAATCACTATGAACTAATAAAAATTAATCAAACTATAAAACATTGAAAAAATTCATTTAAAAAATAAAATGTAACGAAACAAAAGCATTTTAAGGCTCATAAAATATGAACAGCCTATTCCCCGATGTTGATTTCTTCCATTGAATTAAGTGGATGAAAAGTTTCCGACCCAGGTCTAACCCAGTTTTGAATGTATAAATGTGCAGGAAGGAACTGCAGATGCTGGTTTAAACCGGACAGACACAAAAAGCTGAAATAACTCAGCGGGTCAGGCAGCATCTCTGGAAAAGGCAGTTTAGTTTAGATATACAGCACGGAAACAGGCCCTTCGACCCACCGAGTCCGCACCGACCAGTGATCCCCACACACTAACACTATCCTACACACACTAGGGAGAATTTTACATTTATACCAATCCAATTAACCTGCAGACCTGTTGCTCTTTGGAGTGTGGGAGGAAACCGAAGATCTCGGAGAACACTCATGCAGAACATGCAAACTCCGCGCAGACAACACCTGTAGTCAAGATTGAACCTGGGTCTCTGGAGCTGTAAGGCAGCAGCTCCGCTGTTGTACCGCCGTGCATGTTTAAACATCAGAATGTTGAAGCATTTTCCACACCGTGAGTGAGAATTTGCCCCAGTTCTGCCCTCCTTTGCCAGACACAGAGGAGCTTAGCGTTAGACTGTAGCGAAGGCAGCATTGACAAACAGACGCCGGCAAGGCTGGGACTTTTGCATACATCACGCCTGTGTCAAAACCCCAAGCTGCTTCCTGTACTAACCTTCCTGCAACACCATGCTCCCCGGCTTTTCCAGTTCACTGATCCAAACTACGATGTCAATCTCAATATCTGATGATAAAGGCTTTTTCCTCAGGGTGAATTCAAGGAAGGACATCTTGGGAAGAGCTTAAAGTAAACAAAAAATGCCAGAGAAACTCAGCGGTGAGGCAGCATCTATGGAGAAAAGGAATAGGTGACATTTCCAGTCGAGAGCCTTCTTCAGACTCTTGGAAAGAGCTTGTTTAGTTTAGTTTAGTTTTAGTTTAGAGATACAGACCCTTTGGACCAGCGGGTCCACTCCAACCAGCGATCCCCGCACATTAACACTATCCTACACGCGCATAGGACAATGATTACATTTACCAAGCCAATTTACCCACATACCTGTCTGTCTTTGGAGTTGTGAAGCAAAGAGGAAGCCTAGTGTTCCTCTCCTAAACATCCCATCTCCATTCTCCATCAACACCAAACATAGACAAAAATAACTGGAGTAACTGAGCGAGACAGGCGGCATCTCTAGAGAGAAGGAATGGGTGATGTTTGGGGTCGAGACCCTTTTGTCCGCTCCATCAACACCATCCCCATTAATGTGGACCTGATGGCATTGTAGGTCAATGCACCATATCCACATCAGACTCGTGTGTCGTTTAGACATTGGCCCTAGATTTCACTGCATGGAATCAGGCCAATTGGCTTCCCTGCTGTATGCCAGTGTTCATAGTTCACAAAAGCCTCTCCCTCTCCTGGTGTCAGACTGTGGCAGAGAGACGCCCTGCCTGGATGTGGTGTTCAGACGTGCTTTATCCATCTGAATCTCACGGGGGATCACTCGCTCCACTGCCCAGGGCACTAACGCTGAAATTCGGCAAGGCTTTGGACTTCCATTGCCAGCTGGCACGCTACCATTACACCTCAGCAACTCCTGGCAATGGGCCATCTTCATTAGCTGCAAATGCTAGCGTTTTCCCTTGACGTTCAGTAGTATTACTGTCACATATTTCCCCCAACAGTAGCAGTCCCTACTCACCAATACCAGAACTGTACCTTAACTGATCAGTTGCTGTAGCCACAGAAGCAAGCTGTAGTTCGTGTTTATCATATTGAGGGACTTGACACTTGACGCTGTTCCAGACTGCAGGAGTACGTGCTGAGGGACGCACTGAAGCTTGGCAAAGCCATGCCGAGGCTCTGTGGGGGAGGACCACAGTCTCGGGTCCTTCTGTGGCAGGACATTTGGAGGTCATGATGGAGACACCCCGCAAACAAAGGAAGGGATGTCACCCCAGGGGGTGACAAGGATGCTTGGTATAGGAATGGTTTGTCAACACTACCAAAATAACACTAATGAATATAAGAACGGCGACAATGTCGGAAGAGTTCTTAAGTTCTGGGAGCAGAATTAGGCCATTCGGCCCATCAGGTCTACTCTGCCATTCAATCACGGCTGATCTATGTTTCCTTCCCCACCCCATTCTTCTGCCTTCTCCCCATAACCCCTGACACCCGTACTAATCAAGATCCACCTTAAAAATATCCGCTAACTTGGATGCCACAGCTGTCTGTGGCAATGGTTTCCACAGATTCACCACCCTCTGACGAAAGAAATTCCTCCTCGTCTCCTACCACAAGGTATGTCCTTTTATTCTGAGGCTGCGGCCTTTAGTCCTAGATTCTCCCACTAGTGGAAACATCCTCTCCACAATCACTGTATCCATGCCTTTCACTATTCGGTAAAGTCACCCTGTAAGTTTCAATTATGTCCCCCCCCCCGCACCCCCCCCCCCCAATTGTGGTTTGTGCATTGATATTCCAGTAGTTGCCTCTTTCCAATTGTGTGATTATTATGTGTGAGGATTCTATACATCTCTCAACGCCGGCAGACAAGAAGCCCTTTGATCCCACTTAATTGAGGACAAATGAAGCTACTCACTGTCCAAAGTGGATGAGGAAAACAGAGCCCACAATGTGCCTGAATATGACCTGCAAGCTGTCGCATGCTCAGTGACAAGGGCCAAGTCATCCAGGGTCAGTCACCACAGGGACATTGCCCTCAACCACTGGTAGCACACTGAACTCACTGTTCTTCTCTGGAGCTGGAGACACAGTGGTAGTTTGGGGAGAGAGATTGGCCCTTGGGATGCGGGATGTGCTCTTCCTTCTGTGGCTGTACAATGAGCGTTTAAGTCGGCAACACGTAAAATAAATTGTGAATAAGAAGCATTGTTTGCAGAAGAAGTGGTGGCAGGGGCCGCAGTTTCGTTCTCGCTTTCGTCCTGGTCACGTAAGATGTTCGCCATGATTGAAAGGTACGGCTGGGATACAGGCCCTTCGGCCCACCAAATCCCCACTGCCCATCCGGCACCTGTCCGTAATGGGCCTCTGATATCCTGGTTTCTCATCCAGTCCCCATGCACCTGGGGTAATTTACAGAGGGCCAATTAACCTACAAACCTGCACGCCTAACGGGATGTGGGAGGTAACCGGAGCGCCCGGAGGAAACCCACATGGCCATGGGGAGAAGGTGTAAACACCACACGGACAGCCCCTGAGGTCAGGATCGAACAGGGCTCTCTGGTGTGAAGCTGCACCTCTAACTGCTACGCCACTGTACCGTCCATCAATTGAATGGGGCAGCAGGTACAAGGGGCCGAATGGCCTACAACTCCTCCCATACCATGTCCTTAAATAGTGTATTTTCCCAATTGCCCTTTTCCTTCTTGGATTCTATCTGCCTCCGCTTTTTGTGTCAGCAGAGAGCTCTGATGATTTAGTTTAGTTTAGTTTGGAGATACAACGTGGAAACATTCCCTTAGGGCCCACCGAGTCCATGCCAACCAGCGATCCCCGCACACTAACACTATTCTACACACACTAGAGACAATGTCCAATTTTACCAAACCAATTAGCCGACAAACCCATACGTCTTTGGAGTGTGTGAGGAAACTGGAAAACCTGGAAGTGCTGGGTGGCACGGTGGAGCAGCGGTAGAGTCGCTGTCTTGCAGCAAATGCAGCTCCGGAGACACTGGTTCGATCCCGACTATGGGTGCTGCCTGTACGGAGTTTGTACATTCTTACCGTGACCTGCGTGGGTTTTCTCAGAGATCTTCGGTTTCCTCCCACACTCCAAGGGTGTGCAGGTATCTAGGTAAATTGGCTTGGTAAATGTAAAAAAAATTGTAGGATAGTGGGGATCGCTGGTCGGAGAGGACCAGGTGGGCCGGGGGTTTATCTCTAAACTAAACTAAACTAAAAACCCATGCAGGTCATGGTACAAACTTCGTACAATCAGGATCGCTGGTGCTGAAAGGTAGCAACTCTACCGCTGCGTCACCGTGCTGTCCTGATAATCTGGGAAGAATAAGGATATTGAAGCAATGTGCTGAATAATTATTGAATAGGGATAACAATACAGCCGTTTCTGGTGCCCAATAACTGAGCTGTGAACAGTAGAGCAGAGAATTGGTAGATAGGCAGAGAAAGCTGGAGTAACTCAGCGGGTCAGACAGCATCTCTGGAGATAAGGAATAGGAGACATTTCAGGTCGGTTTCAATGTCACCTCTTGCTATTCTCCAGAGACGCTGTCTGACCCGCTGAGTTGCTCCAGCTTTTTGTGTCTCTCTTTGGTTTAAACCAGCATCTGCAATTCACAGCGAGTTGGTGGGACAGGATTGGGCATGGCTGACAACTCCCGCCGACATGTTTGGAGCTGGGACAGTGAACTGGGACAGGTCCCAGCAGCAGGGGAGGAAACACATTGTTCCTGTCAGTTGCTACATTTTCGAAACATACTCTGAAGCTTATGAAGTAACTTCCACGTTGGTGAGTCTGCATTTCAAGCATTTTTGTGCAGTTCTGGTCGCTCAGCTATAGGAGAGATGCCACTAAGTTAGAAAGGGTGCTGAAATGATTCACGAGGATGTTTCAAACTCTGGAGGACTTGAATTATAAAGAGTGGTTTTTGTGGTGCAATGGTAGAGTCGCTGATTTCAAGCACCAGAATCCCCTGTACGATCCTGATTACGGGTGCTGTCTGTTCGTAGTCTGTACCTTATCCCTGTGACCGCATGGGTTTTCTCTGGGTGTTACAGTTTCCTTCCACATTCCAAAGAATTAGCTGCGGTAAAAAAAAATAATGTCCCACGTTTGTGGGATGGTGCTAGTGTATGGGTGATCGCTGGTGGGCGCAGACTCGTTGAGCTTAAAGGGCCCCTTTCCACGCTGCATCTTTAAGTCTAATGAGGGGCTGGGTAGGCTGCGGCCTTTATTCCCCTGGAGCAGAAGGGCAATTTATGGAGGTAGTTAAAGTCACGTGGGGCATAGATTTTCCCAGGTTAGGGGAGTCCAAAACCTAGGACATGATGTTAAGGTAAGAATGGGAAGATTTAATGGAAAGGGTGCGGACCCGAAACGTTGCCTGTCCATGCTCCTGAGAGTAGTTTAGTTTAGTTTGGCGATACAGCATGACAAAAGGCCCATCGGCCCACCGACCAGCGATCCCCGCACACTAACACTACCCTGCACGGACTAGGAACAATTTTATATTTATACCAAGCCAATTAGGCTTCAAACCTGTACAACTTTGAAATGTTGGATGAAACGGAAGATCTTGGAGAAAACACACGCAGGTCACACGGAGAACTCCGTACAGACAGCACCTGTCGCCGGGATTGAACCCGGGTCTCTGGCGCTATAAGGCAGTAACTCTACCACTGCACCACCGTGCCACCCATCCCAGATTGTTTCAACCTTTTTGGTCAAGTTATTTTCCGGAAATAATGAGAATATCCAGGATGCAGATAGTTTGGAAATATAGTTCGGAAAAAGTACAAGATGGCACCAGAGGGTGCGGACTCTTCGTGAGCTGTTCCTAGAATAAATATACTATCATACATCAAAATCACTTTACTCTCTTAAACCTCTACTCCATTTGAATATCTATGAGAATTTCCAGCTAAACTACATTCTCCTCTCTGGTATTTTTCTTTCTTGCACTACCTGTTGTACATGTGTATGGCTTGATTGCACTCATATATTATTATCTAATTTATTCGGATAGCATGCAAAACAAAGCTTTTCCTGTATCTTGGTACACAAGAGTCATAGAGTTCTACAGTGTGAGAACAGGCTCTTCGACCCAACATGCCCAACATGTTCCACCTACACTAGTCCCACCTGCCTGCATTTGGCCCATATCCCTCTAAACCTGTCCTATCCGTGTACCTGTCTAATTGTTTCTTAAACATTGCAATAGTCCCTGCCTCAACAAGCTCCTCAGGCAGCTCGGCCCATGCACCCACCACCCTTAGTGTGAAAAGGTTACTCCTCAGGATCATATTAAATCTTTGCCCCCTCACCTTAAACTTGTCCTCTGGTTCCTGATTCCCCTACGCTGGGTAAGAGACTCTGTGTGTCTACCCGTTCTATTACTCTCAAGATTTTTTACACCTCTACAAGATCACTCCTCATCCTCCTGCACTGCAAGGAATAGAGTCCTAACTTGCCCAACCTCTCCCTATAGCTCAGGCCCTTGAGTCCTGTCAACATCCTGGTCAATTTTCTCCGCACCCTTTCCAGCTTGACAACATGATAAAACACCATTGATCACCAATAAAGTCCTGCTTCATTAGCTATAGGAGCTTGCTCCTTTCCACTTGAGTTAAGGCTTTAAACTCAACCCTGTCCAATTCTGTTAACAGATGGTGAAAAATCCTACTCAATCCCATTAACACCTTGAAGCCATGCTTGTCCAATTCTGTGAGTTGGTGGAGCGGGGTGCGTTTTTATCCCATGGAGATACAGAGGCCGGCACAGGAGTCTTGCAATCAGCTGGGGCTCCTGTGCTGTCCAGTCCCATTAATGAATCACTGAATGAAGTGACCCCTGTTCACTTCTGTTTACATCTGGAGATCTTCCCAATCATCTTGAGCACTGACCCTTTGCCACCCTGAGCATCTGGGACCGTAGCTCCCTTCACAACTGTGGGGACACGGTGGCGCAGCGGTAGATTTGCTGCCGTATAGCACCAGAGGCCCGGGTCTGATCCTCCCCACCGGTGCTGGCTGTGCAGAGTTTTCGTACGTTCTCCCTGTGACCGCGTGGGTTTTCTCCAGGTGCTCCCGTTTCTTCCCACACTCCAAAGACGTACAGGTCTGTAGGGTAATGGGGTTCAGTAAAATTGTGCATTGTCCCTAGTGCGTGGAATAATGCTAGAGTACGGGTTGATCGCTGGTTAGCGCAGTCTCGCTGGCCAAAGGGGCCGCTTCCACGCTGTATCTCTAAACTAAACTACATACAAACCCACTGACACCCACAACTATCTCAACTACACTTTTTCCCACCCTGCTTCCTGCAAAGACTACATCCCCTACCCCCAATTCCTCCGTCTACGCCACATCTGCGCCCAAGATGAGGTGATCCATACTAGAACATCCGACATGTCCTCATTCTTTAGGGAACGGGGGTTCCCCTCTCTCATCATAAATTAGCCCTCTCTCCTGTCTCCTCAGTACCACACAATTCCGCCCTTGCACCCCCTCCCCCTAGTCTCAACAGAGACAAAGTTCCCTTAGTCCTTACCTTCCACCCCATCAGCCGTCGCATACAACACATAATCCTCCGAAATTTCCACCACCTCCAACGGGATCCCAACCACGAGCCACGTTTCCCCATCTCCACCCCTGCCTTCCGCAGAGACCATTCCCTCTGCAACTCCCTGGTTAACTCATCCCTTCACACTCAAACCACCCCCTCCCCAGGTACCTTCTATTGCAACTGCAGAGGATGCAACACCTGTCGCTGTACCTCCTCCCTCGACTGTCCAGGGCCCCCGACAGTTCTTTCAGGTTAGGCGGAGGTTCGTTGTTCAAGATGTGGACTCTTATTTATCGGTGAGACCAAACGCAGACTGTGCGATCGTCGTAAGGAAAACTTTCACTCAGCCTGTGTGAACCAACCTGATCTCCCAGTTGCTGGCCCTTTTAATTGTCCTTCCCATTCCTACACAGACCTTTCTGTCCTCGGTCTCCTCCATAATTCGCTAGGGAAGCTTCCAGCCCAGTAATATAAATTTTGATTTCTCTCGCTTCAGGTAGCCCCGGCATTCCCTCTCTCTCTATCCCTCCCCCAACCAAGTTGCACTAGCTTCTCATTTTCTCCCTACAAACAGCTTACAATGGCCTGTTTCCTTTATCATCGATACTTTTTTGCACATCTTTCATTCATTGTACTTTATCTCTCCACATCACCGTCTATATCTCTCGTTTTCCTTATCCCTAACCAGTCTGAAGAAGGGTCTCGCCCAGAAACGTCACCCATTCCTTCTTTCCAGAGATGCTGCCTGTCCCGCTGAGCTACTCGAGTTTTCGTGTCTGTTGTCGTTCTAAGCTAAGGTAATAACTGCAGAAACAAGGAACTGCAGATGCTGGTTGACCAAAAAAGAGACAAAGTGCTGGAGTAACTCAGTGGGTCAGGCAGCATCTTCGGAGAACATGGATAGGGGGTCTGTAATCTGTCAACCTGAATAAGGGACCAGACCCGAAACACTGCCTCTCCATCTTCTCCAGAGATAGACTGCCTGACCCACTGAGTTGCTCCAGTACTTTGTGTCTTGGTTAATATCCCCAAACCTTCTCCCTTCCACACCTTGTTTAGGAAAGAACTGCAGATGCTGGAAAAATCAAGGGTAGACAGAAAATGCTGGAGAAACTCAGCGGGTGAGGCAGCATCTATGGAGAGATCCCTTCCACACATTAATTTGTTTAGTTCGGTTTGGTTTAGAGATACAGTGTGGAAACAGGCCCTTCAGCCCACCAAGGCTGCACTGACCAGCGATCCCCACACCCTAACACTAGGGGCAATTTTACATTTTATTCCAAGCCTATTAACCTACAAACCAGTACATCTTTGGAGTGTGGGAGGAAACCGGAAACCACGAGGTGAATGTACAAACTCCGTACAGACAAGCACCCGTAGGCAGGATCGAACTCTGGTCTCTTGCGCCATATGGCAGTAACTCCACAACGGCGCCACTGTGCCTTTTATTGTCTAGATCACTGGCTCTGCCCCTACCACAAACATCTTGCTGTCCCGGCTCTGTCCACTTATTAACATCAGACCCAACCACTGCGCACATCAGGAAGCTCCAACATCTGGAGCCTGGCTTGTCATTTTAACAGCAGGAGGTCTGGCCCCATCTAATCCGGTTAACATCTGCCCACTCCTGTTAGTATCGAGCCTCTGTAGTTTTGTTCGAGTCTTTGACCAGCCTTGCTCCTGTTAAACCTGGCCCTGTCCCTGTCCATTGATGTTAGTACTGAAAATATGGAGAAAGAATTAAATGCCATCTATAGAAAATGAGTATGCAAACTAATGGGCATAAAAGAGGCATAGATAGTGTAGACAGTCAGAACCTTTTCCCCACGGTGAAAATTTCAAAGATTAGAGGGTTAGCTTTAAAGTGGGAGAGGCAAACTTTAGTTCTCAGTAATACAACTGGACAGTTGTTAATGGAGAGAATTTCACTTCATGATGCAACATATGATATGGAATGCAGTTAGATGACATTGATATCACTAGCAGTGCCTGCAGATATCTTGTGTACCAAATTGCTCCGGTATAAGGAGACTGATAAAGATTTACTGTAATGGTGGCAGTACAATCATCTAACACGCCAGCTTTATTTAATTAGGGCGGCACGGTGGCACAGCGGTAGAGTTGCTGCCTTACAGCACTTACAGCGCCAGAGATCTGGGTTCGATCCCGTCTCCCGGTGCTGTCTGTACGGAGTTTGTACATTCTCCCCGTGACTGGGTGGGTTTTCTCTAAGATCTTCGGTTTCCCCCCACTCTCCAAAGACGTGCAGGTTTGTAGCTTAGTTGGCTTGGTTTAAATGTAAGAAACTGTCCCCAGTGTGTGTAGGATACTGTTAATATGCAGGGATCGCTGGTCGGTGTGGACTCAGTGGGCCGAAGGGCCTGTTTCCATGCCGTATCTCTGAATTAAACTAAACTAAACCTTGAATTTCCATTCCCCAACTGCGGCAAGGAGGTTTGAACTCACTTCTCTGGATCTATGACCCTGATCTCTGGCTACCAATCAACAAATGCTTCCATAACAAGGGTCGGAATGTTTGGTGTTAAGTTGTCTGAACAGGGCCAGAACGTCAGTGTTTACAAGGGTGGAGTATATGTGCCTGTGCATGTAATCTAACCACAGGCTAGTTCCCAAAGATAGACACAAAAAGCTGGAGTAGCTCAGCGGGACATGGAGTATCTCTGGAGAGAAGGAATGGATGGCATTTCGGGTCGAGACCCTTCTTCCTACGCAGGCTAATTTCCTATATGTTGTGATTTTGCGATGAGCCAGTCAGTATTGTGAGCGGCTTGAAAAACAACAAAGTTGTGCAGCTTCAGTTAATGCTTTCTGAAATGATTGCCACAGATGTCCTGATTTTGCCATGTTGGAAAGGGTACAGTGAAGATTTACGAGCATGATGCCAGGAACTGCTGTCTGGGCTACAGGGAGAGATCGAGCAGGCTGGGACTCCATGCCTTGGAGCGCAGGAGGATGAGGGGTGATCTTATAGAGGTGTACAAAATCATGAGAATAGGCAGAAAAAAGCTGGAGTAACTCAGTCTGAAGAAGGGCCTCGACCCGAAATGTCACCCATTCCTTCTATTGTAAATTGTCCCTTGTGCGTTTGACGGTGCGAGTGTATGGGATGATCCCTGGTCAGCGCGGACTCGGTGGGATGCAGGGCCTGTTTCTGCGCTGTGCCTCTAAACTCTAAAATATGTTCCCAACCCCAGACGTCGCCTGTCTATGCTCTCCAGAGATGGTGCCTGTCCAGCTGAGTTACTCCAGATGCTTGTCTCTATCTTTGCTATAAACCAGCATCTGTAGTTCTTTCCTACACATGAGAGGAATAGATGCACAGTCGCTTGCCCCGAGCAGTGAAATCGAGAACCAGAAGACATAGGTTTAAGGTGAAGGGGGAAAGATTTAATAGGAACCTGAGGGATACCTTTTTCGCACAAAGTGTGGTGGGTGTATGGAACAAGCTGCCAGAGGGGGTAGTTGAGGCTGGGACGATTGCAATGTTTAAGAAACACTTGGACAGGGACATGGATAGGTCAGGTTTAGAGGAATATGGGCCAAAGGTGGGGCTAGTGTAGATGGGGCATGTTGGTCGGAATGGGTAAGATGGGCCGAAGGGCCTGCATTTCACGCTGTATGACTGTTTGACTACGCTATCAGGCTGGGATGTACACAATCCCAGGCTAAGCAGCTGGCCTAATGCTAATCCGTATTGTCAGCACCCGTGCTCAGTGATTTTGTCCATGTTTGGCAAGAAACCTTGCGTTTGTGGTGAATGACCAACAGTTCAACGTCCTGGAGCAGCTTGGCCCCTGATTCACATCAGCCCGCGGTCTTTGTCAGTTGCCAGATGGATCGCTGTGGGTTCAGCATATGTTTGTACAAACCCAAAAATCTGCAGCACTGCTGCGGTTTGTGCCGGTGATGGGTTGGGGAGAGTTGTGTCAGGGGACTGCTGGCACAGCAGCAATGGGATGGAGACTCCCTGAGAATAGACAACGTTCCTTTTTGTTGATGAACCTGTGCAAAAAATTGGCTCGTCTCAGCATAATGTCAGAAGGATAACAAAATGTAATAATGTTTTGTGTCCCTCTCATTTTCTTACAATTATATTACTATTTCTATCTCTTTCCTGCTCTCTCTGTGTCTTTGTTTCTTCCTCTATCTCCATCCGTTCCCCTCTAAGCCTTCTCTGTGACTTCCCAACCTCTCGCCACCCTCTACCCATTTCTTGCTCCTTCCGCCATTTAACCTCCCATCAACTGGGAGATGGTGGCACAGTGGCGCAGCGGTCGAGCCACCAGAGACCTGGGTTCAATCCTGACTGCGGGTGCCACCTGTACGGAGTTTGTACGTTCTCCCCGTGACCTGCATGGGGTTTCTCCGAGATCTTCGGTTGCCTCCCACACAAACCCAAGATACACGAGTTTGTCGGCTAATTGGCTTGGTATAAATGTAAATTGTCCCTCATGTGTGTAGGATAGTGTTAGTGTGAGGGGCTCGCCGTGTCACTGTGTGACCACATGATCATCTTGTTTATAGCGATTCCCAGATGGGATGCAAATAGAGTGTTGGAAACTTGTCCTTCTGACTTACTAATCTTTGAGTATTTTGTGACTGGCCACAAAGCACGTATTGTGTATCAGGCCAATTCATGTAAGAGTGCTCAAACTGCACGTGTAAAATTCTCCTGGGATTGGACAGGCTCGATGCAGGAAGAATGTTCACCATGTTGGGGGAGTCCAGAACCAGGGGTCGCAGTTTAAGAATAAGGGGTGGGCCATTTAGGACTGAGATGAGGAAAAACTTTTTCACATGGAGAGCTGTGAATCTGTGGAATTCTCTGCCACAGAAGGCAGTGGAGGCCAATTCACTGGATGTATTCAAGAGAGAGTTAGATATGGTTCTTAGGGCTAACGGAATCAAAGGAGTTGGTGAATAAGCAAGAACGGGGTACGGATTTTGGATGATCAGCCATGATCATATTGAATGGCAGTGCTGGCTCGAAGGGCCGAATGGCCTACTCCTACACCTATTTTCAATGTTCTAATATATTATGAAACTGAGACGACATCATTGACGTATCAGGGTCGCCGAAAAGAGCTTGAACATTTCAAAATCCAGCGGCGACAAAAAGAATGTTGCGCCAACTGAGGAAACACCGCGCGTCAATACACAGTCGCGCCGCGTCACACCGCAACTTTGTCGGTGACCTGATACGTCAGTTAATGATGTCGGCAGTTGCCCAAAAAATCGCTAAATGAGACAGGTCCTTATCTCTACTGCTTTGGATACACTGGTTACAGCAAACACTATTCAATTCCATTCATCTTGCAATAACCTTTCAGGGCCAGATACTACAATCAAATAAATAACTCCAATAATGGTTCAGCTTCCATGAGATGCATCAGAAAAGTTTCTAAAGGTTTTACTAACTTTTTATTTAATTGCCTTTGAATCAAACACTCGTTACAGTTTTCAAAACAGTGTTTGCAGCATTCAATTTTAATCATCTTCCAGTAATTTTTCAGGGCAAACTGTTACAATCAAATAAATGACTCCTATGGATTCAGTTTCATGAGATGCATCAGAAAAGTTTGTTCACAACACATTTTTACCTACTACTTTCTAACCTTTTGTAACTGGCCACATGGCACGTGTTGTGTATCAGGCCAATTCATGTGACAGTGTGCAAACTGCTCATTCAAAATAATATATTGTAAAACTGAGGGGGTCTGAAGAAGTGTCTTGACCAAAAGATCACTATCCATTTCTTCCACGGAGACTGCCTGACCTGCTGAGTTACTCCAGCACGTTGTGTTTTGCTCATGATTCCAGCATCTGCAGCTCCTTGTGTCTCTATTATAAAAACTCAATTGCACCCGTGATGACCAATTCACCGCTGACCTTCAGATTAATCAACTCTGCCCTTCCTCACCGCTCTGGTTTCAGTTTGGAGATGGACGTAGTAAGCTAATCACAGGGTGGTGATTCTATATGTTCCTGTAACCAAGGATCTGGTAACTCCCTCCAGCTTTAGTTTAGTTTGGTTTACAGCGTGGAAGCAGGCCCTTCCCGCCCACCAAGTCCGCCCGGACAGGTGATCTCCGCACATTAACACTATCCTACACACACTTGGGACAACTTTATATTTACACCGAGCCAAGTAACCTGCAAGCCTGTATGTCTTTGGAGTGTGGGAGGAAACCGAAGATCTCAAAGAAATTCCAAGCAGGTCACGGGGAGAAAGTACAAGCTCCGTACAGACAGCACCCGTAGTTAGGATCGAACGCGGATCTCCGCCGCTGTAAGGCAGTAGCTCTAATGCTGCGCCACTGTGCCGCCCTTTCTTTCTCAGTCCTTTCATTCGCTCCCTTGTGACACACTGCACTGCTTGCTCGTTCATCATTCTGCTCCTAATTGACTTTATTCACCCATGATGGAGCGGACCAGTGCTATGAATGTAGGCTTTGTTAATTGAAAAGCATCTGGATTCACTGATGAATGACTTGCACTGATTTCCTCCGTCAGGGATATCCATCATATCATCCTTAGGAGTGTCATGGCCTGCAAGATCCAGCTCGCAACTGTGAATTTACTGGAAGTGGAATTGAATTGTCCACAGCCCTGGTTCCAAACACTAGTCCTGTTCACACTGTGGACAATTTGAGATTGATACCAAGCCAAAACTGTATGCCTTTGTATGGTCGGAAAAAAAAAGGAGCACCTGGGAAAAATCCACGCATGTCACGGGGAGAACGTACAAACTCTGTACAGACAGCACCCGTAGTCACGATTGAACCGGGGTCTCTCGCGCTGTGAGGCAGTAACTGTACCGCTGAGCTGGAGCACTTGGCATGGGATTGGAAATCTTATTTGGAGCACCCAGAAGCCCTGTGTGAGCCGTGGATGCAGTGCGTCGCCACAAAATCCACCCTCTGCTTGTTAATTCAGGCATCTTGCCCCGCCTTTGGAAGAGTTCCATGTTGACCTCAAAACCCACTGGATTGTAATGGAAGCAACTCATCCAGATCCCATTGGACGGCCCAAGACCGGATTTGTGAATGGAATGAAGTTGATGCTTGAGCTCTACAATCCTTACAGCACCAGAGACCCGGGTTTGAACCTGCCGCAGACGCTGTCTGTACGGAGTTTGCACGTTCTCCCCGTGACCACGTGGGCTTCCCCTGGGTGCTCCGATTTCTTCTCACTCCAAGGTTAATCGGCACGGTAAAATTGTACATTTGCCCCTTGTGTGTGTAGGATAGTGTTAGTGTGTGGGGATCGCTGGTCGGCGCGGAGTCGATGAGCCGAAGAGCCTGTTTCCGTGCTGTATCTCTAAACTAATCTAAAGAGATACTGCGCAAAATCAGGCCCTTCGGCCCACTGACTCCACGCTGACCAGCGATTCCCGTACACTAGCACTATCCTACACACTAAGGACATTTACAATCTTAAAACTAAATTGAGGAGCTGAAAGGAATGTAATAGGGTTACACAAAAAGCTGGAGAAACTCAGCGGGTGCAGCAGCATCTAAGGAGTGAAGGAGATAGGCGACGTTTCGGGTCGAGACCCTTCTTCAGACATTCAGAAAGGAATGTAAACTGTCTTTCACTCCGTAGACGCTGCCTGAACTGCCCTCTATTTCTAGTGCTTTTTACTTCTATTTTATATGTTCAGCATCCAATGTGCCTCACCTACACTTCATTGCAAAGTGAGGGAGACCTCTTTCACCTTCAATCTCCAGTTCAAGCTGAGTAAAGATCCCACCACAATCATTTCTGTGTGAGCGAGCCTTGCATATGAACTGGTTAGTTTGGTTTAAGGAGACAGCATGGAAACAGGCCCTTCGGTCCATCGAGTACGCACCGAGCATCCACTCCCGACACACAAAGGGCAATTTGCTGAGGGTGATTAACCGACAAACCCACATGTCTTTGGGATGTGGGAGGAAACCGGAGCACCTGGAGGAAACCCACGCGGTCACGGGGAAAACGAGCAAACTCCACACAGACAGAGCTCGGGGTCAGGATCAAACCTAGGTCTCTGGTGCCATGAGGCAGCAGCTCTACCAGCTGCGCCACTGTGCAGTCATCGGTTAAAGGTTAACTGAGTACTGTTAACTGGTTAAAGAAAGCTGTGTCAACCAGTTACTATCTCCAGGCCTTTTATTTCTGTTGGATCCCTACTGTTGAAACTTCAGTCCAACGTAGTTATCTCGACAACGGTCCATCACGGACCACCTCTTCCACATATTTTCTAAATGTCCCTTTTTGTTCTAATGTCTTTTTTTTTGCAGTCTTATTCTTTCACTGGTCGAATAATTCATGTATGATTTCTATTTGTGTGTGTTGCCTGAGTCTATGGGCCGGTGGTGCTGCAAGCAAGATTTTTATTGAGGCTGTACCTCACTGTATTTGTGCGTCAGGCAATAAACTCAAATTGACTTGACCTAACTGGTACATTCAAAATCCTGCAGTAGCTCAGTGGATCAGGCAGCATCCCTGGAGAAAAGGAATGGGCTACGTTTCAGATTCTTCAGACTCTATCTGGTTTTGGAAGCTCAGCAGCCCAGAAAATGTACACAAAATGCTCAGCCGGACCAGGCAGCATCTCTGGATAGATAGAATGAGTGACGTTTTGGGTCGAGACCCTTCTTCAGACCCAAAATGTCACCCATTCCTTCCATCCAGCGATGCTGCCGAGTCCCGCTGAGTGACCCCAGAACATTGTGTCTACCTTTGGTGTGAACCAGCATCTGCAGTTCCTTCCGGCGCCACCCCAGAAAATGTCCTTGCCTCTTTGCAGATCCAAAGCGATGCGTTCTGAATCGAGGACGCTTCGTGACAATTGAGATAAAGACGCATTTCTTTTTCTTTCAGATCTGGAATGTGGGGATATACCATTACTGACTCCCAGCAGCAACAAGATGATGTCTCAAGCCCTGAAGGCCACGTTTAGTGAATTCACCAGAGAGCAGGAGAGACTGGGAATACCAAAAGGTAAACGGTTCTACTCACTGCAATGGAGATCTTCTGGTATAGATAGGTCACCTCGGGTTTCCTTTGGTCAGCTGTTAGAATTACTTTGCTCTTTAGAGGGAGGAAGAGCATTTCTCACACAACTAACATCATTATATAATGTATGACATGAAAGTTCCTAACATAACATGGCGCGGCGGAGGTGGGTGTGGAAGCCACATCAATGTCTGTTTGAATGTTCAATATCCATTTGTTTTAAATAGCCAGACATTCATTTCATTGGGAAACAAAAGTTGGCTTGGTTTTGGGAAGGAAACAGGGAAAGGTGTACAGGAATGGCGGAACGATTGATGGGAAAGACACAAACTGCTGGAGTGACTCGGTGGGACAGTGGGACATCTCTGGAGCACATGGACAGATGACAGATGTTTCAGGTCCGAACCCTTCTTCACGCCTGCATTGTAACCTCATGCAACAAGGCCAATGCATCTTTAGCATTAACTACTTGCCATACCCTCGTCGGGAATTAGTAGCAAAACAAAATTCAGATCCCGGACTGCCACTGTCGGAAATAATTGAAGCAAGCAGCGTAACGTCATCAATTTAGGCCAACAGACATTAGCTTTTCCAGTAACCCCAATCCCAATGATTCATCAAAAGGGTACCTCCTCTAGTGTTAACTTTGTCTGCCCTGGATAACACGGTGTCTAACTTGAGTACAGTGGTGCAGCGGTAGAGTTGCTGCCTTACAGCACCAGAGACCCGGGTTCGATCCTGACTACAGGTGCTTATCTGTATGGAGTTTATACATTCTCCCCGTGACATGTGTGGGTTTTCTCTGGCTTTTTGTGTTTCCTCCCTCACTCCAAAGTAATACAGGTTTGTAGGTTCATTGGTTTTGGTAAAAATTGTAAATTGTCCCAAGTGTGTAGGACAGTGCTAGTATACGGCGATGGTTGGTCGATGTGGGTTTGGTGGGCCAAAGGGCCTCTTTCCGTGCTGTATCTCTAAACTAACCTAAACTGCCTACTCTATCTTTCCTCTCATAATGGCAGCCCTTAGCCCCTCTTTTACCAGGGAAAATAGTCCCAGACGATCCAAACTGTCCTCATAACTCAAACCCTCTGGTTTAGACAGCGTTCCAGCACTCTCTCCAGCTTAATCACATGGAGATTATATTCCAATTGTGACCCAAACAAGGATTTGTAAAACGTTAAGAAGATGTACCAACTCCGGAACTCCTTGCCTCCGCCAATGAAGGCAAGCACAGCATACCCTGTCACTTAAATGTGGTCAAGGCATGAGTCGAGGCCCTGTTTTCACCAATCTTTCCACCACCACACACAAGAAGCACAAGAAGCCCAAGACAGACACCATTGTATGCAGATGCCAAGAAGTGTGTTCTCAGCTCTGGCTGAACAACTTCTAATCTTGTGTGTGGACCCGATAACAAGAAGACAACTTAAATATCCTAATACATTTACACAGGAGCTGAGAAAGGCCACACTTGAAGCATTGTGCATGGATTTGGTCTCCTTCCCCAAGAAAGGATAGTCTTACTGTGAAGAGAATGCGGCAAAGGTTGACCAGGTTGATACATGGGGTGGTAGAACTGTCATGAGGAGGGATTGGAGGAGACTGAGCCTGTATTCATCACAGGCTGGGAGAATGCGAGGACATCTCATGGCAGCATAGAGTATCCAGGCATGGCCTGGCCTGGCCACTGGAATGCATATTTCCCCGGGCTGGCTGTCTCACGACATGGATTGAGATATTTTTGGACCTCTATTCATAAGTCATAAGGTGATAAGTGTAGAATTAGGCCATTCGGCCCATCAGGTCTCAGTCTGAAGAAGGCCCTCGACCCGAAACATCACCCATTCCTTCTCTCCAGAGACACTGCCTGTCCCGCTGAGTTACTCCAGCATTTACGGGCTGCTGGCCTTGTTCAGTTACACGGTTGGCTCCTTGAGATATTGGCTGCCATCCTTTGACTAGTCGATGAACTTGTGTGACTCGAAGGTATTCATTTTGAAATGTTTAGGGTGACTTTTCTTACAGACGTGGGTGGAATGAACCTGATTTTTCTTCTGCCTTCAATGTCCTTCAATTTTTTTGTGACTCTGTGCTTGGTCTCATCCAAACTGTGAGTTCAGTCTCACTCGTTTATCTCTGTGGCATCGTTAGTCAGCTCCGTGTGCCTCACCCAGGCCATTCAGCCCACTGCGTTTGTGCTGAACATGGTGTCGGGTTAAACTAATCTCCTCTTTCTGCACGTGAACCGTATCCCTCCAGTTCCTGCATGTCCACGTGCGGACCCCAAAGTCTCCTAAATGCCACTATGGTGTCTGCCTGCCACCACCACACTTTTTTCCCCCATCAAAACAGACTTTATTCAAGTTTAATACATATATACAATACAGCAACCGTGCAAAAGATTCATCCGACATTCTCGGAGGCTATATTCAATACGGAGGCCGGTTCTCTGGATACTTTCAAGAGAGAGCTAGATAGGGCTCTTAAAGATCGCTATCAGGAGTCAGGGGATATGGGGAGAAGGCAGGAACGGGGTACTGATTGGGGATGATCAGCCATGATCATATGGAATGGAGGTGCTGGCTCGAAGGGCCGAATGGTCTACTCCTGTACCTATTGTCTATTGTCAACTGAATATTAAACCGTAGGTGAACACACTTATAATAACCAATTAACCGTATAACAATTACAGCACGGAAACAGGCCCTCTCGGCCCTTCCAGTCCGTGCCGACCATTTATTTTCCCCTAGTCCCATCTACCTGGACTCAGACCATACCCCTCCATTCCCTTCCCGTCCATATACCAATCTACTTCATACTCCATTAACCCTGGCCTTTCGACCCGAAGCCTAAGAATAGAGCTGAGGCCAGGGATCACATGCTATAAATACCCCACACCCATGCCACTCACGTGCAGTCTGGAGCAGGCCAGGCGGCAACACTCCCCGGCGGATATCTCGCTCTGCGGGGCGGTCAACAAAGCTCGGGCTGACCAAAGAGCGTCTTTCACCAAGTTGATGACCTTCCAGCAGCACTCGATGTCTGTCTCTGAATGCGTCCCTGGCAACAGTCCACCACCAAACCCATCAGCGTATTCCAGGCACCCAACACCCTCTGTGTAAAACAACATGCCCCGCACATCTCCTTGAAACTTTGCTCCTCTCACCTTAAAGCTGTGCCTTCCCTCCAATATTTAGAAAAAACAGGTCAAAGAAAATTAAGTAGCAGGCAGCCCTAGAAACGCGACCTCATAGCACGGCTTATCACTATGCTGCGTGATTGATGGCGCCCTAACCTTGGAGTGAAGTGTGGTATCACCAACATCTAGGCCATCTCTAATCATTCTGATTGTTTGGGGGTTACACAAAAAGCTGGAGAAACTCAGCGGGTGCAGCAGCATCTAAGGAGTGAAGGAGATAGGCGACGTTTCGGGTCGAGACCCTTCTTCAGACTGGTCAGGGATCAGGGAAACGAGAGATATAAACAGTGATATGGAGAGATAAAGCAAGAACAATGAGTGAAAGATATGCAAAAAAGTATTGGTGATAAGAAAAACAGGCCATTGTAAGCTGTTTCTGGTGTGAAAATGAGAAGCTAGTGCGACTTGGGGGGGGGGGGGGGGGGGAGATGGTGAAGGAATGTCAGGGCCCGAGGGCTGAGGGAGAGGTGGGGGGGTGGGGGGTGGGGGGAAAGGAGCAGTCTGGGTTAACAGAATTGAGAAAATTCAATGTTTAAGCCCAGAGGATGCAGACTCCCCAAGCGGAATATGAGATGTTGTTCCTCAAACTTGCGGTGTTGTTCACTCTGGCCATGGAGGAGGCCCAGGACCGAGAGGTCGGATACGGAGTGGGAGGGGGAGTTGAAGTGCTGAGCCACCGGGAGGTCGGGTTGGTTATTGCGGACCGAGCGGAGGTGTTCGGCGAAACGATCGCCTAGCCTCCGCTTGGTCTCACCGATGTAGATTAGCTGGCATCTGGAGCAACGGATGCAGTAGACGAGGTTGGAGGAGGTGCAGGTGAACCTCTGTCGGACTTGGAATGACTGCTTGGGTCCCTGAAAGGAGTGGATGGGGGAGGTGAAGGAACAAGTGTAGCATCTCTTGCGGTTGCAAGGGAAAGTGCCCGGGGAAGGAGTGGAGCAGGAGGGAAGGGAAGAATTGACGAGGGAGTTGCGGAGGGAGCGGTCTTTGCGGAAGGCAGATAGGGGGGGAGATGGGAAGATGTGGCGAGTGGAGGGGTCACATTGGAGGTGGCGAAACTGGCGGAGGACTATTGTTTGACCTGATTCACATCAAACGAAAGTATGTCATCTCCACTCCAACCCCCATTGTTCACTCAGCAGACCACACAATGCTCATTGTTGAATAGGAGAGCACAGGAAAATAGGATACGGTTCAGCTGGCCCCTCAATCCCGCTCCACTATTCAACGTGATCTGTGTCTGATCTACCTCAGGCTTCAACTCGTTTTCTGTGCCTTGCCCTCCAATTCCCTTAATTCAAATATGTATTACCTCCATTTTAGATACTTCAGAACACTTTGGGACAGTGAAGTCTTTAGAATTTACTTTTGACTTTAGAGATACAACATGCAAACATGCATGAGGCCGAGCCGACCAGCGATCAGCCTGTACATTAACACTATCTTGCACACTAGGGACAATTCACAATTTTTTATCAAAGCCAATTAACCTACAAGCCTATATGTCTTTGGAAACCAGAGCAGCTGGAGAGAGCCCACATGGTTACTAGTAGAACGTACAAACTCCTTATAGACAGTAGCCGTGGTCAGGATTGATCCCGGCACTCAGGCACTGTAAGGCAGCAACTCCACTGTCCACCCGAGTCCAGGGATTTTTTGTTCTCTGTGAAGTAGAGATCTGTGATCATAGAAATGTCTAAGTGCCTCAGTTTTAATTCACCAGCTTATGATCGGACTATGTGCCCTCATTCAAGATTCTCCCACTGGTGAAAACATCTTCACATTCACCACTTCCCACTCATTCTGTAGTCTAAACTCAATAAGATCACCCCTGGCCCTTCTAAACTCCAAAGACGCCAACCCACGCAACACTTGATAAAAAGGGTCCAGAGGAGGTTTACGAGAATGATCCCAGGAATGAGTGGGTTAACGTTTGACGGCACTGGGCCTGTACTCGCTGGAGGGGCGACCTCATTCACACTTACTGAATAGTGAAAGGATGTGAAGAGGATGTTTCCACTGGTGGGAGAGTCCTTGGGCCAGAGGCCATAGCCTGAGAATTAAAGGAGACGAGGAGGATTTATTTAATCCGAGGGCAGTGAATCTGTGGAATTCATTGACACAGACGACTGTGGAGGCCAAGTTAATGATTTGATATTTTTAAGGTGGAGATTGACAGATTCTTGATTAGTGCGGGTGTCAGGGATTATCGGGAGAAGACAAGAGCGGAATTGAGAGGGAAAGATAGATCAGCCATGATTGAATGACGGAATAGACTTGATGGGCCGAATGGCCTAATTCTGCTCCTAGAATATATGAACTTGTGTTAAGACAGTCAATGCATTGCTGAGGTAGTTAAGGCACTTAGGCCTGAAGAGGCTGTTGTTGATCATTCCCAGAGCAACTGAGGCTGGGGACCACAGCATTGAACCCACTTGGCCAGAGAAAGTCACATATATACCTATCGTCTGGAGTAACACCATAATGCTGCACATCGATCCCCCCCCTTGACGTTCCCCCAGAGCTACTCCCAATGCCTCCAGGATCTCTCTCCCCCAAATCCTTCACAGGTTCCCAAAACCAACCATTTACCAAAGGTCCCAGTCGAGCCTCTGATCATCCGTACCCCAACTCCAGATCTGACCCATGATCCCAGCTGGCCTCCCTCTGTCTTCCTGTAGCTCTCAGCCCCAACCTTCATCTGGGATGGCATATTTTCATTCGGTAATCAGTAAGGAGCCTTTTACTGCTTTTAATGACCCATTTGGGATGATCTAGACCCCAGCTGTTTTTTTCTTGGAAAAACCCATTTGACATTTTTCCCAGCTAATTCTTGAGGCACTGTCTAGGAATTTATTCATTTATTGCAAAATAAACCCGAGCTGTTTGAAGTTTAGAGTTCTGGGAGATAGAGGCTCTTTGGCCCGCTGAGTACATGCCGGCCATCAATCACTCGATCACTCTAGTTCTTTGTTGTCCATTCAATAATCCACTTCCTACAAACTGGACACCATTTACGGAGGGCCCATTAACCCACGAACCCTCACGTCTTCGGAATGTGGGAGGAAACCAGAGCACCCAGAGGAAACCCACATGGTCACAGGGAGAACGTGCAAACTCCGCATTCAAAATGAGGAAAAACATTTTTACCCAGAGAGTAGATGAGGAAAAACGTTTTCCAAAGAGGTGTGAATCTGTGGAATTTTCTGCCACAGAAGGCAGTGGAGACCAATTGACAGGATGTTTTCAAAGGAGAGTTAGATTTAGTTCTTAGGGCTAGAAACATAGAAACATAGAAATTAGGTGCAGGAGTAAGCCATTCGGCCCTTCGAGCCTGCAACGCCATTCAATATGATCATGACTGATCATCCAACTCAGTATCCCGTACCTGCCTTCTCTCCATACCCTCTGATCCCCTTAGCCACAAGGGCCACATCTAACTCTCTTTTAAATATAGCCAATGAACTGGCCTCAACTACCCTCTGTGGCAGAGAGTTCCAGAGACCCACCACTCTCTGTGTGAAGCAAGTCCTTCTCATCTCGGTCCTAAAGGATTTCCCCCTTATCCTTAAGCTGTGACCCCTTGTCCTGGACCTCCCCAACATCGGGAACAATCTTCCTGCATCTAGCCTGTCCAACCCCTTAAGAATTTTGTAAGTTTCTATAAGATCCCCTCTCAATCTCCTAAATTCTAGAGAGTATAAACTGAGTCTATGCAGTCTTTGTTCATTAGACAGTCCTGACATCCCAGGAATCAGTCTGGTGAACCTTCTCTGCACTCCCTCTATGGCAATAATGTCCTTCCTCAAATTTGGAATCAAGGGATATGGGGAAAAAGAAGGAACGGGATACTGATTTTGGATGATCAGCCATGATCACATAGAATGGCGGTGCAGGCTCGAAGGGCCGAATGGCCAACTCCTGCATCTATTTTCTATGTTCCTATGGAAGACCAAGGTGAGGATCGAACCTGGGTCTCTGGCGCTGTGAGGCAACAGTTTTGCCAACTGTGCCACTCTTCTCCTGTGCCAGCCATGGCGATCATTGAGTGGGCAGTGCATCCAGTGCGGTGAGGTTGGCGATGATGGCTGTGGGAAGGAATCAATGGCCTGTTTTTGTTGTGATGCTCCGCAGACCCTCGGGAATGGCAGGACGAGCACGTCAGCCACTGGTTGGCCTGGGCCGTCAACGAATTCAGCCTGAAGAACGTGGACTTCCATCAGTTTCGCATGGACGGGGCCACTCTGTGCGCCTTGGGCATGGACAGCTTCCTCGAACTGGCGCCCGACTTTGTGGGCGACATCTTGTGGGAACATCTGGAGCAGCTTCAGAAAGGTAAACGTCTTCAGACAGCTGTTTCCCCTCCAACCTCTGATGGCTTAGAATTGCCCATATTGTTTTGAGGTTGCTGAGCCGTAAATCAAACACCACGCTGTTTCACTGAATGGGATTTTGCAATGAGATTTACGCTGGTTTTATGCTACATTTCATCGTCCAAATTCCATCTCAACTGAGATGCAGCGAATAGAGTCATAGAGTGACACTGCGTTGAAACAGGCCCTTCAGCCCTACTTGTCAACCCAATAGGTGCCAGCTTCACTAGTCCCACCTGCTTGTGTTTGGCCCATGTTCCTCCAAACCTGTCCTATCCATGAACCTGTCTAACTGTTTGTTAAACGTTGGGATAGTCCCAGCCTCAACTATCTCCTCTTGCAGCTCGTTCCATACCAACACCCTTTGTGTGAAGAAGTGACCCCGTCAGATTCCTATTAAATCTTTTCCCATTCACCTTAAACCTATGTCCTCTGGTCCTCGGCTGTGATGTGTCCGTGAATAAAAGCACATCAGATTAACAGTTCCAGTTTCATGCAATTCTGCTGATGTTTCAGGTCGACCCGAAAACGTCACTGATTCCTTCGTTCCATAGATGCTGCGTCACCCGCTGAGTTTATAGACAAAAGACAGGTGCAGGAGTCATAGAGTGATACTCCACATATCCCCTGACTCCGCTATCTTTAAGAGTCCTATCTAGCTCTTTCTTGAAAGGATCCAGAGAACCGGCCTCCATTCTCTGAGGCAGAGAATTCCTCAGTTTCTCCAGCATTTTTGTCTACCTTCGATTTTTCCCTGTTAGGGATTTTTCCCACAGATCTGCTTGCACTCAGTCACTCACACACTTCCATTAGACTTTAGACTTTAGAGATATAGTGCGGAAACAGGCCCTTCAGTCCACTAAGTTTGGGCTGACCAGCGATCACTCTAACACTATCCTACACACCAGGGACAATTTACAATTCACAGAAGCTAATTAACCTACAAGCGTCTATGTGGGAAGAAACCAGAGCACCCAGAGAAAACCCACGCCGGTCACGGGGGGAACATACACACTCTGCACAGACAGCACCCGTAGTCGGGATCGAACCTGGGTCTCTGCTGTAAGGCAGCAACTCCACCACTGTGCCACCGTGCAGCCCATGTGCACTGTCCTAGGTCCGTCATATCCTGTTGGGGATTCCTCCCACAGGTTTGGTCTCACACAGTCACTCACACACTCCCTCTCATGCCTGTTCCCATCAGAGCTGGACCAGGTGCATGGATGTATTATATATGGTTCATAAGTGCAGTGGTTGCAGTTTGAAGTGATGCGTTGCAGAGGACAGTGTCCAGCAGGACGTGGCAGAATCGCTACGCTTGGCCATGTTGTGGCCGGATCTGGGTGAAGTGTGATGCCACTGTTTATCCGCGCATTGGGGGCTTCCCTCCACAGACCAAAGACAGGAACAAAGTGGGTAGTTTGTACAATGTGATGTTCATAGTGTGAAGAAGGTGCACTTGTAGTTTGGACTAAACCATATTTTAGACACAGTGAGAAGAATGAGTTCTACTGTGTGCTGCATCCATGCTCTCGATGGAAGTGTTAAGGTGTGGTGGGGGGGGGGGGAGGGGGAGAGAAGGGAGTGGGGGAGGATGGACGTGGGGGGGGGGGGTGGATGTTGGGGGAGGGTGAATCTGCTGAACCCTCTTAGTCTCTATCGTTTCACTGTAAGTATGGAGTTTTGAATACCGATACATTGGATGTCTGGTGCCCTGTTCTTCATTTTAACATCTTTTCTCTTGATAAAGCATGTAGAAATCTTAAATATTTTGCTGAAAGTGTGACTTTTATTTCTGCTAGAATGCCAGGAGGATATAAAGCCCTTTGCGGTGAATGGAGTGGGTCCCAATTACACTGAGAACAGCCTCTTCTCTGCCTATTCTATGGGTAAGTGACAGGTCGACACCACGGCATTCAGTTCAAGGTGACCAATGTCCGGGATGAGTGCGTACTTTGGGGGAGACGGACACCATTTACATCATGGTTCGGTCTCTGGTCCAGATCTGGGTGTGTGGGGTCCATACATAGCACCCTGCATGTGTGGGTCTTGGGCTCAGCCATTATTTATGCTGGGGTACTGGACGCAAGGGTGGATTATAGGTTCCAGTCCAGATGTAGCCATTGGCCTGTCTGGTATCTGTAGTTGAAGATAGACACAAAAAGCTGGAGTAAGTCAGCGGGTCAGGCAGCATCCCTGGAGAAAAGGATAAGGTGAGGGGGAAGGAAAATGAGAGATATGGAAAATGAGTGTTATAGAGAGAGATAGAACAAATGAATGAAAGATATGCAAAACAGTAATGATGATAAAGGAGACAGGCCATTCTCTGTAATTAAAGAAGGAACTGCAGATGCTGGAGAATCGAGGGTTACACAAAAAGCTGGAGAAACTCAGCGGGTGCAGCAGCATCTAAGGAGCGAAGGAGATAGGTGACGTTTCGGGTCGAGACCCTTCTTCAGACCTGAATCGCGAAGGAGATACACCAGTCTGAAGAAGGGTCTCGACCCGAAACGCCGCCTATCTCCTTCGCTCCTTAGATGCTGCTGCACCCACTGAGATTCTCCAGCCTTTTGTGTACCCTTTGTAATTGTTGGGCTTTGGTGGAGTTACAGGTACGAGGTCAATCTGTGATGTGGGTTTTGGCTTTGCTCACGTGATGCCTGGCTCCACACGTGTGGGTTTCAGTCCAGGGTGCATCGTGGTGATATGGTGCCCCTATATCATGTAGGCCGACACAAAATGCTGGGGTAACTCAACGGGAGACTGGATAGAAGGAATGGGTGGGACATTTCTGGGCGAGACCTTTCTTCAGACTGAATCAGGGGAGGGGCAGGTACAGAGATAAGGAAGTGTAAGCTGTGAAGACGAGACAAAGGAGATGCAGATCAAAGAAAATGTAGAACAGATCACTGTTATCTAGGAGAAGATAACAAAAAAAAAACAGAGGTAAAATGTAAGCGAGGACAGTCAGACTAGTCAGTGTGTTTATCTTTGGTTTAAACCAGCATCTGCAGCTCCTTCCTCCCACATGTGGGTGTTGTGCTTTGTCCCCTACGTGGGTGATCAGCTCCCGCCCAGATATCATTGCCAGAGACTGCCCCAGATTAACATTCTCTTGCAGATTAAAAGCAATATTAAAGTCAGTTACAAGCAATGTTAATCAGGGAGGATGCGAACTGGAACAGCATGAATTGGAGCAGAATAATTGAGTGTGGGATTTGTTACACATGATGATATGACTCAGAACATCAACAGTGGTGTTAGCCTGAATTGGGGGGGGGGGGGGGGGGGGGGACGGACACATCGGTGCTGTGAATCAAGATGGGATCTACCAAGAATGTTTGAAGTCTGAAGACCCGGTCTCGGCCCAAAACGCCACCTGTTCCTTTTCTCCAGAGATGCTGTCTGACCCGATGAGTTACTCCTGCTTTTTGTGTCTATCTTCGGTATGATGGGCAATCAGACATGTCCTTACACTTGCTCCAGTTTTAAACCAACATCTGCAGTTCCTTCCTGCACAAGAACGTTAACTGTTGGATACGGGATAAGTTCAGCATTGCGAATCGAGAGATGGAACAGTGTGAATTTGGAATGGAACTAATCTGGGGAAGGTGATCAGGCAATAGACAATAGCCAATAGGCAATAGATGCAGGAGTAGGCTATTTGGCCCTTCGAGCCAGCACCGCCATTCAATGTGATCATGGCTGATCATCCCCAATCAGTACCCCGTTCCTGCCTTCTCCCCATATCCCCTGACTCCGCTATCTTTAAGAGCCCTATCTAGCTCTCTCTTGAAAGTATCCAGAGAACCGGCCTCCACCTCCTTCTGAGGCAGAGAATTCCACAGACTCACAACTCTCTGTGAGAAAAAGTGTTTCCTCGTCTCCTTTCTAAATGGCCGACCCCTTATTCTTAAACTGTGGCCCCTGGTTCTGGACTCCCCGCAATATCGTGTGGATCGCAGAGTGTGGATCGCAACGGAATGAATGAGGGATGGCACGAATCAGGTGAAGTGCTTTAAGTATGAAGACTGTGATTCAGGGCTGGTGTCTGGTTGCCCCTCATACCATATTTAGACACAAAAAACGGAAGTAACTCAGCGGGTCAGGCAGTGTCACCCCACTGGCAACAACACCAACTGAAGCTCACCTCCAGACTAGCCACTGTCTTATTTCCACCAAGGTGGGCTCATACCAGCAGCAGAGCGCTTACCACCAGCAGCAGATGAACACTGGCTGAGCTAGAGATGCCTCAATGGTCAAGGGTGACAATGCACAAATGGAGCTACATCGAGGGTACAACCTGTGACTGTGGCACACAGACCCAGATAATGCAACACCTACTGCAATGCCCATTGCTGGATAATCCATGCACTACTGCAGACCTTGCATTCAACATAGATGTGGCACTTGTGGCTAAAGGGATCAGGGGTATGGAGAGAAGGCAGGTACAGGATACTGAGTTGGATGATCAGCCATGATCATATTGAATGGCGGTGCAGGCTCGAAGGGCCGAGTGGCCTACTCCTGCACCTATTTTTCTATGTCTCTATGTTTCTAACACTCCAACAGCACAACGATCTGCACAGCGGTGGCGAGCCACTATATAGCATGGGAGACGGAAGAAGAAAAAGGGCTAGTGTGAGTTAGTGTGATGGGTATCAGAGATGATGTTAAACTAGGGCAGTGTCATTTGGAAGATGTGTGTCAGAGATGGTTTAAATCAAAGAAGGAGATGTTGGGTGGCCCAGTGGCGTGGCGGTAGAGTTGCTGCCTTACAGCATCAGAGACTCAGGTTCGATCCTGACTATGGGTCCTCTCTGTATGGAGTTTGTGCGTTCACCCTGTGACCGCGTGTGTTTTCTCCGCATGCTCCAGTTTCCTTCCACTCTTCAAAGATGTGCAGGTTACTTGGCTTTGGTAACATTGTAAACTGTCTCTCCTTTGTTGGATAGTGTTAATGTCAGGATGATTGCTGGTCGACTTGGACTAAAGTCTAATGTGCTGGAGGAACACAACAGGTCAGGCAACATCCATGGATAGAATGGAGAGATTAAGTTTTTGGTCAGGACGCTTCCTCTGAAGAAGTGTCATCTGTCCATTCCCTCCACAAAAGATGCCTGACCCCCATTGGGATCTTCCAGCTGATCCTTCTTTGCTCAAGTTTCCAGCAACTTCAGTTTCTTGTGTCTCCATAGTGTGAGTCGAGGTTGGTGTGGACTAGTGTCATGCGTGTGTGAACCTGCATGGTGTGAATTGAGATTCTGATTCGATCCCTACTACAGGTGCTGGCTGTTGTACGTTCTCCCCGTGACCTGCGTGGGTTTTCTCTGAGATCTTCGGTTTCCTCCCACACTCCATAGGCGTACATGTTTGTAGGTTAATTGGCTTGATAAATGTAAAAATTGTCCCTAGTGGGTGTAGGATAGTGTTAATGTGCAGGGATCGCTGGTCAGCATGGACCCAGTGGGCTGAAGGGGCTGTTTCCAATCTGTATCTCTAAACCAAACTTCTATACTCAATATTCTGACTGATGAAGGCCAATGTGCCAAAAGCCTTACTGACCACCCTATCTACCAGCGACTCGACCTTCAAGGAACCATGCACCTGCATTCCAAGATCCTTCTGCTCTACAACACTGCCCAGAGGCCTACCATTCACTCTTTAGGTCCTGCCATTGTTAGATGTCCCAAAATGCAACACCTCACATTTCTCTGTATTAAATTCCATCAACCATTCTTCAGACCACTTGGCCAATCGTTTAAGATCCTGCTGCAATCGTTCACAACCATCTTCACTATCTGCAAAACCACCCGCTTTTGCATCATCAGCAAACTTGCTAATCTTGCCCTGTATGTCTCATCCAATTCTTTAATGTTGATGACAAACAGTAACGGGCCCTGCTCCAAACCCTGAGGCACACCAGTAGTCACAGGCCTCCAGCCCGAGAAGCAAAACCTTCCAACATCACCCTCTGCTTTCTTCCATGAAGCCAATTTGCCATCCATTCGGCTCGCTCTCCTTGGATCCCATGCAATGTAACCTTCCAGAGCAGCCTACCATGCAGAACCTTGTCGAATGCCTTACTGAAGTCCACGTACACAATACCAACAGCTCTGCAGTCAGCGGCTTTTTCGGTCACGTCTTTGTCACACATCGTGGTTCTAATTACACCTTCTCTCCCCACAGGTTATGGCATTGAGCATGCCCAGTGTGTCCCTCCATCAGAGTACTCCGACCCAGGCTTCATCACCGAGTCCTACCAAACCCTGCACCCCATCAGCTCAGAGGAACTGCTCTCGCTCAAGTACGAGGTGGACTATCAGGCGGTCATCAGTCGGGATGCTCCCGCAGACTCGCTGCAGTCCGAGTATTACGTCAAGCAAGAGGTGGTGTCACCCGATAACATGTGTGTGGGCCGCATCAGCCGAGGTAGGTTGGCATCACCGGGAGATGGGTGGTGTTGTGCCGCGCGGACAGTCCCATGGCATTCCTTCTGGGATCAGAAGTACTTGGGATGCTGGGAGCAAGAGAGGTTTAACTACCCTTTAGGTATGCACAAAATGCTGGAGTAACTCAGCGGGCCAGGCGGCAACTGGAGAGAAGGAATGGGTGATGTTTTGGGTCGAGACCCTTCTTCAGACTGAGAGTCCGAGGAGAGGGAAATGAGATATGGAACGGTACAAAGATCATGTAAGATTTGAAAGGACTAACCTTTGTTGAGAGTGCCAGTCAGTAGCATTACCCTGCCACCTCTTATTGTTGTTGGGCGATGATCGCCAACCACTGGAAGTGACACTTGGGTGAAGACCTTTGAGGAAAATTCACATTTCTTCAAATGATGGCCTGTTCTTAAATCTGGCATTCATTCCCTTCTACAGTTTTGATGATGAGGGAAACTGTGGACAGTTGTTTCACCAACAGACAAAATGATTCCACCTTGATAAAGTTTGTTGTCAAAGGCATAGCACCAGGAGACCTGTAGGTCACATGTAGGAACTGCAGATGCTGGTTTATACTGAAGGTAGACACAAAATGCTGAATAATTTAGCGGGTCAGGCAGCATCTCTGGAGACAAGGAATAGGTGATGTTTTAGGTTGGAACCCCTCTCAATCTTAAGAAGGGGTCCAACCTAAAATGTCAGCTATTCCTTTTCCCCAGAGTTGCGGGCAGACGTGCTGAGTTACTCCAGCGTTTGTATTGAATGGGTGATCATAGTTCTCAGGCATTTGCACCTTCCTTCCAATGGTAGCAATGAGATGGGAGCACCGACAGGGTGACGACGTTAGCTGCCTTCTTCAAGTAGCACCTCATAGATCACAAGGCCTACACCAACCCCAAACCAATTAGGAGCAGACATGGGCATTCGATCCAATTTGTGGTCCCAGCCTCAAAGACAGATGTGTACAGCAATTCGTTCTTTCCACGCACTATTAAAGCATGGTATAATCTCCACCAAGCCACGGTTGCCCAGCCAGATGCAACTAAATTTAAAGTGGCACTTTCTTCCCAATAACCCTCTCTGGCTAAACCCCTCCCTTCACACCTCCAGTTTGAATTCCAGTTGGAATATTTTGGAGGACCAAGTAACCAAGAACCAAGAACCAAGAACCTCCTGTAGATCCTTAAGATGGTGGGGTGGTCAGCACCCATGGACTGGCTAATGTCCCTCTCTTTCTGCAGCCTGCTTTGTTCACATGGAACAAGCATGCATCACCTGTTAAACTACAGACAATCCTTCCCTCGGCCAACAAAAGGAGCATCGTTCTCTCATGCATATGTGGCAGAGAGTTAGCAAACCATCAGCAATGTGGCCTTTTCCAGGACTGCCTAATACAAGCATCTTTTTCATTCTTGTTTAAATTAATCTCCTATCTTTTTGTGTTTTGGAAATATAAACATACTTGTATTTTTATATCATCTCACTGCGTCGTTGCCTCCAGCATGCTCCTCATATCTTTCCATGCATCAATCTGATCCTCGATACGTTAATACGTTCCATGTTAATTGTAGGAAAAAGCGGTGTACATTCTCAGGGGAGTTTGAGCAAGGAATTTGGGAGAACACGGCTGTTTTTAAAAACGATGGCCGGATTGAAGAATCCAACCAATGTTCAAGGTCGTAACCAGAGGCAGGCCCCTCCAATACCGTGGTGGTCCTCTGTGAGAACTGGGACGTCGGCCAGGCTAACATGATCAACTTCTACAAGTGGACTTGACCCGGGGATGTGTGGAGGGAACAGTGACTTTAACGGCACTGCGAGCTTTTCCAAGCCAAAGCTTTGTCAAGGTTTAGTTTAGTTTGGAAGATGATGGACACAAAGTGCTGGAGTAACTCAGCAGGTCAGGCAGCATGTCAGGAGAACACAGATGGTTGACATTTCGGATCAGGACTCTTGTTCAGACAGTAACAAGTATAGTTTACTTTAGAGATGCAATAGAGAATCAGGCCCTTCGGCCCATCGAGCCCACCGAGTCCCACGCCGCCGTTCAAATTAGTTCTATGTTGTCCCACTTTCCCAACCACTCCCCACCACGCCAGCGGCAATTTACGGGTGGCAATTAACCTACAAACCCGCACGTCCTTGGGATGTGGGAGGAAACGGGAGCACCCGCAGGAGACCCACACAGTCACAAGGAGAATGTGCAAACTCCACAGAGACAGAAGCTGATGTCGGGATCGAACCCGGGTCTCTGGTGTGTCCACCATTGTCCCATATCCATGTCCTGTCTCATGTTTATTTTTATTTTTTAAATATTATTTTTCACTCACATTACAAAGCTGCAGTGGATTCTGTTCCTATTATTGCCAATGATTTTGCATTTTATGATCATAACAATCCCACATTAAAAAAAAACATACTAGCTTACAGCAATGAACTGAAAGCAAGATGCACCAATCACTGAAAACTAAAGATTAATGCAGATGCAAGAGATCTGCAATAAAAAAGCACAGGAAGTGTTCAGTTGGCCAGAAATGATCTGTCCAGAGATGTAGAGAGTTAATGTTCCAGGTCAGTGACCAACAGAGGGATTATTAACCTGATGAATGTCTGTGGACCTGAAGCATTCATTCTGCTTCTATCAGCAGAGCTTCTGCTGCTGTCTGGAGCTTCCCCAGGTACTCATTTGCTGCCCAATGTACGTTGTGTTTAGATTAGTTTGGTTTGGAGCAACAGTGCGGGAACAGGCCCTTCGGCCCACCGAGTCCGTGCTGACCACCGATCCCCGCTCACTTGCACTATCCCACACACTAGGGTCAATTTTACAATTATACCAAGCCAATTAACCTACAGACCTATATGTCTTTGGAAGAAACTGGTGATCCTGTAGAAAACCCACGCAGGTCAAGGTACAAACTTCGTTCAGACAGCATCCGCAGTAAGGATCGGACCCGGTTGCACCGTGCTACCTGATGTAATACATCTATCTTCTTTGTTTGTGATGCAGCTGGTACACCTGCTGTCTCACTGCGCCAGAGACCCGGGTTCATACCTGAACTTGGGCGCTGTCTGTGTGGCGTTTACCCCTTCTCCCTGTGACCGCGTGGAGTTTCCAGTTTCCTTGCACATCCCAAAGACGTGCAGGTTTGTAGGTTAATTGGTTTCTCGTGTGTTGGGTGTGGATGTGAAAGTGAGCTATGTTGCTGCATGGGTGGCACGGTGGCGCAGCGGTAGAGTTACTGACTTACATCGCTAGAGAATCGGGTTCGATGCTGACTACGGGTGCTGCCTGCTAGGAGTTTGTTCCTTCTCCATGTGACCTGTGTGGGTTTTCTCCGGGTGCTCCGGTTTCCTTCCACACTCCAAAGGTGTACATGTTTGTAGGCTAATTGGCTTGGTAACATTTTAACATAATTCCGCGTGTGTGTAGGATAGTGCTAGTGTGCGGGGATCGCTAGTGGACTCGGTGGGCCGCAGGGCCAATTTCTGTGCCGTATCTCTAAACTAAACTAGTGTGAATAGGTGATCAATGGTCTGCACGGACTTGGTGGGCCGAAGGGCCTGTATCTGCACTGTTTCACTAAACTAAACTAGCGTGAATAGGTGATCAATGGTCGGCATGGACTCAGTGGGCCGAAGGGCCTGTTTCCCTACTGTATCTCTCAAACTAAGCTAAGCCCAGTTCTCATCTGTTTTTATCCCTTCCCTACTTGATAAAACCATCGTGAATCACTTCTGCGGCCTTTCCATAAACCTAACATATCTCCAGACATAAGGTACGGGAGTTGTTGCTAATTGAACTAAGTATAGACTATCAGCAAATGCCGCCAAGATCCGTGCTGATGTGGCACAACTCCATTTGAGATTGAAGGTAGACAAAAGTGTTGGAGAAACTCAGCGGGTGCGGCAGCATCTATGGAGTGAAGGAAATAGGCAACGTTTCGGGCCAAAACCCTTCTTCAGAGTGATGTAGGGTGGGACGGGGGGGGGGGGGAACCCTTCTTCAGACTCCTAGTGTGTCGGGCATGGATGTGAAAGTGGGATAACATAGAGCTGTAGAGAAGAAGGGTCTTGAGCCCAGAACGTCACCCATTCCTTCTCTCCGGAGATGCTGCCTGTCCCGCTGAGTTATTCCAGCTTTTTGTCTATCTTTGGAATTCATCCGTATTAGTTTGGAAACCTTTGATCAGAACTCTGGACGGTCACGATGGCGCAGCGGTAGAGTAGCGTTGCTGCCTTACAGCGCTTGCAGCGCCGGAGACCCGGGTTCGATCCCGAGTTTGTACGTTCTCCCTGTGAGTGACTGTGTGGGTTTTCTCTGAGATCTGCAGTTTCCTCCCTCACATCAAAGATCTACAGGTTTGTAGCTGAATAGCCTTGGTGTATGTGTAAATTGTCCCTAGTGTGTGTAGGATAGCGTTAATGTGCGGGGATCGCTGGTCAGTGCGGACTCGGTGACCAGAAATTTCAACTCTGTTTCTCTCTCCACAGATGCTGCCTGACCTGCTGAGAATTTACAATGTTTTCAGTTTTTTATTACAGAGGCATTCCTTCATTCCCTTCAGCTCTTATGTCAAGGCTGGAGAGGGAGGTTCGCGCGGTGCACACTCTCACGCTGATGGACCTTTATCCTCTTGTTCCTGTAGGGAAGCTTGGTGGTCAGGATTCCTTTGAAAGCATTGACAGTTTTGACAGCTGGGACCATTTAGCACAGTCCTGGAGCAGCCAAAGCTCGTTCAACAGCCTCCAACGGGTGCCGAGCTATGACAGCTTTGACTCGGAGGATTATTCTAGCAACCTGCCCCATCACAAGCCCAAAGGAACGTTCAAAGACTACGTGCGAGAACGAACCGACTTAAACAAGGACAAGCCAGTGATCCCTGCGGCTGCCCTGGCTGGCTACACAGGTAGGGTTCACCCTCACCCTGGGTTTAGACACAAAATGCTGGAGTAACTCAGCGGGACAGGCAGCAACTCTGGATAGAAGGGGTGTATCGAATGAGGTTCCATCCGCTCCCTGAGATGGATTTTGAACATAATCCATCTCCAGAATGGATTCTTCTGCAGTTGTATAGGGCTCTGGTGAGACCACATCTGGAGTATTGTGTACAGTTTTGGTCTCCTAATTTGAGGAAGGACATCCTTGCGATTGAGGCTGTGCAGCGTAGGTTCACGAGATTGATCCCTGGGATGGTGGGACTGTCATATGAGGAAAGATTGAAAAGACTAGGCTTGTATTCACTGGAGTTTAGAAGGATAATGGGGGGGATCTTATAGAAACATATAAAATTATAAAAGGACTGGACAAGCTAGATGCAGGAAAAATGTTCCCAATATTGGGTGAGTCCAGAACCAGGGGCCGCAGTCTTAGAATAAAGGGGAGATCATTTAAGACTGAGCTGAAAAAAAAACTTTTTTACCCAGAGAGTTGTGAATTTATGGAATTCCCTGCCACAGAGGGCAGTGGAGGCCAAATCTCTGGATGGATTTAAGAGAGAGTTAGATAGAGGTCTAGGGGCTAGTGGAGTCTAGGGATATGGGGAGAAGGCAGGCACGGGTTATTGATAGGGGACGATCAGCCATGATCACAATGAATGGCGGTGCTGGCTCGAAGGGCCGAATGGCCTCCTCCTGCACCTATTTTCTATGTTTCTATGTTCTATGCTTCTATAACATGCTGCATTTCAAAGAGCAGGGAGTTGGATGGTATTTGAGATTCAGCTGCAGTGGAACATCTGACGAATAACATTGCATTTTAAGAGAGCTTGGCGTTAATAAACCAGTTGTTACATTTCTTACTTAACACTATTGACTGCATCTCAAGAGGTATTTGACTGAAAGACCACAGGATGTTCAAAGATGTATTAAAGAGAAACTGTCGATGCTGTTTTATACCAAAGACAGACACAAAGTGCTGGAGTAACTCAGCGGGTCAGGCAACGCCTCCGGAGAAAATGGATAGGTGGCCTTTCGGGTCGACACCCTTCCTCAGACTTTATGTGCCTTATAAATCCAAGCCCCTTAAGACATTGGCACTTTAGACATTAGAAATTAAGGCACTTTAGGAGCCATCCCATGTTTCAGGATGCAGATTCACTATCGCCTTCTCAAGGCCAAGTCTGAAAAAGGGTGCTAGGGCTTGACTTTGTCTGTCCATATCCCTCCACAGATACTGTCTGGCTTGCTGAGTTCCTCCAGCAGTTTTATTTCAGCTCAAGATTCCAACACCTGTAGTCTCTTGTGTCACTTGCGAATAATTTGCAGAATAAAGCAGATCATAACCACAGCACTTGGCCCTGACCTCCGCACGATCGGACTGGATGCAGAGAGACAGATGCACTCTGTCTTCAACCCTGGCAGCTGGCTGGTGCCCATAGCCATGGTTGGTGCTGGGATTCACCAGGAGGTGAAATGTGTTGGAAGGAACTGCAGATGCTGGTTTACACCGAAGATAGACGCAAAATGCTGGAGTAACTCAGCGGGACAGGCAGCTCTGGAGAGAAGAATGGAAGGAATTGGAAATGTCTCCCATTCCTTCTATTCAGAGATGCTGCCTGTCCCGCGTCTATCTTCAGGATTCACCAGTAACCAGGCTTGAGTCGACCAAATAGGATAAAAAGTCTTCCAATTCAAGTCACTATTACAGTAATGGCGATTTCAGGACACAGAGCAATCTTCTCAAAAGAAGTTAGATAGTGACCACATAATTACCTAGAAGTTGGATATGACTTATAAAAGCTGCTTTAAAAGTTTATAAAATTGTCTGCAAACTGGTGCAAGGAGGTTACCAGAATGCTGCCTGGATTCGTGGAATTAATGGAACCGGTTGGACAAACTAGGATTGTTTTCTCTGGAACTCTGGAGATTCTAACCACTGGTGCTGTCTGAGAGGAGTTTGCATGTGCTCCCCGTGACCACATGGATTTCCTTTGGTTAATGCTGCGGTTTCCTCCCACATTCCTAAGACATGCGGGGTTTGTAGATTAATTGGCTTCTGTTAATTGTCCCTGGCATGCACGGATTGGGAAAGTGCGATAACAGTGAACAGATTAACTTATAATGTTTCATTTTTAATTGTCTACTGCATATCGTGTTGCTACTTGCAAGCAAAGCAGCGAGGCAAATTCCTTGTATATATACATACTTGGCTAATAAAATGTATTCAATTCAATTCAACTAGTGTGTGTGTGTGGTCAGTGTAGACTCAGTGGGCCGGGGGGGTTCATGTTCTATCTCCAAACTAAACTAAATTCATACAGCTTAATGCTGGACTTACCTTGATAGCGATGCTTTTTTTTTTCATTTGAGTTAAGAAGACGGCACAATCAGACATGCCCTTTTATTGCCCAGCCCTATTTGTTCTTAGCAAAGCAGAGAGTTGCCTTCTTAAACTATTGCACGTGATGTGGTTCAAATGTTGCCATTAATAAGGCAATATTTTTGCTGATGGCTGTGTCATTAAATCAGATTCCATCCCCTTCCTTCCTGTCATCAGTGTTCTGGAACCGTTATGGTTATTTTCACTTCAGATTTTATTTTCATATTTATTTTTAAAGCAAATTCAACTTCTCAACTGCCTTGGCAGAATTTGACAGGTTTTTTTTCAGATTACTAACCTGGAAATATAACCTCACTCTTGGCATAAAGGAAAATAATGAATCAAAATAACTTGCAACATCTATTTATATAGATAAATATATAGATATAACGATAGATAAATATTTTATGTGGATAATACATAAGCAATTCTATGCAAATGAATAACTAGATGAATATATAAGATAAGTACTGCACCAGAGTGGCACGGTGGCACAGTGGTAGAGTTGTTGCCTCACAGCGCCAGGGACCCTGGTTCGATCCTGGCTACGGGTGCTGTCTGTACGTCGTTTGTACGTTCTCCCCGTGACCTTGTGGGTTTTCTCCTGGTGCTCCGGTTTCCTCGCGCACACCAGAGACGAGCAGGTTTGTAGGTTATTTGGCTTCAGTTAAATTGTAAATTGTCCATGGAGTGCAGGATAGTGCCTGTGTGCAGGAATCACTGTTGGGCCGAAGGGCCTGCTTCTACGCTGTATCCCCAAAATGAAAAAAACTACAATATTAAAAAAGACACAAAGTGCTGGAGTAACTCAGTGGGTCAGGCAGCATCTATGGAGAACATGAATAGGTGACGTTTCGGACAAGGAAGGGGTAACTGGTTTGGATTAAGTATTGGTCACTTTCTTCCTTTATTACAGTTGATATTTTCCTTTTAGTCGATTGATTCAAAATTTCAAGTCGAGTCGAGTTTATTGTCAAGAGTACAGTACGATGGGGTACAGGAGCCATGAAACGTCTTGGCAGCATGCAGCAGCATCAGCATCAGACAATGCACAAAAAAACATTAATTACATCAATTACATGTGACATTTCTAAAAGAAAGAAGATTGCAAAAAAAACATAATTAGTGCAAAATACAATGTCAAAGAAACTAGTCTGCAGTAATGCAAGAGGCGTCTTGTTGAGTCTCATTGTCTGTAACCTGTTTTCACCTAGCACACACCTAACAATGGCATCATCGTTACTTTTTTGCATATCTTTCACTCACTAGCTCTATGTATATCTCTCGTTTCCCTTTCCCCTGGATCTCAATCTCAAGAAAGGTCTCGACCTGAAACGTCACCTATTCCTTTTCTCTAGGGATACTGTCTGACCTGCTGAGTTACTCCAGCTTTTTGTGTCTGTCTTGGGTGGACTATAGTCTTTCGCTGTCGAGGTAGGAACAGCGCTGCGCATGTTGGTGGAAGTACACTGGGAGCTATAGCTGTTCCTGTACCTGGTGGTGTGGGACTTCTGGCTTCTGTACCTCCTGCCCAACAGCTGTGGCAAGAAGAGGGTATAGCTCAGATGGTGGGGATCCTCGATGATGGATACCTCCTTCCTGAGGCAGTGCCGTGTGTAGATGCTTTTGAAGGTGGTGAGGGCTGTGCCCGTGATGGGCAGGGCTGAGTCCGCCACTATCTGCAAAACCCTGTGTTGGAAATTCTATGAAGTTCATAATGCAACCAGTCAGTTCTATTGTGCATCAACAGATATTTGTTGGAGTATTCTGTGACATGCCAAATCTATCGAAACCTCTAAGGAAGAAGAGGCGTTTGAGTGCCTTCTTCGTGATTACATCTGTGTGTTATTTGCAGTCAACTACTTTCCTCCAAGATTCTTGAGTTGACGGTTGGCCAGCAAAAGGCACCATCTTCATGGAACAACCATACCATTGGTTTGACTGTAAATTCAAGGCTTAGAAATGCACGGTGTGGTTCTTTTGATTGCCTAAGCTAAATTCTCAGAAACATAAAATAGCAAAGCCTGGATCACAGCAGCTGGTAAAGTGCGACGTTGCATTTTATGGAGTCATAGTGATAGTGTTACAGTGTGGAAACAGGCCCTTTGGCCCAACTTGCCCACACCAGCCAACATGCCCCATCTACACTAGACCGACCTGTCTGCGTTTGGCCCATTCCCATCTAAACCTGTTTCTTAAACATTGTGATAGTCCCAGCCTCAACTACCTCCTCTGGCAGCTTGGTCCATACACCCACCACCCTTTGTGTGAAAAATTTACCCCCCAGATTCTTATTACATTTTTTCCCCTTCACCTAAACATATGTTCTCTGGCCCTTGATTCACATACTCTGGGCAAGAGACTCTGCGTCTATCCGATCTATTCCTCTCATGATTTTATACAACTCTACAAGATCATCTATTGTTCGTTTGTCCCAATGGAAGACGAGAGAGAGCACAGTGTGTGTGGCTCCAAGTACACGTGCTTCAAGATGCAGTTGCCTTTTCACTTGGATTTATCCTGTCTAGCCTTGCTGATTCGCAACTGTGCTATTTGGCAAATATTCTTGCAAAGAGACAATTACTGCTTAAAACAATAGTTTGTTTTTTCTCACCTTCTTTGGTTGCCACAGAAACCAACCCCTTGGCTAGAAGTAGGTCAGATTGTGGAGACTGATAAAAATCACGTACTATTTTTTAAGAGAAAAGTGAATGATATAGAACTGCGTTTCCACTTTGAGCTGCCTTTGTGTGAGTCTTGATTCAGAGTGAGATATTCACTGGTTGCATCTATCCACCCTTCAACCATTTGCCTCCTGTGCTATACTTTGATCTGTTTATATGTGGAACACCAGCGCCGGTGATGTGAAACAGATGCATTCTAGCGTTAGAATCACGGGGGCCAACATTGTGTTTTTATGTCGGAAAGAACTGCAGATGCTGGTTTAAACCGAGGATAGTCACCAAAAGCTGGAGTGACTCAGCGGGACAGGCGGCATCTCATTCCTTCTCTCCTGAGCCGCTGCCTAGGGCGGCCTAATGGTGCAGCCAGCTGCCTCACAGCGCCGGAGGCCTGGGTTCAATCCTCACCTCGGGTGTTGTCTGTGCGGAGTTTGTACATTTCTCCCTGACTGCATTGATTTCCTCGGAGTGCTTCGGTTTCCTCCCACATCCCAAAGTCATGTGGGTTTGTCGGTTAATTGAGCCTCTGTAAATTGCCCAGGTGTGCGTGAGAAAGTGGAATAACATCAAACTATTGTGAACGGGTGATCGATGGATGGTCGCTGGGCCAAAGGCCTGATTCCATGCTGTATCACTAAGCTAAATCCTGATTAGATGTTGAAGAAAAAAAGATTCCTTTACTCAATTTGCGGTGTTGCACTGAGAACAATGGAATTGATGAGTTTTCTGTTGCATGTTCCATGTGCCCAATGCATATGTGCCCGTGGTCTCATGCACTGGTATCTAAGAATATGCATCTGCGTGTGACTGTGGTAATTTCTGCGTGCTTGGCTCAAAAACGAACCCTGTTACTCATGCAAAGGTCGGTCTCAATAACACTGAGCTCGAGCTATCGGTGCCGAATCTAGCCTGGGGATCTGGGCATTCAGAACTGCCCGCATGTTGCGGTCCACCTTAGCTGTAAGAAGCTTATTATTTGTGGTAGTTCTTCCAGGCCTCTCCATGCTCCTGGTGGTGACCTCCATACTTCTAATCGAAGTGCCATCTGAACTCCTTTTGGCCCCCCCACCCCCTCGCCCACCTAAAACCAAACATGATCCTCCCTCGCCCTCAGTTCCCCTCTCCATCCCCTGGTTCCGATGCTCCCAGACGAATCTCAGATGCACTGCGCTCCGCATTGATCCCACCAAACCCCTATCTGCCCTGCAATCCTCCATCCCCAACAGCCCAAATACTGCAGGAGGGTCTCGACCTGAAATGTCACCTATTCCTTTTCTCCAGAGATGTGTCTGGCCCGCTGAGTTACTCCAGCTTTTTATATCTATCTTCGGTATAAACCAGCATCCGTAGTCCCATCCTCCACACAGCCTAATGCTATGAGTTTATTGCTTTCTCACTATATGGTTCAATTGAATGATGCTTAATTAAGGGCTTGTCCCACCTAGGTTATTTTTTAGGCGACTACAGGCGACTAAAGGCGACTAGGATGTCGCCACATGGTTGCCGGGGTGTCGCCTGTATGGTCGTGAGTAGTCTCCTCAGTCGCCCAAAGAGTCGTAGCGTCTTTCTTGTCGCTGCTGGATTTTCAACATGTTGGGTTGACGCCAATGAGAGTAGCTTGACTTCTCCTGACATAGGGGCTGTCGTATGTTGTCGCCAGGTAACGTAAGTTGCCGCCGATGCTGACTTCGGCGAATTCCATTGGCGACTACCTACGTCAACCGGCGACTGAATTGCCTTCAGTTGTTGCCGACAGGGTCGTAGCTTGTCATAGCTTGTCATGGGTGGACGTATGTTGACTTTGGTTGTCGTAGGTTGTCTTAGGTGTGGTCGCAGGTGGACGTCCTAATGAATCACCAGTTGTCGGTAGCTTGTCGTCGACCAGGTGGTAGGTTGTCGTAGGGGGGGTCCAGTCGGTTTTTTGGCGACCTGCTACGACTATGACAGTCGCCTAAAAAAATGCCTAGGTGGAACAGGCCCTTTATTGTCATATGTAGCTAGGTCCAGTGACATGCTTGGTTTTGCATACAATCTGGTTGGGTCGTACAATTGACCTCACCTAGGCAGTACACAAGCGTCGTCACATTTCTGGCACCGACAAAGTTACTGTACAAATGTACACCCAACACTGTGAACAAAGGGTAGGATAATTGAAGGCATTAAGCCCACTGGTCCTTGCTAATGCCCCCGGGCCCTGAAACACCCATGCAGTGAATACATAAGTAGTTGAGCCTCAATTAAAACATTAATAGGTCCACCCCACACCACCTTTTTGAGAAACTATTGAAGAATTTTTAAGTCATTATGTCTAATGGTGGGAGAGCATGTTCCTCAGTCTGGTCCTTGGGTTCTGACTGTGTGGAGTTTGCATGTTCTCCATATGACTGTGTAGGTTTCTGTCGGGTACTTTCCTCACATTCTAATTCTAAATTAGAATGTGAGAAATTCACTGTCGCCAATTGAAGTCCCACCCGCATTCTAAACACATGCGGGTGGGACTTCAATTGGCGACAGTGAATTATCCTCAGTGGATAGGTGGGAGACAGGAGAATGCGAGGGGTTTAGTTTAGTTTAGTTTATTGTCGTGTGTACCGAGGTACAGTGAAAAGCTCTTGTTGCGTGCTAACTCGTCAGCGGAAAGACAATACATGATTACAATCGACCCATTTACAGCGTATAGATACATGATAAGGGAATAACGTTTAGTGCAAGGAAAAGCCAGCAAACTCTGCTCAAAGGATAGTCCGAGGGTCACGAAAGAGGTAGATAGTAGTTTAGCACTGCTCTCTGGTTGTGGAAGGATGATTCAGTTGCCTGATAACAGCTGGGAAGAAACTGTCCGTGAATCTGGAGGCCTACTTTCAGACATGGGAGAGGGAATAGGTTAGAGGGAAATCAGTGAGGGAACGGGATTCCTCTGAGATCCAGGATGATGGGCTGAGTGGCCTCTTAAGGAAATACACAAGATAAATGAGAGATGTGCAATTGTAATGTTGAGGATAAGATGAAGACTAGAGGTGTGGTTTAGTTGAGTTTAGTTGAGTTTATTGTCATCTGTACCGAGGCATAGTGAACAGCTTTTTGTTGCGTGCTAACCTGTCAGCGGTAAGACTATACTTGATTACAATCGAGCCACCAACAGTGTACAGATGCATGATAAAGGGAATAACATTTTGTGCAAGCTAAAGTCCGATTTGAAATAGTCCGTGGGTCTTCAATGAGGTAGATAGTAGCTCCCGACTGCTCTATAGTTGTTTGTAGGACGGATCAGTTCTCTGATAACAGCTGGAAAAAAACTGTCCCTGAGTCTGGAGTTGTGCATTTTGTCACTTCTGTACCTCTTGCTTGATGGGAGAGGGGAGTGACTGGGGTGAGACTCATCCTTGATTATGCTGGCAGCCTTGCAGTGTAAAGTGTAGATGGAGCCAATGGAAGGGAGGTTGGTTTGTGTGATGGTCTGGGCTGCGTCCACAATCCTCTTCTCAATTTCCTGCAGTCCTGGATGGAGCTGTTCCCAAACCAATTGCAGCAATTGCCTGAAGAAGGGTCTTGCCCCGAAACATCACCCATTCCTTCTCTCCAGAGATGCTGCCTGTCCCGCAGAGCTACTCCAGCATTTTACGTCTATCTGCGTAGTAATTGGCAGCACTGGTTATACCGGAGGCACCTACATTTTGCTTACTGTCCTGAGGGTCTAGTGTGCAGAATGACTCCCTGTTCCATGCCTAATGACACTGACTGAGATCCACACAACACACAGGTTGTCTGTAGTAGAAAAAGTCATGTACGTTCAGGTCCAGTTAGCAGTCCACAATCAAAGTGTATTTCTGGGGTTAAGTATGAACTGATGTGCTGTAACCTGGAGACAAGGAACGTCTCATACTATCTTATATCGGACTTCCCTGGCCTTGTCTTACGCTAAAAGTTATTCCTGTTATCCTGTATCTGTACACTGTTTGGTTGTGGGCTGACCAGTCTTTCCACTGACTGGTCAGCCCACAACCAAAACAATTTCACTGTACCTCGGTGAACGTGGCAATAAACTACACTAAACTAAACTAAAACTGCAGATGCTGCAATCGTGAGCAAAAGCGGAGTGCTGGAGGAGCTCAGCGGCTCAAGCAACATGCAACCTGTCTTGAAGAAAGGTTGCTGGTCCTTTCCCTCTATAGATACTGTTTGAGCCGCTGAGCTACTCAAGGATCTCGACCCGAAACGTCACCCATTCCTTCTCTCCAGAGATGCTGCCTGTCCCGCTGAGTTACTACAGCTTTGTGTGTCTATCTACCCAAGCACTCTGTGTTTTGGTGGAAACATAGAAACACTTCAGGCTAGACATTGGATGCATAAGGACCTGAGCTCCTGAACTACTATCTACCTCATTGGTGATCCTTGGACTATTCTTGTTCGGACTTTGCTGCCTTTGCCTTGAGTGAAACGTTATTCCCTTTACATGTAAATGCACAGAGTCTCTTGCCCAGAGTAGGTGAATCGAGGACCAGAGGACATAGGTTTAAGGTGAAGGTTAAAAGATTTAACGGGAATTAGAGGGGTGATTTTTTCACACAAAGGGTGGTGGGTGTATGGAACAAGCTGCCAGAGGAGATAGTTGAGTCTGGGACTATCCCAACAGGTACATGGATAGTGGAGTAGATATACCTTGATATTGGATAGGACAGGTTTGGTGGGATATGGACCAAACATGGGTAGGTGGGACTAGTGTAGCTGAGACATGTTGGCTGGTGTGGGCACGTTGGGCCGAAGGGCCTGTTTCCACACTGTATCACTCTATGACTATGACTCCATGTATCTGTACATTGTAAATGACCCGGTTGTAATCATGTATTGTCTTTCCTCTGACTGGATCGCACGCAACAACTGCTTCGCCCTGTACCCCGGTACACATGACAATAAACTAAAGTGAACTGAAGTGAACTGAAGCACAGTTTTACCCAGGTTTGATTGTGCCCATGGTCATTTCCAGATGAGGCAGCGGCCACTGGGAAGTTGGGAAGTTGACCTAAATCCATCCATGTTCAATCCACCCTGGTGATGTTGCTGTTTTCCTGGCAGAGGTCGCGCACAAGATATTCCCACAGGTTGTGCCAAGCTCGTTTCCTCTCAGAAAATGGAGCAATTTAGATTGGCTGAAAGATACACAGCATGGAAACAACCCTTCAGCCCTCCGAGTCCGTGCTGATCAACAATCACCCGATCACACTGGTTCTAAGTTATCCCACTTTCTCATCCACTCCCTACACACTAGGTGCAATTTACAGAGGCCAATTAACCCTGAAAACTCTAGACCTTAGACATACTGTGCACTGAGTCCATGCCGACAGTTGATCACCTATTCACACTAGTTTCGTTTAGTTTAGTTCAGTTTACCGCTCGGAGGCAGGTCTTTTTGGCCCAGCAAGTCCGCGCCGACTAGTGATCACCCCGTACACTCACACTATCCTACACACTAGGGACAACGTTAGCGAAGCCAATTAACCTTCAAACTTGTATGTCTTTGGAGTGTGTGAGGAAACCGGATCTCCTGGAGAAAACCCACGTGGTCACGGGGAGTGCATGCAAACTACACACAGGCAGCACCCGAGGTCAGAATTGAACCCGGGTCCCGGGCGCTGTGAGGCAGCAACTCTACCAGCTGTGCCACTCTGGTGCCAAATACAAATTTATCCTTCACATGATGTGCCTTAGTTATCACTAAGTTGAATACACACAAAAAACCTCAGGAGCACAAATCACTGAAATCGACACTCCAAGACGTACAGGTTTGAGGGTTAATTGGCTTGATAAAATTGTAAAATTATCCCTAGTATGGGTAGGATAGTGTTAGTGTGTGGGAATCGATGGTTGGTGCAGACTTGGTGGGCCAAAGGGCCTGCTTCTGCGCTGTATCTCTGAACTGAACTAAACTATCTTATCGAAGATAGACACAAAGTGCTGGAGTAACTCAGCGGGACAGGCCGCATCTCTGGAGAGAAGGAATGGGCGATGTTTTGGGTCGAGACCCTTCTTCAGACCCGACCCGGCCTGAAACGTCACCCATTCCTTCTCTCCAGAGGTGCTGCCTGTCCCGCTGAGTTACTCCAGTATTTTGTGTCTACCTTCGATTTAAACCAGCATCTGCAGTTCGTCCCTAAACTATCTTGCGTCTAGCTTCTGACTCACTCGATTGAGAATGCTCAGTAACCACCAACTGGCAGCATTTGGACAATCTGTCACTGTGGCAATGTGCACTGAAGCAATGAGTTGCTTTTGCCTGCCTGTGCTTCATTGTGTGCTGAACATGCACCCAGATCTTATCTGTGATAAAAGTGGAACCCAGTGTTGTTGTCAATCAGCCACTCAAACAGGTTTGTGGTAATGTGTATTCATCAGAAGGCTTCGTGTCTTGGCCTTGATGTTATTTTGCCTGAGTTTTTAATTAAAAAAGACCAGCTACATCTTGGCTTTTGGCTCAAAACGCTTTTGCAGTTCAAATAGACAATAGAGCAGTGCAGCATAAGAACATGCCCTTCAGCCCACAATGTCTGTGCCAATAATGATCCCAAGACCATCACTTATCTACCTGCACATAACCCATATTCCTCCATTCCCTGCATATCCAAGTGCCCATCCAAAGGTCTCTGAAATGCCACTTATCGTATCTGCTACAACCATCACCCCTGACAACGCGTTCCAGGCACGTTCTGTGCAAAATACTTTTACGAAGATGTTGCCAGGACTAGAAGGTCTAAGTTATAGGGAGAGGTTGAGTAGGCTGGGTCTCTATTCCTTGGGGGGCAGAAGGATGAGGCGTAATCTTATAGAGGTGTATAAAATTATGAGAGGAATAGATCAGGTAGATGCACAGAATCTCTTGCCTGGAGTAGGGGAATCGAGGACCAGTGGACATAGGTTCAAGGTGAAGGAGAAAAGAGTTAATAGGAATCTGCGAGGTAACCTTGTCACACAAAGGGTGTTGGGCGTATGGAACAAGCTGCCAGAGGAGGTAGTTGAGGCTGGGACTATCCCAACGTTTAAGAAACAGACAGGTACATGCATAGGTCAAGTTTGGAGGGATATGGACCAAGCGCAGGCAAGGTAGGACTAGTATAGCTGGGACATGTTGGCCAGTGTGGGCAAGCTGGGTCGAGGGGCCTGTTTCCAGACTGTATCACTCTATGACTCTATGACATGCCCCTCACAACTCCTTTAAACTTTGCCCCTCTTACCTTAAAGCTTTGTCCTCCAGTATTTTATTCTTCCATCCTGGGATAAAGATTCTGACTGTCGAACCCTATGTATGCCTCATAATTGTATATATTTCTATCAGTTCTCCCGGTGTTCCAGCGAAAACAATCCAAGTCTGTCCATGAAGGGTCTCGACCCAAACCGTCACCCATTCCTTCTCTCCAGAGATGCTGCCTGTCCCGCTGAGTTACACCAGCTTTTTGTGTCATTTTTAAACCAGCATCTGAGTTCCTTCCTACTCAAGTCTGTCCAAACTCTCCCAGTAGCTAATACCTCCTAATCCAGGCATCATTCTGGTAAACCCGCTCTGCATCTTTTCCAAAGCCTCCACATCCATCCTTTAGCTGATCGATCAGCTGAGAGGGTTACTGGCTGCAACCTTCCCTCCATTGATGAACTGTACACTGCAAGGGCCAGGCAGCAAGCGGGCAAGATCATCTCTGACCCCTCTCACCCTGGCCACAAACTCTTTGAATCACTTCCCTCTGGAAGGCGACTCCGGACTGTCAAAGCTGCCGCAGCCAGACATAAAAACTGTTTGTATCCATGAGTTGTAGCTCTACTCAACAGCCAAATATCTCCCTTTGATCTGGTATTTTGTTGGTTCACATGCTTGATCAATGGTGTTTTATCATTAATGTTTTATTATTATTAACGATTAGTGTTTTCTGCGTCATTCGTAACTGTCGCTGTATGTCATGTTGTTACTTGTGGGCGTAGCACCAAGGCAAATTCCTTGTATGTGAATACCTGGCCAATAAACTTACTGACTTACTTACTAACAGCACGGAAACAGGCCCTTCAACCCACTGAGTCTGCGCCAACCAGCGATCCCCCCGTACACTAACACTATCCCACACACTGGGGACAATTTACAATAACCAAAACTATTAAGGAATTTGGGACTTGGGTCACTGGCAGCGATGTAGAATGAGGTCATGGATTAGCCATGATGTCTTGAAAGCCAAAATAGACTTGAGGTTAATGGACCAGCTCTGCCCTCAATTTTCCTACATAAATGGAAACCTTTTATTGATCAAAACCACTAGGGTTGGTCGCCCTGGGCAATATTGGGCCCTTTTCGGACAGGATGAGCTCAAACGTTGTGTTGTGGTTTCCGTTACTGACCTCGAAGGCAATTCTTGAGAAGATGTTGGAGAGCACGGGCAGGCTAACTGTGTAGGGAGGAACTGCAGATGCTGGTTTAAATCGAAGATAGACACAAAAAACTGGAGTAACTCAGCGGGACAGGCAGCATCTCCGGAGAAAAGGAATAGGTGACGTTTCGGGTCGAGACCCTTCTTCACTGTCTAGACTGGAGTTAAGGGCCTGTCCCACTTTCATAACCTAATTCACAACCTCTGCCGAGTTTGCCCTTGACTCATACTGGCAGCATGGTCGTCACGAGGTCGTAGGAGGTCGTAGGAGGTCATAGGTAGGTCGTAGGCAGGTCTTAGCTGGTTGTGATGCTAGTCGTAGGTACTCGTGGCATCAAGTAGGTAGGGGCGTTTTTTCAACATGAGGAAATATGTTCACGAGTAAAAAAGGTCCTGAATGAGGTCGTGAAAGTGGGATAAGTCCTTTAGACTGACATCCAGACCATGAGATAATGCATCAACTAGACATATTTCCGTGCAGGTCTCGTACAAACCTGTAAGTCTCTGGAGTGTGGGAGGAAACCGGAGTTCCCAGGGAAAACCCACGCAGGTTATGGGGAGAATGTACATACTCCGTACAGACAAGCACCCATAGTCAGGCTTGAACCAGGGTCTCTGGCGTTGTAAAGCAACAACTCTACCGCTGCGCCACCGTGCCACCCATTCCTTCCCTCAAAATGGTGTCTGTCGAAAATGGCGATCGACTAGGTTTTCCTGCTCTTACTTTTTTCTTTTAATCACATGTAGAGCACTCTGCCTGGCTGTGATATTCTCCGTAAATCTCAGCACGTTTTCTCCCTGCTTTGCCGGCGGTAGGGAAGTGACTGAATGAATTTCCGAAGCTTTCACTGTGAGCCTATCAAAGAGTAGAGGGTTCAGCTCCAAGGTGAGAGGGGCAAAGGTTAAACGAGATGCGTGAGACTAGTTTTTTACACAGAGGGTAGTGGCTGCTTACAGCACGCGGCCGGGGGGTGGTGGTGGAGGCGGAGATACGATAGTGGCTTTTAAGATGCTTTTAGGATAGGCACATTGATGTGCAGGTTAGGGAAAGATATGGATCATGTGCAGACAGAGGAGATAAGTTTATCTCGACATTATGTTCAGGACAAACTTATCAGGCCGAAAGGCCTGTTCCTGTAGGGCTTTTCCATGTTGTTCGTTCTATCTCTGATTACCCAAAGACCAGCCTTTCCATCCCCCTGCTCACCATCATTGGCCATCACCACATCTCCATTCTGAGCTGCCCAGCACAGCAGGACTCCTATATGTCGGCGAGGCCAAGCGCAGGCTCGCCGATCGCTTCGCTGAACACCTCCGCTCAGTCCGCCTAAACCCACCTGAACTCCCGGTTGCTAAACACTTTAACCACCCCCCCCCCCCCACATTCTCACACTGTACTTTCTATCCTGGGCCTCCTCCATTGTCAGAGTGAGGCCCAGCGCAAATTGGAGGAACAGCACCTCCTATTTCGCTTGGGCATCTTACACCCCAGCAGTAGGAACATTGACTTCTCTAACTTCAAGTAACCCTTGCTTTCCCTCTCTCTCCATCCCTCCACCTTCCTAGTTCTCAAACCAGTCTGACTGTCACTGACCACATTTTACCTGTTTGCTTTGTTGTTACCTTCTCCAAGCTAACAATTTTCTACATTTTTCCTTGATCCCCATCCCCTTTGTCCTGTTTTCACACCTTACACTTCTTCATCTATGTATCTCCCTCTCCCCTGACATCAGTCTGACGAAGGGTCTCGATCCCAAACGTCACCCATTCCTCTCCAGAGATGCTGCCCGTCCCGCTGAGTTACTCCAGCATTTTGTCTACAGCAGGACAAATGGATTTCAAGAAAGGCTGGGTGATTTGTTGATTCTTACCTTCCAAATATCTTCTCGGCCTAGTTCCAATATTTTTGTAACAACTAAACAGAAATTATATTATTGATTCACTGAATTTCAACCCTAATTTTCTCACAGACTTGTCAAGGAGATTAATTATTAAATTCCTGCAAATCCCTGATCAATTCTAGCTATTTTAGTGGAAACGCTTGCTGAATTTGAGGGCACCTTTGTACCAGATGCTGTAACTTACTTTGAGAAATAATTTGTTTCGTTAACTTTAGAGATACAGTGTGGGAACAAGCCCTTCGGCCCATTGAGTCCGTGCCGACTAGCGATCAGCCCTACATTAGTTCCATTGAACACACTAGGGACAATTTACAGAGGGCCAATTAACCTACAAACCTGCACGTCTTTGGGATGTAGGAGGAAACCAGAGCACCTGGAGAAACCCTCGCAGTCACAGGGAGAACGTGCAAACTCCTTACAGACGACACCCGTAGTCAGGATTGAACCATGGTCTCTGGCGCTGTAAGGCAGCAACTCGACCACCCTGCCACCCTTGGGGAAGCCAATAGGGACAGGTGGAATGCAGTAAGAAAGAACTGCAGATGCTGGTAAAATCAAAGGTGGACACAAAATGCCACTCAACGGGTGAGGCAGCTTATCTGGAGAGAAGGAATGGGTGACGGGTCGGGTCTAAAGAAGGGTCTCGACCCAAAACATCACCCGCTCCTTCTCTCCAGGGACAGGTAGGACTTGGTTTCCTCCCAAAGATAGACGCAAATGCTGGACTAAATCAGCAGGTCTGTCAGCGTCCCTGAAGAAAAGGAATAGGTGACACATATTCCGTTTCTCCAGAGATGCTGCCTGACCCGCACAGTTACTTCAGCATTTTGTGCCTATCTTCGGCTGACCCATAATCAGACCGCTGTCAGGGGAGAGGGAGATACAGAGATAAGGAAATGCAAGGTGTGAATATGAAACAAAGGAGATGAAGATCATGGAAAATATAGAATAGATCACTGTTAGCTAGAAGAAGGTGACAATAAAGCCAACAGAGATAAAATGTAAACAAGGACAGGCAGACTAGTCGGAGAACTGGGAAGGGGGGAGGGGTGGAGAGAGAGGGAATGCAAGGGTTACTCGAAGTAAGAGAAGTCAATAAATGAATTTGAACCACATGTTCTGTGGTTTTGGCAGGAGATGAGTTTTTGTTCAATTTAATGTACATCAGTGTGCCTGAGTATTTATATATATATGTGTGCATTTGTGCCTTCATATGTATGTTGGACAGCGTGCATTGAAAATTCTGCTCAGCAAGTGGACTGATCTATATCTAATTAATTTTAACATTGCAATTAGCGGTTATAGATAGACATAGAATCTTGTGACATGCAAACAAGCACAGATGCAACAAGTTCCTTTGACCTAACATGCCCATGTTAACTAATGTTGTCCATCTACTCCAGTCCCACCAGCCTGCGTTTGGCCCGTATCCTTCAAAAACGTTCCTATCCACATACATCCTAACATTATTACAAAGAGTTATTCTAACTCTTTGAACATCCCACTGAGTCGCGCCCAGTACTTTGGTTCAGTTGCGTTTCAAGAGCTGGAACTTTGCAAACATCTCAGGAATGAGTGGGTTAACATATGATGTGTGTTTGTCGGCACTGGCCTGTACTCGCTGGAGTTTAGAAGAACAAGGGCGGACCTCATTGAAACATACAGAATAGTGAAAGGCTTGGATAGAGTGAATGTGGAGAGAATGTTTCCACTGCTGGGAGAGTCTAGGACTAGAGATCACAGCCTCAGAATTAATGGACGTTCTTTTAGAAAGGAGACGAGGAGAAATGTCTTTAGTCAGAGAGTGGTGAATCTGTGTAATACTTTCCCACAGAAGGCTGTGGAGGCCAAGTCAGTGGATATATTTAAGGCAGGTATAGATAGATTCTTGATTAGTACAGGTGTCAGAGGTCTGAAGGGTCATGACTCGAAATGCCACGCATTCCTTCTCTCCAGAGATGCTGCCTGTCCCGCTGAGTTGTTCCAGCAATTTGTGTTCACCTTGATTTAAGCCAGCATCTGCAGTTCTTTCCTACACGGGTTTCAGAGGTTATGGGGAGAAGGCAGGAGAATGGGGTTAGGAGAGAGATAGATCAGCCGTGATTGAATGGCGGAGTAGACTTGATGGACCGAATGGCCAAATTCTGCTCCTATCACATGTAATCCTATGGTATCTGGGGCAGTTCTCCAGCCTGAGATAGACACAAAGTGCTGGAGTAACTCAGCGGATCAGGCAGCATCCCTGATGCGAATGAATAGGTTAGTTTTGGGTCCAGACCCTTCATCGGACCCTTCATCCAGCCTGAGCCTTGGTTTGGGGGAAAATATATTTTCGCAGTTTCAGCTCCGAGGGTGGGACTGGGCTGTGGCCAAGCCTGTGTTTGCTGTGAATGTTGATCACTAAGTAGGCCACCCAGATGCAAAAGGCTCTTTGGTCTCACAGTGAGACGCACTCCTCCACAGTCACATGCAACGTGCCTCGGCTGCCCACCCTAGCAGAGCTCAGATGTGGTGCTGCCCTTGCTGCAGTGTGCTGCCATTCGCAGTGCTCTTTATTGTTGCACGTCAGACCACACTCTCGTCATCAGTGAGAGCTGCTCAACTCTGCACCATTTAAATGTGAAGCGATTTCACAACTGCATACTTGCGACATTTTTAAAATTTTGATATTTGCAATGGCTTCTTACAGGAAGAAGCCAAAACTGTATTCCTCTTCATTTGATGCTGCACGGGGAAATTATTTATTTTAGTTTAGTTTACGCAGAAACAGGCCCCTCTGCACAGTGATGCAGCTCCAACCAGCGATCAGCATGCACTCTAACCCTGCCCAACACACCAGGGACAAGTTTTACAATTTTACCAAAGCCAATTAACCTCCAAACCTCTTTGGAGCGTGGGAGGAAACCGGAGCACCTGGGGAAAACCCCCGCAGGTCACGGGGAGAACGTACAAAGTCCGTACAGACAGATGCTTTTTCGCTCATTAATAAAATATAATATGAAGCAACAGCAGATGCTGTAATTTTGAGCACAACGCAAAGTGCTGGAGGAATGCGGCTGATCAGGCAGCATCTGTGGAGGGAATAAACTGGTGGCATTTCACGTCGGGACCCTTCAGACTGTGCATTCCTTCCACGGATGCTGCCTGACTCACTGAGTTTGTTGGAACACAGAATATATTATATGATATGGCAATATCAGGCAATGATTGCCGGAATATTATTCTGTATATTGCAATGATTTCACAAATATAGAACTGGCTCTTCAACACATGCCCTAGAACAGTGCTGGGAGAGTGCATTTCACAGAGCAGCCTTTATATCGGACAGTGCAATGTCGTGCACAGTGTCGCAGTGCATGAGCTGGTCAGACAAATTAAAATCCAAATTTACACAAATTCTCCCACACGTTGGGCAATATTTTTTCGCAATAGTAGGGCGGCACTGCGGTAGAGTTGCTGCCTTACAGTGCCGACAGCGCCAGGGTCCCTGGTTCAATACTGGCTGCGGGTGCTGTCTGTACAGAGTCAGTTCGTTCTCCCCGTGACCTGTGTGGGTTTTCCCTGAGAACTTTGGTCTCCTCCCACTCTCCAAAGACGTGCAGGTTTGCAGGTTAATTGGCTTGGTATAAATGTAACCATTGTCCCTAGTGTAGGATAGTGTTAATGTGCGGAGATCGTTGGTGGGTGCAGACTCGGTTGGCCGATAGACCTGTTTCCACATTGTATCTCTAAACTAAACTCTAAACTATGGAGTAAAATGTTTTGTGGTGTTCATTAATGGCGGGAGACTTTATCTATTCCATTAGTTTAATTATGTGAAGTGTTTGGGTGAATATTCAATGAAATGAAAGAATTATAGCAATGCATGTAGAGTGATACAACATGGGTAGCTACAGAAAATGAGCATTACTGACTTGGGAGGAAACCAGCTTACAGACGATTCTCAAGAACAGACCCACGGACAGCCTGCATGGGATTATATTTAGCTTTGTTCAGTTAGTTTAGTTTTGGTGAGTGGAAACAAGCCCTTTGGCCCGCCCAGTCCGCGCCAACCAGCGATCACCCCTACACTGGTTCCTACACCCCTATCCTTAACTTACAAAACTGCTTATCTGGAAAAATCCCACACGGTCACAGAAAGAACATGCAAACTCCGTACACACAGCACCCGTGGTCAGGATCGAACCTGGGTGTCTGGAGCTGTGAGACAGCAGCTGCGCCACTGTGCCACCCAGTGAATGTTTCAGGTCATCAGCTGGTTGACCAGGTTGGAGTCTGGGTTACATCACAAGTTGTGCTTAAACAAAATGAATAATGGAATAATTCGCCAAGAATGTTGTTGTGAGCTGACACTGTATGTGCGACTGGTGGTGTAGTGGTGAAGTGAAGGGACCAGCAATTCATCGGCTTGAACCAAAGTCACAGCGGCCGGCGTCGGTTCAAATCCCACCATGGTCGTAAGTTTAATAATTGTATATTTATAATTGCAACAGCGGTTCCCAAATGGTTCCCAAATGCCCTTCATCAAAATAAATCTAAATTAAAATAAACATTGTCCTAGGTAGCACAACTTGGGGGAAATGTATATTTCTGATCACTTTATGTGATTCTCAGTCCATGTCCAATGCATCCTTTCTGTTTGCACAGAGTTTTGTATGTTCTCCCCGTGACCTGTGTGGGTTTTCTACGAGATCTTCAGTTTCCTCCCACACTCCAAAGGTGTACAGAATCGTCGGTTAATTGGCTTGGTTTCATTGCAAATTGTGTAGGATAGCGTTGGTGTGCAGGGATTGCTGGTCGGCACGGACTCAGTGGGCCGGAGGGCCTGTTTCCGCGCTGTATCTCTACACTAAACTAAACTCAAGCCAGCGGCTTATTTGCAATGAAATCCATTCGCCACCACTTCACCCTTTCACCCATTCACTTAATCATTTGATCTCTTTGTAGTTTACTGCTTCTGTCTGCACTGCTTATGAGTGTTATTAACCCATTTCCAACACGTGGTTTCCTTTGCTATCTCCAAAATTGTTGCAAATATGAAGAACTGTCCATCCCCTTCACAGCTCCTGCAGTTTAGAGCGTCCACCCAATGGTCCTGGTCCAACCTCTCAGCCAGTTTCTTAATAGGTCGACAATTTACTTTCAATTCCACGAGCTCCAGTGTGGCCTGTGATCGCTTATAAGGCGGCCTCAGTGAAAAGACGAACCGAGTTATAATTTCAGGTCGATGACCCTTCATCAGAACTGGACAAGTGAGAAAACAAAAGATAGACACAAAAAGCTGGAGTAACTCAGCAGGTCAGGCAGCATCTCTGGAGGAAATGAATAGGTGACGTTTCAGGTCGAGACCCTTCGTCAGACTGAGAGTCAGGGGAAAGGGAAAGGAGAGATACAGACAGTGATATAGGGAGATATAGAGCAAGTGAATGACAGATATGCAAAAAAGTAGACGATAAAAGAAAGAGGCCATTGATAGCAGTGGGCTAGGTGAAAACTAGTTACAGACAATGAGACTGAATGAGACTGATTGTCGGGCCTATTGTGGCCTCCGCAGCCAGTCCGATGTTTTTCAGGCCCTCTGGCCGGAGAGCTGGAACTCCGGCCTGGAAATGTCTGGAGCGGCCTGCAGATGCTGGAATCTTGAGCAAAACGCACAAAGTGCTGGAGGAACTCAGCGAGTCAGGTAGAATCTGTGGAGGGAATGGACAGGTGACGTTTTAGGTTGAATAGGGGTCCCGGCCCCAAACATCGTCTGGCCATTTCCTCCACTGAAACCCATGTGGTCACAGTAGCAAGAGCGGAATTCGCTAAAAAACATGGAGGGGACAGGGGACTCAAATTTTTGGCGGCCGCGCGTGCCTGCGCGCACTCACCCACACCACGTCCCGCCCCCATTACCTGCTGACTGATGTCTCTCTCAGCCAATCGGCGCCCTCGATCTGCAGTCCCACCTCCACTGTCTCGCGGAAAGCGGAGACTTTAAAATCCGGATGACAAAAACTTGGGGGTGATGCCCCCACCTCTCAAAACATGGAGGGGACGTATCCCCTTTGCCCCCCCCCCCCCCCAGGTTTTGCGCCCCAGCACAGTAGAGAACATGCAAACTCCACACAGACAGCTCGGGTCTGTGGTGCTGTGAGGCAGCAGCTCCACTCGTTGCACCCCGGTGATCAGTCAGTTAATACAATGCAACTTGGCCCAACCGATCCATATGATCCGCTGCCATAGCCTTGAGTCAAGGGTCTCGACACAAAATGTCACCCATTTTTTCTATCCAGAGATCCCGCTGAGTTACTGCAGCATTTTGTGTCGATCTTCAGTGTAAACCAGCAACTGCAGTTCCTTCCTGCATATTGAGACAGCTGCATCTCCTTTCCCTTGCCAGAGTCACTGCACCACGTTCCATTGCCTTATAACTCTGGGTGAAAGTGTGACTCCTACGTCTGATCACTTGCTTTTAGTTTAATTTAGTTTCGTTTTGAAATACAGCGCGGAAACAGGCCCTTCAGCCCACCGGGTTCCTGCCGACCAGCACACTAACACGATCTCCACACACGAGGGCCAATTTTTACATTTACAAAGCCAATTTACCCACAAACCTGTGTATAGTTATGTATATCGTTTGTTCTTAATATAGAAACAAGGAACTGATGGCACAGCGGTAGAGTTGCTGCCTAACAGTGTCAGAGACCCGGGTTTGATCATGACCTCAGGTGCTGTCTGTATGGTGTTTGCACGTTCTCCCTGTGACTGCATGGGTTTTCTCCGGGTGTTCTGGTTTCTTCCCACATTCCAAAGACTTACAGGTCTGCAGGTTAATTGACTTCTGGCGATTGCCGCTAGTATGTGGGATAGAACTAGTGCACAGGTTGGTCGGCGTGGACTCAGTGGGCCTAAGCGCCTGTTTCTACAAAGTATCTGGTTTATGCTAAAGGACACAAAGTGTTGGAGTAACTCAGCGGGTGAGGCAGCATCTCTGGATGGATAAGTGACGTTTCGGGTGGAAGAAGGGTCTTGACCCAAAATGACACCTATTCATGTTCTACAAAGTTGCTGTCTGAGCTGCTGAGTTACTCCATTTTGTGTCCCTCTGTTCATAAATGTTTGTTTCCATCAACCCAGTCATAAATTGAGCAATTCTTTCAAATTGTTGTTGAATTCCCTCTGGTCCGTGAAAATAACTCCAACATGTTTCAGGGTTGGAGAGTAAAAATTCATGTGATATGAGTAGAATTAGGCCATTCGGCCCATCAAGTCTACATTCAAGTCATTCAATCATGGCTGATCCATCTCTCCATTTTCTTGACTTCTCCCCATGACCTCTGACACCTGTACTGATCAAGAATCAGATAGATTCTGCCTTAAGAATAACCACTGACTTGGCCTCCACAGCCTTTGTGGTGAAGGATTCCACCGATTCACCACCCTCTGATGAAATAAATTCCTCCTCATCTCCTTCATAAAATCTGAGGCTATGACCTCTAGTCCTAGACTCTCCCACTAGTGGAAACATCCTCGCCATATCTACTCTATCCAAGCCTTTTTCTATATTGCATGTTTCAATGAGGCCCCCCCCTCATTCTTCGAAACTCCAGCGAGTACAGGCCCAGTGCTAACAAACGCTCATCGTAGGTTAACCCACTCATTCCTGAGGACTACCATCCTGTGGGCACGACAGTGAGAGGATCTGAAGAGGATGTTGCTGGCAATTTTACTTTTGGGATCTAAGTCGCTCAACATCTGTACATTTTACTGCCACTTGCCTCAAGCCCTCTGTCACTGTCTGCTTGCATTCTTGAGGAATAGGATCATCGCAGCCATTGAGGGTTTGCTAGTAAAACCGCCAAATGAATGAGAGACCTAAAGAGACCAGCACTGTCACCTCGTCCGAGTTGGAAACACTGACTCACTTGTGATTATCTCCAATAACTGCATTTTTCACAGTCCCTTCAATACGTTCCCTTGTTTCCAAACGGGGGCCGAGAGACACAAATACTCCATTCCCCACATAGCAATAAAATGATGCCATCGTACGTCTGGGACTTTGGCTGAATTTTTTCCTGCATGATCTTTTTTATTTGCGGATGTTGCTCTGCAAACACTATGCTCATTGTGGGAAATCTCTAGCATGTGATCCCTGGCCTCAGTTCTATTCTTAGGCTTTGGATAGAAAGGCCAGGGTTAATGGAGTGTGAAGTGTGTGCACCTTCTGTTTTGTCTTGAGTTGACTTTTTGGAAGGGAGTGAGCATTTGAGTTGAGATTCCTTCATTCTGCACATTTTGACTCAGTGGGTAAACATCGCGGCCTCTGTGACAAAAGATGTGGCTTCACCCACCACGGCACAGACTTCATTTTACCGCTCTGAAGAAGTCTGAAGAAGGGTCCTGACCCGAAACGTCACCCTGTCTGACGAAGGGACTCGACCCGAAACGTCACCCATTGCTTCTCTTCAGAGATGCTGCCTGTCCCGCTGAGTGACTCCAGCTTTTTGTGTCTATCTTCGGTTTCCACCAGCATCTGCATAATCCTACACATACTATATTTTACTATGGTGTTTATTACTTTATAACTATTTTGAAATGGAGTATTTGTGACCCTCTGCTCCCCTTTTCAGTTGCGGTGGTACAAATGTAAGTCTTTTGGCAGAGGTGGCAATTCACAGTCCTCTCCTCTCGTGAGTGGGAACTATCTCAGGCACAGTTTAATTTGGAGATGCGGCATGGAAACAGGCCGTTCAACCCACTGAGACCATCGATCACCCGTTCACACGTGTTATATGTTATCCCACTTTCACATTCACTCCCTGCTTAGATTCCAAGGGCCATTTACGGAAACCAATTCACCTCCAAACCGCACATCTTGGTTAGACACAAAGAGCTGGAGTAACTCAGCGGGTCAGACAGTATCTATGGGGAAGAGGAATAGGTGACGTTTTGGGTCGAGACCTCTCTTCAGACCTTCAAAATGCTCCAGTTTTCCTCCCGCACTCCAAAGATGTATAGGATTGTAGGTTCATTGGCTTCGTTCAAATTGTAAATTGTCCCTAGTGCGTAGAATAGTGCCAGTGCACGGGGTGATCTCTGGTTGGTGAGTTGAAGGGCCTGTTTCCCACGCTATATCTCTAAAGTCAGTCCCACCCTATTTTTTTCTGGGAAATGTTTGCATTCTTTAGAATCACTTCCCTCTCTTTAAGCAAATATGCTAAAATTAATTTGTAGTGCAGGAATTTATATTTGTATTGCATGCGGAGGGTGCAGCTTCTCTGCTCTGTTTATATACAAGTGGTTCACTTCATTGGGTAAATCCCCTCTTGCATATCTTGAGGAACTGCAGATACTGGTTTAAACCAAAGATAGACACAAAAAGCTGGAGTAACTCAGTGGGTCAGACAGCATCAATGGAGAAAAGCAATAGGTGACGCTTCGGGTCAAGATCCTGACCTGAAAAGTCACCTATTTCTCTTCCCCTCATGCCAATGTTAACCTGTGCTGAGGGATGATTGTGAGTGCTCTTTGATTAAGAATGAATGGTTTTAGTAATTGTACTGTAGTTTCAAAATCAGACATCCTGGAAGGATTCAGCCCATCAAGCAGCATTTGTGGAACGAGGAATCTGTTGATATAACAGGTCAGCGCCCCACTTCAGGCCATTAAGTGCTAGTGGAACTCAGCGCGTCTGGCAACAATTTTATTTTTGTTTCAGATTCGTTCATTAGTTCAAAAGTGACAGGAGCATAATTAGGCCATTCGACCCATCAAGTCTACTCCGCCATTCAATCGTGGCTGATCTATCTCTCCCTCCTAACGCCATTCTCCTACCTTCTGCCCATAATCCATGACGCCCGTACTAATCAAGAATATCTATCTCTGCCTTAAAAATATCTATTGACGGCCTCCGCAGTCTTCTGTGGCAATGCATTCCACCGATTCCACCACCCTCTAAATAAATAAATTCCTCCTCATCTCCTGCCTAAAGGAACGTCCTTTAATTCTGAGGCTGGGACCTCTGGTCCTGGACTCTCCCACTAGTGGAAACATCCTCTCCACATCCACTCTATCCGAGCCTTTCACTAATCGATAAGTTTCAATGAGGTCACCCCTCATCCTTCTAAACGGCAGAGAATATAGGCCCAGTGCCATCAAACGCTCGGCATATGTTAACCCACTCATTCCTGAGACCATTCTTGTAAACCTTCTCTGGACCCTCTCCAGCGCCAGCACATTCTTCCTCAGATATGGGGCCCAAAACTTCTCACAACACACATCCCAGCACCTGCAGTGTTACTTTAAAGTAGTTGCACCTGTCTGCTGGTCATTGTTTTATTGATTGAAGGGGGATCTTATAGAAACGTACAAAATTCTTAAGGGGTTGGACAGGCCAGATGCAGGAAGATTGTTCCCGATGTTGGGGAAGTCCAGAACAAGGGGTCACAGTTTAAGGATGAGGGGGAAATCCTTTAGGACCGAGATGAGAAAAACATTTTTTCACACAAGAGAGTGGCGAGTCTCTGGAATTCTCTGCCACAGAAGGTAGTTGAGGCCAGTTCATTGGCTATATTTAAGAGGAAGTTAGATGTGGCCCTTGTGGCTAAAGGGATCAGCGGGTATGGAGAGAAGGCAGGTACAGGATACTGAGTTGAATGATCAGCCATGATCATATTGAATGGCGGTGCAGGCTCGAAGGGCCGAATGGCCTACTCCTGCACCTATTTTCTATGCTTCTATGTTATTCTGATCCATGTAAATGTGCTGGGTCCTCTTCCTTATCCACGGCCACAAGGAGAGATACAATCAAACACTCAGTTTGCTAATTACACTGCCAGTATACAGATCCACCAGCAAATTTCCAGCACCATTTGTGCCAGAGTTTTTCTAGATTTTCCATGTTTGCCGGACCAACAGGGGTCACAGACTCTGCGAGTCATCGAACGGTACCAGAACGTTCCGCCGAGGGGCTGAGTTACCAGCCCGTAAAGTCGGCCTTGGAAGTCGGCTGTGGGAACGAACCTGCTGGCTCTAGCCGGGCTGGAGTTCCAAAGTCCCGGCTGCAAGGGGGCAGACTCGACCCACCGTTCTCCTGCGGAGGTCCAATGAGGTCGAGATCCGCCGCTTCACCCAGCCGAGGTGTCCCATTTTCAGGGGGTCTTCTGGGGTGGGATTTCAAGTACTTTTACCTAGATTAGATAGGTATATGGACGGGAAGGGAATGGAGGGGTATGGTCTGAGTGCAGGTAGATGGGACTAGGGGAAAATAAATGGTCGGCACGGACTGGAAGGGCCGAGAAGGCCTGTTTCCATGCTGTAATTGTTATATGGTTATATTATAGGAGGTTCTGGATCACCATTTGCTGGAAGATCGATAGTGGTTCTGTACTATCTTTCACTTCCCCATCTCATATGCAAGTGATTCCAAGCTTTAATGCAAGCTTTTTACACATTTTACATATATCGGTGTGACTTTTTGCCAGGGGGGGTTTGAAGGAGTCATTATCTGTCAGGTGGTTTATGAATTGGCACCCTGGTATGTTAGTAAATGTCTTGGATTAGAAAACAAGATTAAACCGGCTCTCCTTCCCCATTTCTTCCTTCTCGACATCCTCGACACCTGGTCTTTTCTACCTGCCCTGCACCACACCCTTTCTGCACTTTCCCTCTCAGCACCCGCCAACACCCACCCCTCCCTGCCAGATTTCAACCCCCTTCCTCTCTCCAAACCTCCAGCTGTCCCATTGAAGGTCCCGTAAGACTACAGAGGAGACATGTGAATAATTGATGGTGTTGACTTGCTCCAAGACCAGGTCTGATAGCCGTAGAGCCCTACAGCGTGGAAACAGGCCCTTCGGCCCAGCTTGTCCACACCGGCCAACATGTACCAGCTACACTAGTGCTAATTACGTACTTTTGATCCATATACCACCAAACCTGTCATATTCAGTTCAGTTTAGTTCATTGTCACATGTACCAAGGTACAGTGGAAAGCTTTTGTTGTCAGCAGAAAGACAATGTATCCGTGTAGCTGCCTAAACTGTTTCCTAGACGTTGGGATTGTCCCAGGCTCAACTACCTCCTGTGGCAGCTCATTCCATACACCCACCACCCTTTGTGTCAAAGGCCGATGAGATTTTTTTATTAAACCTCTATTGATTGTGCACTTTACTGACCAGAGGACATAGGTTCAAGGTGAAGGGGAAAAGATTTAAAAGGAATCTGAGGGGAAACTTTTTCACACAATGGGTGGTGGGTGTATGGAACAAGCTGCCAGTGGAGGTAGTTGAGGCTGGGACTATCCAAACGTTTAAGAAACAGTTGGACGGATAGGACATGTGTGGAGGGATATGGACCAAACGCCGGCTGGTGGGACGAGTGTAGTTGGGACATGTTGGGCAAGTTGGGCCGAAGGGCCTGTTTCCAAGCTATGACTCTTTGACCACAGAACTGTGTTACAAGCAAAAGCTTTTGATCTCTCTGGGATCTGTTAATGAACAAGTTCTTCTTTCCGTGACAGGCAGTGGACCCATCCAATTGTGGCAGTTCCTGTTGGAGCTCCTGACAGACAAATCTTGCCAGTCATTTATCAGCTGGACGGGAGACGGCTGGGAATTCAAGCTGGCGGATCCCGATGAGGTAACAGTGCAGTGATTATTGATTCCACTTCATGTGCTTCTTGTTATGAACATGTTGGAAACATAGACAACAGGTGCAGGAGTAGAGGCCATTCGGCCCTTCGGCCCTTCATGGCTGATCATCCAGAATCAGTACCCCGTTCCTGCTTTCTCCCCATATCCCTTGATTCCGCTAGCCCTAAGAGCTATATCTAACTCTTTCTTGAATACATCCAGTGAATTAGCCTCCACTGCCTTCTGTGGCAGAGAATGTTAGGGAGATGTTTAAATTCCCCTGCAAAAGCAGGCTCAGAACCCAGTGCTCCAAACATCGAGTTGTAGCGTCATAGAATCAACATGGAAACAGGCCCTTCGGCCCAACTTGCCAATGTTGACCAATGTGCCTCATGTACGCTACTCCCACCTGCTTACATTTGGCCCACGTAGACACAAAGAGCTGGTGTAACTCACCTTCCAGATAGCTTCTCTGGAGAAAAGCAATAGGGGACGTTTCGAGTCGAACCCCTTCTTCAAACTGAAAGTCAGGGGAAAGAGATGTGTCTCTATATCTCTCGACATCACCGTCTATATCTCTCATTTCCTTTTCCCCCGACTCTCAGCCTGAAGAAGGGTCTCGACTTGAAACGTAACCTATTCCTTTTCTCCAGACAAGCTGTCTGATCTGCTGGTACTCTAGCTTTATGTGCAAGTGACGAGTAAAACTTGACTGACTTGACTTTTGTGTCCCTCTATGGTTGAAACCAGCATCTGCAGTTCCTTCCTATACATTTGGCCCACACTTTAGAGATACAGCACAAGAGAAAGCCCTTCAGCCCACCAAGTCACCACCGATCAGCCATCCCCATACTCAAACACTATCCTACACACACTAGGGACAATTTACAATTTTTACCGAAACCAATTAACTTACAATCGACAATAGACAATAGACAATAGGTGCAGGAGTAGACCATTCGACGCTTTGAGCCAGCACCGCCATTCAATGTGATCATGGCTGATCATCCCCAATCAGTACCCCATTCCTGCCTTCTCCCCATATCTCCTGACTCCGTTATCTGTAAGAGCCCTATCTAGCTCTCTCTTGATAGTATCCGGAGAACCAGCCTCCACCGCCCTTGAGGCAGAGAATTCCACAGACTCACAACTCTCTATGTGAAAAAGTGTTTCCTCGTCTCCGTTCTAAATGGCTTACTCCTTATTCTTAAACTGTGGCCCCTCTTTCTGGTCTCCCTCAACATCGGGAACATGTTTCCTCCCTCTAGCGTGTCCAAACCTTTAATAATCCTATATGTTTCAATAAGATCCCATTTCCCTCTCATCCTTCTAAACCCCAGAGTATACAAGCCCAGGCGCTCCATTCTCTCAGCATATGACAGTCCCGCCATCCCGGGAATTAACCTACGCTGCACTCCCTCAATAGCAAACCTGTACCTCTTTGGAGTGTGGGAGAAAACCGGAGCACCCCGGGGAAAGCCCATGCTGTCAGGGGGAGAACGTGCACACTCCGTACAGACAGCACTCATAGTCAGGATTGAACCTTGCCCCCTGGTGCTGTAAGGCAGCAACTCTACCGCTGCACCACCGTGCCCCCCGCTTTATTAACCGTGTCCGTAATTCCACCGGTGTGGGGCATATGAACAAGAGTTTGAGTGAATTGATTGCTGGTGCATGAATCGATTGAATTCATACATAGAACCATTCACTCATTCTTTGGCCTTGATAAACCTCAACTGAGCAGCAAATAATTTCAGTGCCTTGATCAAGTCGCCCATGCAATATGACCCTTGCACATGAATATTTGCAGGTGCTTTAAAGTTTCATCTAGAATTGATTACTGAGGTGACTAGCAAGGAACTGCAGACGCTGGTTTAAACCAAAGATAGACAAAGTGCTGGAGTAACTCAGCGGGACAGACAGCATTTTCGGAGGGAACGAATGGGTGACGTTTCGGGTCGAGACCCTTCTTCAGTGTTCCAGGGGTTTGAGCATTCGTTTCCCCTTTTGGTTTAAGGAGGCCAGTTGAAATCATTCCAAGATCAGCAAGCACAATACAGATCAGCTACTGGATCTGAGATCTTTCTGGTCTGCACGGCCCAACCACTCTGGACATTTTAAGAAAGTCTGAGAATCAGAAGAAGGGTCTGGACCCAAAACATTACCTTTTCCTTTTCTCCAGAGATGCTGATTGACCCACTGAGTTCCTCCAGCTTTTAATGTCTATCTTCACTTTGAACAATTGCTTACCAACTGAACTAAATAAAGAAAGTCATCTCATGGCTTAAGGGCTTGAATTGAGGGGGCAAATTACATCAATGTAAGTTGTATAGTCCCTAGTGTTTGTACAATTAACGTATAACTTAAAACAGCAAGGCAGAGGAACAGGCCCTTTGGTGGATAATGTCTGTGCCGAACAGGATGCCGATAAACTAATCTCATCTGTCTGTACATGATCAATACCCCTGCATATCCATGTGCCTATCTAAAAGCCTCTTGGATACCACTCATATTTGCCTCCTCCACCACCCGTGGCAGGCACTCACTACTTTCTGTGTAAAAAAACATGCCCCACACATCTCCTTAGACTTTTACCACTTTCACCGAAAAGGGGTCAAGATACTTGTCTGCAGATACATGGTGGACTGCAATATCTGCTGGTTTAGTTTAGTTTAGTTCTGAGTTACAACACAGAAATAACGCATGGCCCTTCGGCCCACCGAGTCCACGTGACCATCACTCACGTGCGACTACCTTCTTTTTTCATCCACTCCCTACACACTCGACTCAATTCCACAGAGGGTCAATTGGCCTAGAAACCACATGTCTTTGGACTGTGGGAGGAAACCAGAGCAGCAAGAGGAAACCCAGGCGGTCACAGGCAGAACGTGCAAACTCCACAAAGGTGGCATGTAAAGTCAAGGTTGAACATGGGATTCTGGAGCTCTGCCACTGTGCTGCCCTTGCATGTTATAAATACTTCCCTTGGCCTTCTTCTAAGCCTCAACAAAACCAGAGGACGTGTAAGTTTATGTATGTCTCATCTATTTTCAGGTTGCCAGGCGCTGGGGGAAGAGGAAGAATAAACCAAAGATGAACTACGAGAAGCTGAGCCGCGGCCTCCGCTATTACTATGACAAGAACATCATTCACAAAACAGCGGGCAAACGCTACGTGTACCGGTTTGTTTGTGACCTCCAGAGCCTGCTGGGCTACACCCCAGAGGAGCTACATGCCATGCTGGATGTGAAGCCGGACGCTGATGAGTAAGGAGCAGCCACGTATGGACTGGACTGCGGACTCTAATCCGTGCTCACTCCCAAGACTTGTATATGATTTGTTTGCATCAGCTTCGTATAGACAGTCAAGATACATCGCTTTGAAGACGGGCGTTGAGGAACAACGCGCAACGCCACGAAAGACAAACAAAACCAGTCGTTTCCCCTTTCCAAAAAAAATTTATTTTACTTATTTTTGGTTTTGTAAACTCTTTGTTTAAAATACTGCCTTAATATTACAAGGTGGACAGAGCAAGGATTGTGTTAACATGAAGCGTTGTGGGATATGGAACAGGCACTATCACCACGGCAACATCGCTACCACCGTTGGGCAGCTGCCATTGTTGGTAGGCCATTGGAGTCAATGGCCTTGGCCATGTTGGTGGACTGTGACTGGTGTTACCGTGTTCCTTACGCGCCAGTATTTTTGCCTTAGGTTGGCCTCAATATTTGCAGTATTGTATAAGCCGTTGCCAGCTGCTTGGATGAAGTGTTAAAAGATCTATAGATCATGTCAAGACATTCGATGAAGAGCCAGAATGCGGGTTGTAACCGAATGATGTGCCAAAAACCCATCTCTTAAAGCCGAGCCAGCTGGAATCTGTGTTTTGCTATTTGTCTAGTGTGACAATCAATGAGGATCATTATGTCATAGAGTCATAGAATGATACAGTGTCGTAACGGGGCCTTTAGCCCATCTTGCCAAAAACCGGCCAACATGTCCCAACGACACTAGCCCCACCTGCCTGCATTTGGTCCATATCCCTCCAAACTTGTCCCATCCATGTACATGTCTTAACTGTTTCCTAAATGTTGGGATAGTCCCAGCCTCAACTACCTCCTCTGGCAGCTTGTCTCATACACCCACCACCCCTTCCGTGAAAGCGTTATCCCTCAGATTCCTATTAAATCTTTTCCCCTTTGCCTTAAACCTATCATTTATTATTTTTAAATAGGGGATTAGTCATCCAAAGTTGGGAAGGATCGACCCTGGAGCACTAAACTATGGTCCACCTTAAAGACCTGGCATGTCATGGACTATCTCCCAGTCTCACCATTCTGAAGCCTTTATATAGTATTTATCTCACTGCTCCCGACTACAACTGTACATTATGAAAGTGTGCATATTCTATGCAACGTCATCACTTGTTGGGACAGTGCCTGTAAAAAGCTGATCAAAAAGTAGTGGTCACAGTATTATTGCAGGAAGGTGAAGAGAGGTGAGGAAAGATTGGGATCGGTTTTTAAATCTAGTAAAATTCACCACATTCACATGCCAGAAGAGAAGTGGAATTAAGGACGGAGATATTCCTCAGGCCATCTCTACGCTCCGCAGCCTTGCAGGTGAACTATGTTGAGACGCTCTTTCTAATCTGCAGGGACAATAGAGGATTCCTTGAATGAACAAACATTTTAACCCCGAAATCTGAAGAATTCTGAAGAAGGGTCTCGACCCAAAACGTCACCTATTCCATTTCTCCAGAGATGCTGCCTGACCTGCTGAGTTGCTCCAACTTTTTGTGTCTTATCTTCAGTTTCAACCCTTCAAACTGCTCAGAGTGGAAGAGGCAGACTGAAAATCTGTTTATCGAGTTGACTGAGGTTGAGGAGAAACTCCGTTGTTGAGGCTATGCAAGGGCCCAGACCATTATTTCTTATGACCCTTCGAACCGTGAATTCAGGATGCTTTATGCTCACTGTTTCTTTGCCATCTTCGACAAGGTGAATACTGTCTTGTGCCTTCACATCTGAAATTTTCCACCAGAGTGTTCAGATGTTGCCTGGTATTCACGGCAAGAGCTTGTTGCAATTTTCTGTTCTCTTTTGCATTGTTAAATATGTGTATGTATCAGTTATCGGTATGTGACATTATACCATCTGTGAGACCTCTGTGGGCAATGTATTCTTAGAGCCATAGAGGGTTACAGCATGGAAACAGGCCCTTCGGCCCAACGTGCCCACACCGGCCACATGTCCCAGCTGCACTAGTCCTGCCTGCCTGCGTTTGGCCCCTGTCCCTCTAAACCTGTCCTATCCATGTACATGTCTAATTGTATCTTAAATGTTGGGATAGTCCCAGCCTCAACTACCTCCTCTGGCAGCTTGTTCCATACACCCACCACCCTTTGTGTGAAATGGTACAGCTCAGATTCCTATTAAATCTTTTCCCCTTCACCTTAAACCTATGTCCTCTGGTCCTCGATTCACCTACTCTGGGCAAGAGACTCTGTGCATCTACACAATCTATTCTTCTCGTTGATTTTATACGCCTACTCAACCTCTCCCTATAGTTCAGACCCTCCAGTCCTCACAACATCCTCGTAGATCTTCTTCCTACCCTTTGCAGCTTGACAACATCTTTCCTGTAACACAGTGCCCAGAACTGAACGCAGTACTTTAAACGTGGCCTCACCAACACCTTAATCAACTGTGTTTCTCTCTGACCATGCTGAGCGTCTTCTCAGTGAAGAAGTGAGATCTTGCAGTGCATCATGTCGGGGGATTCACATGTACTGGGTCCACAAGGCACGCTGCATTTCCGTTGTGTGCAGCCAACTCTATCACAAGTGGCAATAAGCAAATGAGTCTTGCCAGAATAGTAAGAGCGCGTGTGAAATTCAGTACACTCTGCCAATGAGAGATCATTTGGGCGCTTCAAATAACTTTTCCCAAGGGCACCCTTTCTTCTGAGAATTCAGGCCACAAAACAGACTCAGCGGGCCAGACAGCACCACCGTACAGAAGCGATAGGTGGCTTTTCGGGGTCGGAACCCTTCTTCAGACTCAAAGATGGAGGTGGTGGGAGGGGGAACTACCCCTAACTCAAATTGAATAGAAGTGTTGCCTCAGATTCTCCCCAGCCCCACTTCTACCTTTGAGTCTGAAGAAGGGTTCTGACCTGAAATGTCACCTATTTATTTTCCCCAGGGAGTCATCCCAGCATTTTGTGTCCATCTTGTGGGTGTGCAGATGTTGCTTCCTGCGCACAATGAATTGTAATGTTCACCTTTTCCACAAAGGCTGGAATTATGTCGAGGCTCGTTACCATGTAGAGAGTGGGAAAGCTGCAGCTGAGGTTGACACAGTGTTTGTGTGCCCATAGCAGGCTGGAGCGGAGGTTGATACAAACAGGCTTCCAGGTGCCCAGCTACATGGCACCTTCCAAACCCACCACCCCCATAAGCTAGAAAGACAAGGGCAGCAAAGGCCTGTGGACACCAGCAGCAGCAAGTTGTCCAACAAGCCAGCCGCACACTCCCATCTTGAATCCTTCACCGTCTCTGGATTGAAATCTTGGAACAACCCCCTGACAATATTGTGCTATACCCGACCTCAAGGACCGCAGCAGTTCCAGAAGAACAATTCACCACCTTCTTGTATAAGACTCTAAATGGTGAGTCTTATACCATGCGTTTAGAGTAATGTGTTCAGTTCTTGGCACCATGTTGTAGGAAAGATGTCAAGCTGGAAAGGGTACAGAGAAGATTTACAAGGCAACGTGGGACAGGAACTTAAAAGCAGATGCAGCCTGGAACCATATATCCCTTTGATTAATATTTTTTTAAAGTGCCGACTGTTATTTTCCTTCAAAGCAAAGAGAGTAGAGAGAACATCACTGAATCGTAAGCCCAGGAAGAGTGAGGCCTTGACTGATGTCCAGAGGCGTATAGAGCAGTACATCGTTCCTGAGAGATGTAGGAATCCCAGCTGCAAATGCCCTAAGATTAAACATCATGACGAGGTTGAGGGGAAGCTCACAATTTGTCTGCTTTCTGTAGATGTTTAAGATGGCTGAGTCCTTGATTAAGAATAGCGGGGGATAATATGACATTTAGGGTGATTATTAGACAGTGAGCGGGAACCAAAGTCTGAGAAGTGTTTCTAGTGTATAAGCGCAGTTAAGAGATGCATCGTATGGCCAAAGCCTCCTCAATAAGGGGCAGAGTACAGTCGATCCAAACAGACTTGTATCTCTCACTGCAGGTATGAGCAAAGCATTGGTATGTGATATGTTGCAAGTTTCATGAAAGTTCGAGGGATGATCTTCACACATACTGCACCATGTAAATCCAAAAGCACTGCGATGGCACAGTGGCACAGCTGGTAGAACTGCTACCTCACAGTGCCCGAGACCCTGGTTCGATCCCGACCTCGGGCGTTGTCTGTGTGGAGTTCGCACGTTCCCCCTGTGACCGTCTGGGTGCTCCGGTTTCTTCCCACATCCCTAAGACGGGCTAGTTTGTAGATTAATTACCCTCTGTAAATTGGCCTAGGTGTGTAGGGTGTGAATGCAACAGTGGGAGAACTAATGTGAACGAGCGATCAATGGTCGGCACAGACTCGATGGGCCGAAGGGCTGTATCTTACAATCCATCAAGAAACATTGCTTCAGATGTGCTGTCCCCGCTATTGCTCAACGTGAAAGGCCTCGACACGACAAATGATTACTTACTGCAGGTTCAAAGTCGAAAATAGTTGATATAATAAAAGATGTTTTATGTATTTTGTTTAAAACATATTTTTTAGCTTTTTTAAGAATAATTTATATTTTTTAAAAGAACAAAAAAGCAAAGAAAGCTGGTGCTTTGGAACAAAACTAAAGTAGCTTAGAGATGTAGCGATCCCATCGGGGCAGGGTGAAGATTCTTATAAATGTAGATGTTGATGCTGGCACATCATGTTGTTGGAGAGATTTTATATGACTGTACTCTTACTGCAGTTCAAGTGTGTCACAAATTGTGGTAATGGTTCGTTGAACAAAGAGCTGTGAAACGTGGATTATGTTTTACTCCAATGTAATACCAGTGCCAATGTTATTCAAAGAGTTTTACATCAAAAGTGTTAGAATCTACCTCTAGTAGCTCCGATCCAAACTCTGCCCTCTGTGGCCAAGAGGCAGAGTACTTTGTGCTTCAATATCCATTTGAGATGGAACATAAGACATTATGATTTTATGAAGTTTAAGAGTTATTTCAAATAAAAAAGTGCTTATTCTTTATATTGTGTTTGGTCATTCTTTTTTAAGGGCCTGTCCCACTTTCACGACCTAATTCACGACCTCTGCCGAGTTTGCCCTTGACTCATACTCGCTGCATGGTCGTCACGAGGTCGCAGGCAGGCCGTGATGCTAGTCGTAGGTACTCGTGGCATCAAGTAGGTCGGGGCGTTTTTTTCTAGCATGATGAAAAATGTCCACGAGTTAAAAAAGGTCGTGAATTAGGTGGTGAAAGTTGGACAGGCCCTTTAGTATCCTGCATCGAACATGTCATAAAGGGCCTGTCGCACTTGGCGAATTTTTTGGCGACTGCTGGCGTCATCGACTGACGTGTCAGGGTCGCCGAAAGATTTCGACCATTTCAAAATCCAGCAGCGACAAAAACAATGTCGCGACACTTGAGGAAACACCGCGCATAAATACGTTGTCATGCCGCATCACGCTGCGACCTTTACGGTGACCTGGTACGTCGGTCAACGATGCCGACAGTCGCCAAAAAAAATCGGCAAGTGGGACAGGCCCTTTAGTTCATGTTACTGGTGCAGAATGAGGCCTTTCGACCCATCAAGTCTATTCTGCCATTCAGTCATGGCTGATGTATCTTCCCCACTCAACCCCATTCTCCTGCATTCTCCCCATAAGCCCCGCCTCTTCACGTTTGCCCCGCTAGATGCAATGGCACAAGTTTGAAGACCAGGGGATTATCCATGGTGTCCACAGTGATATTTATCGACATAGCTTTGTTAGCTTGGCCTAATATTGTGGTGTTAATTTAAAGAAGTGTCAATCTCACTTCAAAACCCCTGTTCCTTCATTTTCTGGGCTGGTTAACCCTGCTAGACCACGTCAAATGCCTTACTAAAGTTAATGTAGACCAGGTCTACCACCCTGACTTCATGAATCTCAAAACACAATCTAATCAAGCTAGAAATTGCTTCTCACACTGTCATTAAGCTGCAACCAGGATTATCGGGGTCCTTGGACAGAGTCAAGGGAGGAAGTATAGGACAGTCCTTTCAGGTTAGGCAGAGGTTCACTTGCACCTCCTCCATTCCCATCTACTGTATCCATTGTTCAAGATGTGAACTCTTATACATTGGCGGGACCAATGGGCGATCATTCCGCTGAACGCCTTCGCTCAGCCCGCGTGAACCTTCCTGATCTCCCGGTTGCGAAACACTTTAATTCTCCTTCCCATTCCCACACAGACCTTTCTGTCCTAGGTCTCCTCCATTGTCAAAATGAGGCTAAATGCTAATTGTAGAAACAACATCTCATATTTATTTATAGGCAACTTGCAATCCAGTGGCATTAATTCCTCTAACTTCACATAACCCCTGCACTCTCTCCATCCCTTCCCCACCCAAGTTCCACCAGTTTCTCGTTCTCACTTAGCAATCAGCTGTTTCCTTCGTCATTGTTACTTTTTTGCATATCTTTCATTCATTTGTTCTACATGTCTCCACATCACAGTCTATATTTAGTTTCCCTTTACCCTGATTCTAGTCTGAAGAAGGGGCTCGATTCAAAACGTCACCCATTCCTTCTCTCCAGAGATGCTGCCTGTCCCGCTGAGTTACTCCAGCATTTTGTGTCTATCTTCAGTTTATACCAGCATCTGCAGTTCCTTTCTACACAGAGATCTTTGGACTTACATGCTGAGCTCTCTTTATTCCTCAATACTCCCAATGGCACTATCATTCAAGGTATATGACCTACCCTATTACACCTGTCAAAATGCATCATCTCACACATTTCACGATTACATTTTTACCGTTGACCTGCACCGTTTGCCAGCAGATCAATTTCATTCTGCAGCCTAAGCCTACTCTCCTCACTATTAACAACACCACCAATTTTCCGGTCTTCAGTACACTTACTAATCATAATAGCAAGAGTTAGTTCAGGCTTTCAAACACAAAAACGACCCTCCTCAATCACTCTACATCTTCTAATACTAAGCTAACTTTGGATCGAATTAGCCAGCCTCTCCAGGATCTCACTGGCTCTAACTCTTTGGATTAACCTTCCGCATGGAATCGTCAAAGGACTACTGATGTCTTTGAAAACCACATCAACCACCCTGTCCTTATCATTAAATATTCTCATCAAAAAACGCATTAATATTAGTCATTTAGGAACTCTGAGCAACTACCATTCTCACTGACTAATTCCTGCCTATCCACGTACTGTATATATATTAATTTTGTCCTGCGGAAGTTTTGTCAACACTACCAGTGACACAGCGGTAGAGCTGCTGCCTGACAGTGTCAGAGACCTGGGTTCGATCCTGACTACGGGAGCAATTTGTATGGACTTTGCACGTTCTCCCCGTGGCCATGTGGGTTTTCTCTGGGTGCTCAGGTTTTCTCCCACACTCCAAAGACGTTAATTATACGTTATACGTTATACGTTAATTGGCATCTGTAAATTGTACCTAGTGTGTAGGATGGAACGAGTGTACGGGTGATCGATGGTCGGCATGGACTCGGTGGGCCAAAGGGCCTGCTTCCACTCTGTATTGTTAAACTAAACAAAACTGTTCTGACCAATGTTAGTCTCCATATTCCATATGTGGAAGTTTCCATATGTGTATATATGGGCTTAACTAAGGTCAACAGTCTTCTTCTTCTTATCGGGTCCACACACAAGATTAGAAGTTGTTCAGCCAGAGCTGAACACACTTCACGGCATCTGCATACAGTGCTGTCTGTCTTGCGCTCCTTGTGCTTCTTGTGCGTGGTGGTGGAAAGATTGGTGGAAACAGGGCTGCGAGGTGAACGCTGTTTCCTTGACCCCAAGGTTGGCAGTCAGAGCCCCTTTTGTTCGGCACAGACACTGTGGGCCAAAGAACATGTCCCTGTGCTCTACTGTTCCACATTCAGAGTTCTATTTGCCCTCTTCCAGTCATTTGACACTCCATCACTACCAGCAGAGACTTAACATCGATGTCAGGGACCTCAGCCCATCTCATCCATCTCATCGGTCACTGGGAATTTATCCAGTAGAATACTCACTGAGACTTTAATACCTCCTTATTAAACCTAACATGCTGTCAAAATTCACCATCCTAACTGAAATGACCAACTACAATGCAGATGTTGGTTTATATTAAGTTAGACACAAAGTGCTGGAGTACCTCAGTGGGTCAGGCAGCATCTCTAGAGAAGGTGGACAGGTGACGTTTCGCATTGGAACCCTTCTTCAGACTGCAAAGATGTTCTCCTTGCTGAATAGATTTGAAAAATATTAATTTAAAGCCTCCACATTCTCTCTGACAACAGTCATGGATTGTGTCTGGGGGGCAGATAAGCAGATATTTTCCAAACTGACTTATATTATACATATATTTTCTAAGGTGTATTTTTGGACTTTAGACTTTAAGGTTACAGATTGGAGACAGGCCCTTCGGCCCACCGAGTCCATACCGGCCAGCGACCGCCCCGTACACTGGCATGGACATATGATGAAAGAATGGATCGACAGGGGTTGTATTAACTGGAATTTTGAAGGATAGGGGATCTTATAGAAACATATGAAATTCTTAAAGGATTGGACAGGGTAGATGCAGGAAAAATGTTCCCCATGTTGGGGGAGTCCAGAGCCAGGGGTCACAGTTTAAGAAAAAGGAGGTGGGCCATTTTGGACTGAGATAATAGACAATAGACAGTAGGTGCAGGAGTAGGCCAATCGGCCCTTCGAGGCAGCACCGCCGTTCAATGTGATCATGGCTAATCATCCCCAATCAGAACCCCGTTCCTGCCTTCTCCCCATATCCCCTGACCCCTTCTCCCCATATCCTATTTTTAAGAGCCCTATCTAGCTCTCTCTTGAAAGCATCCAGAGAACCTGCCTCCACCGCCCTCTGAGGCAGAGAATTCCACACACATGAGGAGATGAGGTAAAACTTCTTCACCCAGAATTGTGAATCTGTGGAATTCTCTGCCACAGAAGGCAGCGGAGGCCAATTCACTGGATGTTTTCGAGAGAGAGTTAAATTTACTCTGAGGGCTAACGGAATCAAGGGATGTGGGGGGAAAGCAGGAACTGGGTACTGATTTTAGATGATCAGCCATGATCATGCTGAATGATGGTGCTGGCTCTAAGAGCCGAATGGCCAACTCCTGCACTTATTTTACGATGTTTCCATGTTTCTATCCTACACACCAAGGTCAATTTGACACTATTTACTGAACCCAATTAACCTACAAACCTGCGCGTCTTTGGAGTGTGGAAGGAAACTGTAGCACCCCCTAGAGAAAACCCACGAGATCACAGGGATAATTTGTGTAACTGCATTCAGGGAACGTTGGACTTGAACCCTGAGGTCTCTTAGTTCATCAACCTTCATCAGTGTCCTATAATGTACTGTGCAACCCCTATTAGACTTCAGGATTTCTCTCCCTTTTTTTTTCCTTTTCCAAAAACTTTATTCGACACAAATCATATAATACAACACATCAAAACATAATCAAAATAACACTATAACAAACAAATCATTGTAGTACAACAGTACATTCATTGTTTACAATCCTCTCAACCCCACGCGGTGACCAGCGTTGACGGAAGGCCTCCAGAGTCCCCGTGGACACCGCGTGTTCCCTCTCCAGGGACACACGTGCACGGACGTAGGCCCGAAAGAGGGGCAGGCAGCCGACTCTAGCCTGACCATCGACCGCCCGCTGCTTGGACCCGCGAATGGCCATCTTAGCCAGGCCGAGGAGCAAACTGACAGGTAAGTCCCACCCCCCACACTCGGCTCTCCCCAATCCCTGCCTTGTGTCCGAACACCAGGATTGTGGGACTAAAATGCAGCCAGAACTTGAGAATCAACCCCTTCAGATCTCTCTCCCTCTCTCTCTCTCTCTCCCTCTCTCCCCCTCTCCCTCTCTCCACCTCCCTCTCTCTCCCCTCCCCCACTCTCCCTCTCCCCCTCTTGCTCTCCCTCTCTCTCTCCTCTTTTTTTTTTTTTTTTTTTTCATTTCAACAACTTTATTCAACACAAATCATAAAATACAACACATCAAAACACAATCAAAAATCACACTATAATGAACAGATCATTGTAGTACAGCAGTACATTCATTTATAATCGCCTCAACCCCACGCGGCGACCAGCGCTGACGGAAGGCCTCCAGAGTCCCCGTGAACACCGCGTGTTCCCTCTCCAGGGACACACGTGCACGGACGTAGGCCCGAAAGAGGGGCAGGCAGCCGACTCTCGCCAGACCGTCGACCGCCCGCTGCCTGGACCCACGAATGGCCATCTTGGCCAGGCCAAGGAGCAAACCGACAGGTAAGTCCCCCCCCCACACTCGGCTCTCCCCACTCCCCGCCTTGTGTCCAAACACCAGGATTGTGGGGCTAAAATGCAGCCAGAACTTGAGGAACAGCCCCTTCAGATCTCTCTCCCTCTCTCTCTCTCTCTCCCTCTCTCCCCCTCTCCCTCTCTCCACCTCCCTCTCTCTCCCCTCCCCCACTCTCCCTCTCCCCCTCTTGCTCTCCCTCTCTCTCTCCTCTCTCTCTCTCTCTCTCTCTCTCTCTCCCCCTCTCTCCCCCTCTCTCCCCCTCTTGCTCTCCCTCCCTCCCTCTCTCTCTCTCTCTCCCTCTCTCCCCCTCCCTCTCTCTCCCCCTCCCCCTCTCCCCCTCCCCCACTCTCCCTCTCCTCCTCTCCCTCTCCTCCTCTCCCTCTCCTCCTCTCCCCCCCCCCCCCTCCACCCTCTCTGTCTCTCTCTCCCTCTCTCTCTCATTACATTATGGGCAAGTGAGGAGCAATGAACACTTTAAAACTCCAGTCTCTCTTTGATTGCCTCTCCATGGCACTTGGTGAGCAGGGAGGGGTATTTGAAATCATTCAACAATGTTATTCTATACTCTTATTTTCTTTTTTAATACATCTCTTCCTTGGACTGCATTCCACTTTAGGAAAGTGTGAAGTGTTCAGAAAATTCTTTCCCACACCCCCATCCATCAATCCATGTGGATTCTATTTAGGACCTTCTGTTAATTAGATCACTCTCCAATGCCAGATGTCACAGTTTACTGTGCTGAGATATTCGATTAGAAATCCAGTGGTTTGTTATTGTGGTTCATTCTTCCTCGCTGAAACAAGAAGTTGACAATGCCCGAATTTTACAAATTCATCGCAGTAATTGACCGCAGCAGATGTTGTGAAAGCGGCGGTGAAAAGACCGGCATGGTCAACCCTACAAACGGGTTGGCACAGCGGCGCAGCAGGTAGAGACCTGGGTTTGATCCTGCGACCGCTTGGGTTTCCGCCAGTTACCTCCCACCTCCTAAAGACGGGTTTGGTTGGTAAATTGGCTGCCATAAATTCCCCCCCCCCCCCCACATTCCAGTGATTGGCAAAGGGCCTGTCCCACTTGGGCGACCTAATCCGCCAGTCTAGAAGAGTGCCTTCAACCTTCAAGCTCGAGGGTGCTCGCCTGGAAAGCCTCGAGCTGGGTTGACCGAACCGCGAGCTGCATCTACCGACTGCACACACACACAAACACATCGTGAAGGTGGGGGCCAGGGACAGTGGAGAAGCACTGACTGACCGATGAATAGGAAGGTAAACGGCTGCCACAGAGTACCATAAAGGGCCTGTCCCACCAGCATGCAACTCTATGCGATTAGCGCGACCTAACGTGGTCGCTTGAGCCGTCCGGCGTCGCGGGGCCGGTCCCACTTCGATCGCCGGAGCCGTGCGGAATTGTGCGGAGTTTGGCCCGAGTTCGTCCTGACACGGCGCGGGGCTCCGAAAAACCGACTATGTCCAAAAATTCCGCGCGGCAACGGCTTGTCGGCTCGCAGTCGCCTCGACATTTACACACCGCCCCGACATCGTGCCTCCGTGAACGTATTTGTAAGTGCATCCGTGGTCCTCTGTGTGTGTGCCTCGGTGCCCCTCTCTGTGTGCCCCTCTCTGTCCTGGCGAACTTAAATGTTCAATAGGCTGAACATTGTTCCGCGACCTAGCTAAGGTCCTCCCTCGAGCATGATGGAGAGTTCCAGTGACCTCACACGACCTCCTAGGACCACGTGTCGACCATGCTGCGAGTTCAGGGAAAACCCTTCTAAACTTGCAGCTTGGGTCGCCCAAGTGGGACAGCCCCTTAAATTAATTGGCCATTGTCAATTGCCCTTATTGTGTGGCAAGAGATAGAAACTGGAGGAGAGTGATAACAATATGGAGAAAATAACATTGGGCTAGATGCGTGTAGGATTAGTGTGAACGGGTGAACAATGGTCGGCGTGGATGGTGGACCAAAGGGCCTGTTTCCGTGCTGTATCTCTCTAAACAACTTGCAGATCTAGGATAGAGACGGCTAAAGGATCACCAGGTCAGTGCTGGCTGGCATCAGGTACAGACTAGACATAGAAACAGAAAGCATGTTTCCTTTAATTAAGAAGAAGTGAATCTGCTATTTTAATCACAAACAAGCATGTTTGTCGATAACTTTATTTAAATCTTATTTTCAGTTCATGATTACCTTCATTTGAATCGGTAATTCTCAGACTCTTTTGAAAAGACTCGACTTCTGGACACAACTGGTAGAGCCCCTGCCTCACAGCGCCAGAGACCCCCGTTCGATCTTGGCCTCAAGTGCTGTCTCTGTGGAGTTTGCATGTCCATCCTGGTGCTGTGTGGGTTTCTTCTGGATGCTCTGGTTTCCTCCCACATCGCAAATAGGTGCGGGTTTGTAGGCTGACAGAGGCCTCTGTGAATTGCCCCCGAGTGTGCAGGGATTGGATGCGAAATGGGATAGCATAGAACTGGTGTGAACAACAGTCGATGCGGACTCGGTGGGCCGAAGGGCCCGTTTCCATGCAGATCTCATAACTAAAGTACGATCCTAGGTAGTGGTAAAAATGTTAAAACAATGATCAAAGACAGAATTACCAACCACTTCGACTAAAAAAAGCCATCATTAATATGTAATTGCACATTTTTTTCTAAATGAGTTGATAAAATATTTGCTGAATTAGCAGAGAGTGTCTCAGTTTGTAGTTTAGAGATATAGCGAGGAAACAGGCCCTTCGGCCCACTGGGTCCGTGCTGACCAGCATTTTGTTTTTTACCATCTAAAATGAAATAATTTTCAAGGTTACATTGTTAGCTAGGGGAAGGTGACAACGAAGTGCACAAAGATAGAATATTATCAGGAGGACAGTCAGACTGGTCGGAGAACTAGGATGGGGGAGGGATGGGGAGAGAAGGAAAGCAAGGGTTACTTGAAGTTAGAGAAGTCAATATTCATACCGCTGGGGTGTAAGCTGCCCAAACGAAATGCTGTTCCTCCAAATCACGTGGGCCTCACTCTGTCAGTGGAGGAGGCCCAGGACAGAAAGGTCAGTGTGGGAATGGGAGGGGAGTTGAAGTGTTAGCAAATGTTCCTACACAATAACATCGACAAAAGAAAGAATATTCGATATAAATGAGTTGTTACATTAAACCGGCATGGTTTAATTGTCTTAATCAAGGCCGTGCAAATGGACCAGTTTTGTGTGCCAGATGATGCAATGAACGAGGTGCACAGACTTCTTTCTGATATTATGCACATTTTCTAATTGCAAACGTTGCCTAGAAGCTTGGTTTGATTTTTGACCTGAAGTCAGCAGAAATAAAATGTATAGCAGAGAGAAAAAAAAGTGCATGGTTGTTCTGTTATCTCAAACACCAAAGCTTCCCTTGGTAATTTCTGAAGAAACGGCTGTTCTGTGTCATAAGCTCGGCAGTTTTCGCAAACATAAGCTGCGATTCTGCTACACCTGACCACAAGGTTCTGAAGATCTTCACACTTCACCTAACTGTCAATTATCCAAAGAAACCACACAGACTATCAGCAATTTCATGGACTGGAGAATAAGAGTTAATAATCCGGAGAAAGTGAATTCAAATCCTTCTGGTGCTGCTTTTTAAAAGATCAGAATGAGTATTCATTCTGTGTTGCAACTATGTTGCTTCATTTGTCGTTTAGTGAACGAATTTTGTTTGCAAAAATTGTTTTAGATTATTATTCTTAGTCTAATATTATTGTCACATGTACCGAGGTGCAGTGAAGAGCTTTTTGTTGCGTGCCATCTAGTCAGCTAAAAGAGTTCAAATGACTACAGACACAGTGTACAGACACAGGATAAAGGGTATACTGTTTACTGTGAAGAAAAAGTGCCCAAGAAATGGAGCAATTGGTGTTGATAACTGATGAGGTCATATCATAAGGTCATAAGTGATAGGAGCAGAATTAGGCCATTCAGCCCATCAAGTCTACTCCACCATTCAATCTTGGCTGATCTGTCTCTCCCTCTTAACCCCATTCTCCCGCCTTCTCCCCATGAACCCCTGACACATGTTTGGATATTTGAGTTGGTTTGGTTTGACTTGGTTTGGATATTTGAATTTCAGTTTAGTTTATTGTAAGTGTACAGAGGCCACAGTGAAAAATCTTTGTTGTGTGCCAATCAGTCAGCGGAAAGATAATAAAATGATTACGATTGAGCCATCCACAGTGCACAGATGCATGATAAAGAGAATAAGGTGAATAACGTTGAACGGCAGATAAGGTGCAACCACGTCCAATCACAGATAGTCCTCGGGTCTCCAATGAGGTAGATAGCAGCTCTGGACTGCTCTTTAGCTGTTGGCAGGATGGTTCAGTTGCCTTATAATAGCTGGGAATCTGGAGGTGTGCATTTTCATACTTCTATGATGGGAGAGGGGAGAAGAGGCAGGCACAAATCAACGTAGTAAATGCCCAATATCCCGCTGAAGAGACTCACTAGCAAAACAATCCACCAGGGAATAGAGATGTAGACATGAATACCCATGTTCCACCTTCATAAGGTCTTTTAAAGCTCTTCCAAAAATAACTCCTCAACGAGTGCTTTAGGGGTGATGGAACACACCGGTTCAGCTCATTAGCATCTCTACAAAGTTAAACACCATTATTTTGTTCCCGGCCACGCGACTCATCTGTTTATTTGTCTTGTCTTTTGTTTACAGAAAATGTACTGCCCTTGACCGATGCTTTAGTTTGTCCCAACAGATTGGTATTGTTGGCTTGTTAAGGGCCTGTCCCACCAGCATCCGACTCCATGCGGTGAGCGCGATCAAACTAGAAGCGGGGGCCGCGCAGAGGTCGGGTGATCCCTGTACAGGGCCGTTCCCACCAGCATGCGCCTGCATGCGACGAGCACAACCAAACTGGCAGCGGAGGCTGCGCGGAGGTCGGGTGAGTGGCGCAACGCGGCGCAAAGTGAGGCGAACTTGGAGCGAAGTCTTAAAGGTAAATTCGCCACGACAGAGAGGGGCACACAGAGAGGCGCACAGAGGCACACACACACACAGAGGGCCACGGAGCCACACACAGAGAGGGTCATGGAGGCACCTACAGAGAGGGTCACGGAGGCACGAAGTCGAGGTGGTGTGTAATGCGTCGCGGCGACTGCGAGCCGACAAGCCGTTGTCGCGCTGAATTTTTGAACATGGTCAGTTTTTCGAAGCCCCACCCGATGTCGGGACGAACTCTGCACTATTCCGCACGGCTCCGGCAATCGAAGTGGGACCGGCCCCGCGACGCCGGACGGCTCAAGCGACCACATTAGGTCGCGCTCATCACATGGAGTTGCATGCTGGTGGGACAGGCCCTTTGCTTGCACAGAGAGAGTGAAGGGGAGAGGGTAGAGTGGATGTTGGGTTGGGAAACAGAGCATCAATCCTAACCTCTCACAGCAGAGTCTTGTTTGCCTCCCCGAGGAGATTGTTGTCCCTGTCACATGGCTTCCATGGCTGTTGTTGGAGCTCAGGGACAGTGTTGACTCTGAACAATTGCCTGTCTGTGCGTGGGCATTGGAAGTTGGTCTTTAACACTGAACCATTCTAGACATTTGCCACTCAAAAGTTGCTCTTTCGCCATTTAGCTTAGTTTAAAGATACAACAATACAATGATATAATTTATTTGTTGTCATTGGAACCTCATTGAAGTTCAAACGAAATTTGGTTTCTGCAGGCATACAAACAATAAAAGAACGAAGACACAAACATCCGCCACAGCGAATCTCCCACAGCGATACAGCGTGGAAACATGCCTATCGGCCCACCAAGTCCGCGCTGACCTATGATTCCCGCACACTTACACTTTCCTGCACACACTAGGGACAATTTACAATTATACCAAGCCAATTAAACTGACTAGTTAGTTGGAATATGACTCAGGATTGCAACAGTTTTTCCTACTACCTGGGCCGGAGATGTCTGATGTCAGCAGAAGTAACTGATGGTGGCAGGTTAACCATTACATGTACTATCACACTGTAACGTATCAACACTTTAATATCACAAGGGATCCACAAGCATAAATAAATGTTGCAATGGGAAACTTGAGAGTGGAATCAATGTTCCTAAGAACAGGATAGTGTCAACATTATCATAAATTTTTATAAACAATTCTAAAATTATGTTTGGGTTCAATAACCTTGGATTTCAACGTCTGTTGCCTTCCACAGAAGAAGGATCGTGAACCAAGTGCCGGTCATTGTGACCCACAGAGTTCAGTTACAGATGATTACCGCGATTCTCAATTTGCTTGGGAGAGGAAGTACGGAAATAAGGAATATAGACAAAAAATGCTGGGGTAACGCAGCGGAACAGGCAGCATCTCTGGATAGAAGGAAGGGGTGACATGGGTCAGGGGAGCGGGAGGCACAGAGACATGGAAGGGTAAGGTGTGAAAATGAGAGATCAAAGGGGATGAACTTCAGGGAAAAAGTAGAATGGATTGGTAAAGATTGTTTGTTCACCGATCTTGTCCAAATTAAGAATGAGATATTTCAGAATTCTAACTGGAGGAACTCGAACAGTAAGCTTTGGAAAAGACAGGTATCAATTTGAAAGATTAAGCGCATCTGAGGTGACTGGTGTAATTATCAAACATGACCATCCAATTGTGCACAGCAAGCCTCACATAAACAGCCTGAAGAAGGGTGTCCACCCCATACATCACCCATTCCTCTATCCAGAAATACTGCGTGTCCCGCTGTGTTACTCCGGTAATTTGTGACTATCTTCACTAAAAAAACAGCCTAACATCCCTCAACTTATGTAGTGAGGAAAGGAACTGCAGATAATGGTTTATACCAAAGATAGACACAAAGTGCTGGGGAACTCAGTGCTCAGCGGGTCAGGCAGCATCTCTGGAGAAGAAGGATAGGTGACATTTCGGGTGTGAAGAAGGGTCCCGACCCGAAACCCCAGCACTTTGTGTCTGTCCCTCAACTTATGAAAGAGATTCGTACTTGGAAAAGACTTATCTGTTGTGGTAAAATGGTGTAAACCGAAAGACAGGCTGAAACATGCAATGAGAATTCTGTTGCCGTAGGTTCCTTGCACCAAGATTGAAGTGTAAGCTGTTAGAATGGAAAATGGCATTTGTAACATTGAAGACATATACCTTGTGGTATATGTGCACAATAGCAAATTTCATATCGCAAATGTATGTCAACCAGCAAATAATTTAGGAATAAATAATCTGCTGATGCAATTAGCAGTGTATTTGAGGGGAACCTTAAGCCCATAAGACATACAAGCAGAATTAGGCCATTCGGGCCACCGAGTTAGCTCCACCATTCGACCTTATCTGATCCATTTTTCCCTCTCAACCCCTTCTCCCCATGACCTTTGACACTCTTACTAAACAATAACCTATCAATCTCCGCTTTAAAAATATCCAAAGACTTGGCCTCCATGGCCATCTGTGACAATGGATTCCACAGACTCACCACCCTCTGACTAAAGTTACATCCTATTATTCAGAGGCCGTGCCCTCTGGTCCTAAACTCTCCTATTATTGTAAACACTCTTTCCATGCGCACTCTATCTGGGCCTTTCATATGGAACGAGCATCAGAGGAGGTATTTGAGGCAGGTATTATCACAAATTTAAGAAACAGTTAGACAGGTACATAAATAGGATACGTTTAGAGGGATATGGGCCAAGCAGGGGGTAGAAGGGACTAGTGTAGATGAGTATGTTGGTCGGCATGGGCTAGTTGGGCCGAAGGGCCTGTTTCCACGATGTATGACACTTTGACTCGATTATTCAGTACCACAGTACCACAGATATTAATATTTCTTAAAAATAATGCCTTGAGGTTCATTTTTTACATTAATTCAGAGTTTATAATTGGTTTGTGTAGGAGAGAGCTGCAGATGCTGGTAAGTCCGCGATAGATAGACACAAAAAGCTGGAGTAATTCAGCGGATCCGGCAGCATCTCTGGAGAAAAGGACAAGACTAAAGAAGCATCTCGACTTTGTCCATCTTCAGTTTAATGTCCCACCAGAGATACGAGCCCCATCGATCAAACACTCATTCAGAACTGCCCTGACGTTCTAATCCAGCTTTCAGCCCCAATTCTTCCAACTCAGAGCTGAGAATGCTCGCATTGAGTCAGCATCAAACGCACCATCTTTATCCATTATTATTTAAATCTATTTTTAGGGCTGACATTTCAAGTGCTTCATCAATAAACTCTTTCCAGATGCTGAAAGATAAGATGTCATTTGCTTGTTTCATATGAGCTGGGTGGCGCCGAGGTGGCAGCCTCAACAACAGCCTGTGTGTTATTTTTACTTTTTTTGTTATTTTTAGTGTGTCTAAATTGTATATTTTAATGTTTTTCGGTATGTTTTATGTGGGGGTTGTTGGGGGGGGGGTGGAATAGGGGTAAACCATTTTCAGTCACCTCGTGAGATGTGATTTTGTTCCATGTCACATCTCCGTCCCCCCTTGCAGCCTAACAACTGGATTGGGGCTGCCTTTCCTGGAGACCGGCCGGAGTTTCAAGCCGGAAAGCGCGTGCGCGGACATATCATCACGGAGTGGGCGATACTTTGCCGAGGATCGCTGTGGAAGCGCTGCGACCGCGAGGCCTGTTGACTTTAACACCGTGAAGCCGCGGTCTCCGGTCTCCGGTAAGAAGCGGCCGAATCGGGAGCTCCATGCGTCCCGTTCCGATCCGTCCCGACGCCGGAGTTTCGATCATCCCGACAAGAGGGCTTGAACAGCGGATGGTTGGCAACGACCCCGTTCAAAAGCTCCGACCACCACGGGTGAACAAGATGGAAGATGATTGAACTTTATTGCCTTCCATCACAGTGAGGAATGTTGATTCCACTGTGGTGGATGTTTATGTAAAATGTATTGTATATTGCGTTATTTTTAGTTGTATCGCTGTGCGGTAACTCAAATATCACTGTATCTTAATTGGTGCATGTGACAATAAATGTGAACTTGAACTTGAACTTGAGTCTTTCCATCTGTAAGTGGATGGCTTAGCACAGCTAGTCTCCATATCTTGCTGTAAATTATGAAAGTTAAGCATTTCACTATTATGAACTAGGCTTAAATATTGTTCAAATATTAGAATTAATAACTCAGTGATGCAATTAGCCCTGTTTTCGAGGGTGGACCATCAGACCATAAGACATACAAGCAGAATTAGGCCATTCGGCCCACCAAGTCTGTTCCGCCATTTGATCATGTCTAATCCATTTTCCCTCTCGACCCCATTCTCCCTATGATCTTTGACTCCCTTACTAAACAAGAACCTATCAATCTCCGTTTTACAAATAACCAAAGACTCGGCCTTTATTGAATTATTTTCAATAATTATTGAAAAGCAATAATTATTCCTGCCAAAATTGTAATTAATTCTAGGACTCAGTGTTTGACCAGTGCTCTGATGACCTTACCATTCTGAGCTTTCCTTCCTGGATGTCTGAAGCTTTTCCCTGCAAAATATGTGGATGGGCAACCAATTGGTACAGCTGGTAGCCCACCAGAGAATCGGGTTCAATGCTGACTTCAGCTGCTGTCTGTGTGGAGTTTGCACGTTCTCCCTCCGATTCCTCCTGGTGCTTGAATTTCCTCCCACATCCCAAAGACGTGCGGGTTTAAAAATTAATTAGCCTCCATATTTAAAAAAAAAGACTCTTAATGTGCAGGGAGTGGATGAAAAAGTGGGATTACATAAAATGTAGCAACAAGGAACTGCAGATGCTTATTACAAAAAAAGTTATGAAGTGCTGGAGTAACCCAGAGGGTCAGGAAGCATCTCTGGTGAACATGGATAGGTGCAGTATGTCTTTGGAGTGTTGGTGGAAACTGGAGCTCCCGGAGAAAACCCATGCGGTCATGGGGAGAACATACAAACTCCGTATAGACAGCAGCCGTAGTCAGGATCAAACCCGGATCTCTGGTGTGGTAAGGCAGCAACTCTACCGCTGCACCACTGTGCCTTATCTACCTCTCATCCACCTTTCATTCCCGTACTACAATCAGTCTGAATGCAGGGTCCCAACCCAAAACCTCGTCTAGCCACGTCCTCAGGAGATGCTGCCTGAGCAGTCGAGTTACCCCAGCACTTTGTGATTTTTTCTTAAACCAACACCTGCAGTTGATTGAGTCGGCCGGTGAGGGAGTTCCCAGAGCCTGCTGCCCCTGAGGAAGAGTTTACAGTTTGGGGGGTTTTGTCAGAGTAACAGGGGTTCATTTAGTGGCAGCAATGCACTGCACCCACAATGTTCTGCTGTCGATACTTGTGGGGCGAGGAGTGAAAGTTTAACACGATGAATAGTGTGTGGTTATTCTGTCATAGATGGTTAAGCAGTGACTATTTCCATTTAAGGATGAATAACTGCACCTTTTTGATATTCAACTTCATCACTATGCATGAATGCATTCAATTCTGAGATGATCGCTGTGCTTATTCCTGGAACTGTGCCTGTGATTAATACTGAACAGTGAAGGTTTGTCTGTAAATTAAATTCCATCCGTCAGCAGCAAGCAATTGAATTGTTATGGGTTTTTTTTTCACTTCTGTGGAAATGCATTCAGTTTTGCAACATAAATGCAACTCGAAAAGTTCAGGAAATGTGATCCAGTGCTTCTGGTTGTTATTCTTGTGTTTGTCAGATGTCTAGTGTGGTAGGACAGGCATGAGGTGATGTCTTCAGTTGGGTAGTGCCAATGTGGAATTATTGGTAGGTGCAGCGGTAGAGTTGCTGCCTCACAGCGCCAGAGACCCAGGTTCGACCTTGACTATGGGTGCTGTCTGTGGAGTTTGTACCTTCTCCCTGTGACCGCATGGGTTTTAACCGGTTTCCAGGTTCCACCCACACTCCAAAGCCGTGCAGGTTTGTTGGTTAATTGGCCCTCTGTAAATTGCACGTGGTGCGTAGGGAGTGGATGAGAATGGGGGATAAGGTAGAACAAGTGTGATCGGGTAATCGCCGGTCGGTGTGGATACAGTGGGACAAGGGGCCTGTTTTCATGCTGTTATCTCTGAACTTCAAACCCTATCATTTGCTGAATCACACCTGCTCTGCCTCTCCCAAAATCCTCAGTACAGCGCAGGGAATGCTCACTTCCAAGAGTGCGGTGGCTTGGTGGAACGGTGCCTTTCATGGCCGGAGCTCAGACATCACCCAGCACAAGTTGAATCTATCTATCTATCTATCTATCTATCTATCTATCTATCTATCTATCTATCTATCTATCTATCTATCTATCTATCTATCTATCTATCTATCTATCTATCTATCTATCTATCTATCTATCTATCTATCTATCTATCTATCTATCTATCTATCTATCTATCTATCTATCTACCGATCTATCTTATATAATACACACACATTGACAATGTATTCTCCGTGGATTGTCACCTTGTCGTGGTGGAGAAGCTTGTGTGGACCTGAGATCTTGAGAGTGATGCCGTCTGGAGCGATGCTCCTGGTAGGGCCACCCATGGCGGTAAGGCCGAGGGGGAGGTCTCTGAGAAAGCAATCCAACCAAGACCTCAATGGTGGAACAGGCGGAGGACGATGGCTGACCTTAGTGGAGCGTCACAACGGCTGGGAAGGCGGATGAAGGCTGCAGCAGAAAAGGGTCTCCGGTCGTCCTGGACTCCATGCCACTGGATCCTGACCCAGATCTGTCAAGGACCGTGGGGTGGCTGTCTGTGCACCAGTCTCCGCACATTAAACAAAGGAGACATCCATGGTTTGCCATGACCAAAGAAGGCCGAAGAAGAAGACATTTTCTGTTTTTCTTTGATCTTCTCAAAGGAATGTCGTTGCCATTGTGTCCACTTTTGGACATGTGGAAGATGGGACATCCAGCCTCACGTAAGTAAAATTCTGTGTTGTTTTTCCCACAGACTCCCGCATCATGTTCCGTAATATAATCACTTAACACTGCAATATTCTCTGAAGTATCTTCTGCAGGAAATGAATGGTTGAGATACGCAAACTCACAAGATAATGTTTTCTGTCATCCTCTTAGGAAAACACAACATACATAGAAAATAGTTGCAGGATTAGGCCATTTGACCGTTTGATATATTCATGGGGATGAAAGTTCCACCCCCTCCCCCCCCCCCCCCCCTAATCAGCCGTGCTCACCCCCTGCCGTGCCCAAACACCTGGATCTTGGGACCAAAATGCAACCAGAACTTGATGAGCAGCCCCTTCAGATATTGGTAGAGGAGCAACAACCTCGTTACCATTGGCAACGTCCCATTGTGATGTCATTGTGGCAGTTGGCAGCCAGCTTGAGAGCCCATTGTGATTGGTGCACTGTGAGAGGCATTGTGACATCATCACTGTGAGAAGGCTAGAAGCTGTCTGTGAGAAGGCGGTTTTGGCTGTTTTTCAAATTTCAACAATTAATAACTTCGGAAATAAAGATTAAATTGCGACGGGAAGATGTTTATCGCCACCAGGGGAAAAATGTGAGTAGGATGTGTGAAAATGGGAAGGCTGTGGCCAAGTGTTTGGAAAAAGATAGGAATTAAAGATAGCAATGGCACACACACATTCACAAACAAGACAAATACAAGACAAGACAGAGAGATGTGCAAGGCATGATTTTTACACAGAGGATGGTGAGGTTTGTGGTTGTCCTTGACTGGGCAAGAGTTACCTGTTGGTGCAGGTGGGTGTGAGGTTTGGATGGGACTGAGCTCCGACTGCTGTCTTCCGAAAGGTCCCAATAAACACATTTAATAAACATACCTGTCACGTGGATGGAAAACAAAATAATGCCATTTAACCTTCTAAAGGTGGCATATGCCATGCTGGTGTGTACCATCACAGCAAGTACCAACTGGCTGCCTGAAGAAAGATGGGGAGCTCAGTGTCTTCCTGGCTGATCCTCCATTTTGAGAGTTCAGGGTCAGGGATTCCAGGAGTTGTAACGTATAAAACGTCACATTTTATACGGGTGGCTTTGAGAACATCCTTGAAGCATGTCCTCCACGTAGTTCTGGACAAAGTGCATGTTTTTGGAGTCTGGAGTCAGGCATGAAAATGAGATGGTAGACACAAACTGCTGGAGTAACTCAGCGGGACAGGCAGCATCTCTGGAGGGAAGGAATGGGCGATGTTTCGAGATCGAGACCCTTCTTCAGACATCATCACGCGGGAGCTTCAATTGCCTCAGCGCGGGAGGTTTGATTGTCCTGACCGCGGGAGAAGAATGAGGGAAGAAGATTAGACTTTAATGCCTTCCATCACAGTGGGGAATGTGGGAAATCCGCTGTGGTGGATGTTTATGTAGTTGTGTGTCTTGTTGCTTTTTTTTGGTCTGGCTGTATGATAATTTGCATATCACTGTACCGTAATTGGTACACGTGACAATAAAAGACCTTTGAAACCTTGAAACCTACGAATCTGCATGTCTTTGGAATGTGGGGGTAAAACAGAGCACTCGTGGAAAACCCGTGTGGTCACAGGGAGAACGTACAAACTCCACACTGGAATATCCTCACTGGAGACATTGGTCTGGGATAGGAGGCTGACAATGGTTTGTTTATCCTCTAAAAGCATGAAGATGGTTTTGGAGGTGACAGAGTTGAGGTGCCTGTTGTAGGTGCAGCAAGGAACTGCAGATGCTCCTTGAAACCAAAGATAGACACAAAAAGCTGGAGTAACTCAACGGGTCAGACAGCATCTCTGGGGAAATGGAATGGGTGACGTTTCTGGTCGAGACCCTTCTTCAGACAAAACGTGGTCAGTGGAGTAGGAAAGAAGGGTCTCGGCCCGAAACATCACCGATTCCGTTTCGCCAGCTTTTTGTGCCTATTGTTGGTGGTCCACATGGCCGACCAGAAGGTTAGGACTGGACTTTTTTATTTCCAACTCTGGGGCAACTTCAACCATCTTGATTTCTCTACTCCCCTTGCCCCACTCAATCTGAAGCAGGGTCTTGACCAGAAACATTGCCTCTCCATCCCCTCCACAGTTGCTGCCTGACCATAAAACATTAGAGCAGAATTAGGCCATTTGGCCCATTGAGTCTGCTCCAGCATTCAAACTAAAAGTCTCACCGTGACTTGTCACATGTGATAACAAAGCAAAAAGTATCATTCATTCAATCTTGGCTGATCTATTTTTCCTTCTCAACCCCATTCTCCTGCCTTCTCCCCATAACTTTTGACACCATATTAATCCGGACCCTATCAATCTCGGACCACTGAGTTACTCCAGCACATGCTAGGCCTCCAGGATTTGCCAAACACAGTGATAAAGGAGATAGACGCAAAATGCTGGAGTAACTCAGTTGCTCAGGCAGCATCTCTGGAGAAAATGAGAAGGTAATATTTTGGGTCAGAACCCTTCTTCAGATTGAAGAACGGTCCCTAGTCGAAAATTCACTTGCTCCTTTTCTCCAGGGATGCTGTCTGACCTGTTGAGTTACTCCTGCATTTCATGTACATTTTCATAGGTTATAGGAGCAGAATTAGGCCATTCGGCCCATCAAGTCTAAGCTGCCATTCAATCGTGGCTAATTTATGTTTCCCTCTCACTCCATTCTCCTGCCTTCTTCCCATGATCTCTGACACCCATACTAATCAAGAATCTATCTATTTCCACCATAAGAATATACATTGACGTCCTCCACAGCCTTCTGTGGCAAGGAATTCCACAGATTTATTGCCCTCTGGTGAAAATAATTCCTGAACTTTCACTATTCGGAGAGTTCCAAGGAGGACCCCCATCCTTCTAAACTCCAGCGAGTACAGGCCCAGTGCCGTCACTCTCTGATCATATGTTAACCCAATCGCTCCTGGGATCATTCTTGTAAACCTCCTCTGGACCCTCTCCAACGCCAGCACATTCTTCCTCAGATATGGGGCCCATATTCCCAGATATAGACAGTTTGGGCTTATTCTCAGTGTAAATCAGCATCTGCAGTTCCTTCATGCAGGTACAACAAGGAGGTTCCAGCGTTAAGCCTGGGACCAGACCTCATTAGGCATCGTTCCAGAATCTGGGAATCTGTGTCAATGTACTAGGAGAGAGAACAATTATTTCATTGGACAAATATTTACAAGGACCTTTGTGACATGTTTCAGCTGAAAGGAATGCGTAAAAGATCTTCAATAAAAATGATTCTCCGTTAAGAATATGTGAAAAGGTTGTGAGGTCACAAATAAATTCTAATCCCACTCTATGGGTTTCCAAGATTACCCGACAGTTTTTCTAATGAGGACCATGCTTATTTTATTAGATTACTTCAGCATCTACAAAGAACCAAAGAACTCATTTAAAAATAAACCCTCTAGTCTGCTTTTAATTACAGCTGCAACAGCAATGAAAATTCAGGGATGAATCCCACTCTGGCAGGTTAGCAGGTTGCCGACACAGCTGTTCCAGAGTCGCTGTCATTGAACGTGGTCTCATTGTATAATGTGCTTTTACATCGACGAGGTTGTGCAAAACCAGTGCTCTGCACCTTCAGAGTTTAGTGGGCAGCGTTCATCGGCTTTCTTTGCCTCTAATGCCAGCATCAGGGCAGCACGGTGGCGCAGAGCAGGGGAATCAAGAACCTGAGGCCAGCTTCTTCCAAGAGGAGAGGAAGAGGAAAGCTTTAATAGGAACCTGCAGGCCTGCTTTCTCACAAGGAATAAAGTCTTAAGCCTGCCCTAACTCAACCTGTAGCTCAGGCCGTTAGGTCCCTTCTAACATCCTTGCAGATCTCTGCACTAAAGGAACAGCATTACAAGTTCACAAGTTCACAAGTTATAGGAGTAGAATTAGGCCTTTCGGCCCATCGAGTCTACTCTGTCACATTCCATTCAACTCCATACTCCCTACCACATTGAGCATGGGTAGGACATGGGTAGGACAGGTTTAGGGGGATATGGGTTAAACGCAGGCAGGTGGGACTAGTGTAGCTAGGACGTTGGCTGGTGTGGGTAAATTGGGCCGAAGGGCCTGTTTCTGTGCTGTATCTCTAAAATAAGTGTAGCTAGTTGACAAGTTATAGGAGTAGAATTAAGCCATTCGACCCATCGAGTCCACTCCACCATTCAATCATGGCTGATCTCTGCCTCCTAATCCCATTTTCCTGCCTTCTCCCCATTACCTTTGACACTCGTTCTAATCAAGAATTTGCCGTAAAAGTATCCACTGACTTGGCCTCCACAGCCCTCTGTGGCAATGAGTTTCATAGATTCACCACACTCTGACTAAAGAAGTTCCTCCTCACCTCCTTTCTAACAAAAGCTCCTAAAAACCTGCTCCACCATTCCGGGAGACCAGGGCTAAGCCGACAGTCACCTCGCACTGCAATCCCATGTATCCCTGATCCCCTTCTGCATTCTTGTATCCAAGTAACCATTTACCCCCGTCTTAAAAATACTCCAACGTTCAGCTCCCCCTGCACTATCCCGAAAACAGTTGCAGAGATGGAGCTGCAGAGATCATAAGAAGAATAGATCGGGTAGAGTCTCTTGCCCAGAACAGGGGAATCGCGGACCAGAGGACATAGGTTTAAGGTGATGGGGAAACGATTTAATAGGAATCTGAGGGATAACTTTTTCACAAAAAGGATGGTGGGTGTATGTAACAAGCTGCCGGAGCACGTAGTTGAGGCAGGAGCTATCGCAACGTTTAAGAAACAATTAGACAGGTACATGGATAGGACAGGTTTAGAGGGATATGGGTTATACGCAGGCAGGTGGGACTAGTGTAGCTAGGACGTTGGCTGGTGTGGGTAAATTGGGCCGAAGGGCCTGTTTCTGTGCTGTATCTCTAAAATAAACAAAATGGTCCAGAGATTTGATTTAGGATCACACTATAGCAGTTAGTGAGTGAGAACTCCAGCGATTAAATGAATCTGGAGCAGACAGTTAATATCTAATCTGCGGCTGTAAAGCTGTTAGGCCTGATCCAGTAACATCCTTGGGTGTGCTTGCTTGTAGGTGAAGAACCCCTAGTGAGGTATGCGGCACAAGGGAATAGGGCTCAATGGGGCAGGGGAGTATGGAGTTGAATGGAATGTGACAGAGAGGGAAATAAATTAGGGAATGGGTGAAATCCAAACCGCTGGAGGAACCCAGCGGGTGAGGCAGCATTTGTGCCGGGAAATGGACATACATTTTGGGTTGGGACTCTTCTTCAGTCTGACAGAGGAAGGGGAATGAGGTAGGGGAGAGAGCTGATGGAAAGGGTGGGTTAAAATCACAGACACAGACGTGAAGGCTTGAATGGCCTCCTTCTACACAATAAGAAAATAGATACATTTATCAATAAAAAATGAAAATAGCCTCACTGGGCAGCAGCCTGACATGGTCATTATCTGCACTATGTATAACATACACATGTATAATATACACGTGTATAATATACACATGCACACATGGAGGAGCCTTAGATGTGCACAGATTTACACACAAGCACAGTCTCTCTCACTCACATACACACAGACAGACACACACACACAAATATATGCAAACACGTACATGCGCATACACAAATGGGCGGCACAGTGGCGCAGTGGCAGAGTTGCTGCCATACAGCGTCTGAGACCTGGGTTTGATCCTCATTATGGGTGCTGTGTGTACGGAGTTTGCACGTTCTCTCTGTGACCGCATGGGTTTCCTCCGTTGCTCCGGTTTCCTCCCACAGCCCACAGACGTACAGGTTTGTAGGTTAATTGGCTTCGGTGTAGGATAGAATTAGTGATTGTTGGTCGGTGTGGACTTGTAGGGCTGAGGGGCCTATTTCCGCTGTATCCCTAAACTAAACTCAACTCAACTCAACAAACATCGTCAAGTCAAGAGAGCTTATTGTCATGTGTCCCAGATAGGACAATGAAATTCTTGCTTGTTGCAGCACAACAGAGTATTGTAAGCATAAATACAGGACAGTTCAGTGTGTCTATATAGCATAGACCATATATATACACATAAATAAACAGATTAAGTGCACTAGGCTGTTATAGTTCAGAGATTGTTTAATGGCAAGTTTAATAGCCTGATCGCTGTGGGGAAGCAGCTATTCCTGAACCTGGATGTACCAGATTTCAGGCTCCTGTACCTTCTACCCGATGGCAGCGGAGAGATGAGTGTGTGGCCAGGATGGTGTTGGTCCTTGATGATGCTGGAAGCTTTTTTGAGGCAGTGACTGCGATAGATCCCCTCGATTGTGGGGAGGTCATAGGCGATGATGGACTGGGCAGTGGTCACAACTTTCTGCAGGCTTTTATGCTCCTGGACGCTGAAGTTGCCGAACCAAACCACGATGCAACCGGTCAGCATGATCTCTACTGTGCACCTGTAGAGGTTCGACAGAGTCCTCCTCTTTGACATACCGACTCTCCGTAATCTTCTCAGGAAGTAGAGGCGCTGATGTGCTTTCTTTATGATTGCATCAGTGTGCTGGGACCAGGAAAGATCTTCGGAAATATGCTTGGCCAGGAATTTGAAGTTCTGGACCTTTCCAGTCACAGATTTACACACTCTCTCTCTCCTACATTAAAACACACCGACAAACACACACAAAGAAACACAACACACGCAAGCCCCTCCCCCCCCCCCCCACACACACACACACACACAGGAACCCACATATACAAGGACTTACAGTGCTCTTTCACTCTCTCTCTCTCTCTCTCTCTCTCTCTCTCTCTCTCTCTCTCTCTCTCTCTCTCTCTCTCTCTCTCTCTCTCACATACTCACACACAAATCCACGCACAGGTCCAAACAACACACGTCTATGCACTGACACAAGTGCAGATCATTAGTGAAGGTGAGCCTTCCATTAGAGGCTGGGTAAACCCCTCTCTGTACATCTCCTGCCGCTCAGCTTTGTAGACTTGGCTTCACTTCTCAATGCCTGTGTAGCTGGCTGTACGTTACGGAGCTGATTGACTGCCTTGGCATGAATCTATTAACACATGCACCCTGTCAGATAGATATCAGGAGGTCAGAATAAAATAAATGCCACCATCCCTAGAATCCAGATAAACTGCTCCATTCACAGCTGCGCTGAGCACGAAAGGTCAAGGTTCGAGGGCTGAGCTGAAGGTGGAACATCTGCCGCCGTGAGGAAACATGCCGCAAGAATCTATCTCCACCCCCCCCTCCCCCCTCCATCCCTCACCTCATATAATGTGAGGCTCCCTGTGAAAAAACAACCCACGCATTCTCTCTGCTCACACAACGCTGAGCTGCTCCGCACGCACACTCCCTCTGGAGCCTTGCCTCCGCATCTTGGGTCATGGACAGCGGTGTCTGTGTTCTGGCACTTTGCATTGCTACTGCTCAAACCGGCTTCTATATTCCAGTAACGCAGCCCTCAATCTATAGAGGCTACCGCTGGAAGCGAAGTGAATCTTCCTCCCCTGTCACTTCCCATGCTCAGTGGCTGCAGGAGGGTCTTGTCATAGGAGGCATTATAGTAAAGGGCCTGTCCCACCTGGGCGTCATTTGTCGCGTCACGCAGATGGCGTGCGAAGATTTTGAACGTTCCAATATCCGGGGGCACCGCGCGCGACCACGCATCACTGCCTACGTAATCACGCACCATGCGCACGTAATGCGCACCATGTGTGCATCACGACGCGCTCGTGACGCGTAAATCATGTCGCATAAATTACGCGCAAATGATGCCCAAGTGGGACAGGCCCTTAACGGTCAAAGATTTCCCTGATAACATGTCTCAACCCGGTGACGTTTGGAGTCCTTCAAACTAGCTTTAATCGGACTGCACTGAACATTATCTTGCACAAAGCATCATTCATTCACTCTACCCTGTAACCGTACACTGTGGACGGCTTGATTGTAATCATATATAGTCTTCTCGCTGACTGCATCGCACACAACAACCTTGGTACATGTGAAAATAATAATAAACTAAACTAAACTAAAATTCTGCTAACTAGATAGAGGAGTTCATCGGGCTTAAGAAAACATTATATAGAACATAGAACATAGAACAGTACAGCACAGGGAGGGACCCTATGGCCCACAATGTTTGTGCTGAACATGATGCCAAGTTAAACTGATCTCATCTACCTGTACATGATCCATATCCCTCTATTCCCTGCACTTGCATGACCCTATCCAAGCCTCTAAAACGTCACTATCATCAAGGACAAGGATTTCCTCCACATCTTCGGTTTCCTCCCACACTCCAATGACGTACATGTTTGTAGGTTAATTGGCCTGGTGTTGTGCGAATGTAAAATTGTCCAGAGTGTGTGTAGGATTGTGTTAATGTGCGGGGACCGCGGACTCAGTGGGCTGAAGGGCCTGTTTCCGTGCTGTGTCTGTAAACTAAAATAAACAATACAATGACAATTAATTAAAAATTTTAGAATCTATTTAATTTTATTTTGCAAAGACGTACTTCAGAGATCTGGTTAAAAAAAAACGATACAAGCTATCTAAAAGAAGGAGAGTTGAGAACTAACTCAAGACAGTTTCTCAGCGTAGTGATGTTTGTCTGAATCCTACTGCACCCGATACAAGGCACGTTAAACCAACTCCTCTCATCAATGTCTTTGACACTCATCTCCCCCAATTGCCAGTCAGAGACAAATACTCACATTAGCCAGAGCTGCAAGTTTTGGTTTGAGTTAAGACTGAGACTGATCTCCGATTTCTCCCTCTGTACATTGCAGGCTCTCAGAGAAACCTTTTGCATGGCTGTACAATGCTTCTGCTCCACGAGAGAAAGATACTTCAAGACCCCTGTGTTCACAGAAGCGAATAGTTTTAATTATCAACTAGGCTTAACTCAAGAAGATAGACACATAAAGCTGGAGTAACTCAATGGGACAGGTAGCATCTCAGGAGAACGATGAGTAGACAAAGTTTCAGCTTGATCCCCTTCTTCAGACATTCTTTGGGACTTATGTAGAGATACTTTTACTAAACGGCAAAAAATAATTTCACTGTATCGAGGTATATGTGGCAATAATGAACCGGTGAACTGTTGAACCATTGAATATAGTTAAGTGCCTGTCCCACTTGAGTGTCATTTGCACGTCATTTACGCGACATCCTAAAATTGGTTGGCGCAGCGTGACGTGCGTGTGGCGCATGGTGAGGCGTGGTGGCGTATGCAGTGAAGCGCGGTAATGCACGGTGTTTCCCTATCGCCTCAGGATTTTGGAATGTTCAAAGTCCTTGCGTGCCGCCTGCGTGACGTCTCCCTTGTGCACGCTGACATACTGATGGCGTACGTGTAGTGCGTGGTGACACACGAACATTGCCTATGCTAAATGCCGATGCGTCAACATATGTAACCGTGCATCGGCGTGCCATTTGCACGTCATTTGAGCGCCGCACTACGTGATCACCCGGATATAAAGCGCGCCGAGTTTTGAAATTTTTTCACTGGGTGACTGGCGCTACTTGGCACGTGACTGTCGTACTACTAGACGACTGTCGCACATCCGTCACTGCCGGCCTGTCGCGTAAATGATGCGCAAATGACGCCCAAGTGGGACAGGCCCTTTAGAGTTATGGGCCTGCCCCACTTGGGCGACTCTTTAGGCGACTGCCAGGGACTAGTTTTAATGGAATTCACCTTCGACACCTGCCAACAACCTATGACAGCACCTACGACAACCTACAACAGCAAAAACTGTCACCAATGTTGCCGAAAATGTTTCTACATGTTGAGAATTTTGCGGCAGTCGCCTGTTGTCACCCTAAAAATCGTCTACATTGGACAGGCCCTTTATAGAGTCATGTAGTCATATAGCACAGAAACAGGCTTCTGGCCCAACTCATCTATGCCAGTCACAATATTCCTAAACTAGTATCATTAACCTGCTTATGTTTAGAGCTGCAGCATGGAAACAGGCCCTTCGGCCCACCAAGTCTACGTCGACCAGTGATCACTCCATATACTAGCACTATCCTACACACTAGGGACAATTTACAATTCTACTAAAGCCAATTAATCTACAAACACTTATGTTTTTGGAGTGTGGGAGGAAACCGGATTACCCAGAAAAACTCATGCCGTTCACAGGGGGAAAAATACAAACTCCTTATAGACAGCTACCCGTAGTCAGGATCGAACACCGCTCTCTGGTCCTATAAAGCAGCAACTCTACCGCTGCGCCATTGTGCTGTCTTTCAGATCTCAACTCATCCTTTTAAATGTAAGGACCTATATGGATTTGGGACTATCTTTGAATTGTGTTGGGTTGACATTACAGCAGTTGTGAAGAAGGACACAAAGTGATGGAGTAACTCAGCAGGTCAGGCAGCATCTTTGCAGAACATGGATAGGTGATCCACTGAGCTACTCCAGCACTTTGTGTCTGTCTTTGTAAACCAGCTTCTGCAGTTCCTTGTTTCTACTGGCATTTGTAAGGAATGATCTTGATTTAAGACATTGGAGCTGGTCTGATTATATCCTGAATAGGTGGGGAAAAGGCATAATCACCAGTCATGCGGTTTATAGGCTTTGTAAAGAGAGGTAGCACAATTTCAGAAAATCAATTAAAAAAAATGGTAGCAAAGGTAATAGGGATATTATCTCAGGATTTAACTGTTTACATAGAACATATAACTGCACAGCACAGGGGCAGACCATTGCCACGATGCCAGGATGCCAAGGGAAACTAACCTTCTCAGCTTGCACTTGATCCACATGCCTCCATTCCCTGCATATCCATGTGCCCATCTAAAACCCTCTTAAACACGGTGATCATATCTTTCCCCATCACTCCACCTGGCATTGCGTTCCAGGCACCCATCACCCTCTGTGTAAAACACATGCTCCATGCATCTTCTTTAAACTTTGCCCCTTCGCCCTAAAGGGATGCCATCTGTGCTATGATGTTTTCACTGTAGGTAAAAGGTTCTGACTATCTACCCTATCTATGTCTCACGTCATTTTATATTCTTTTATCCAGTCTCCCTTCAACCTTCAACCTTTGGAGTTCCGGAGAACACAGGCCAAGATCAACCAACATCTGCTAATAGCCTCCAATCCAGGCAGCTTCTGGCAATGCAGAAACAAGGACCTGCAGATCATGGGCTTGTTTGGTTTAGTCGTGGAAAAAGGCCTTTGGCCCACCAACTCTACGCCGACCCTCGATCACCCGTTCACACTAGTTCCATATTATTTCACTTTTCACATCTACACACTGGCAGAGGCCAATTAACCTACAAACCTGCACACCTTTGGGATGTGGGAGGAAAGTGGAGCACTCAGAGGAAACCCACACAATCACGCGGAGAACGTATCAACTTCACACAGACAGCACATGTGGTCAGAATTGATGCTGTGAGGTAGCAGCTCTACCGCTGCACCACCACTGTGTTGCCTCCAAATTACGTACACACCAGCTAGTCCCAGCAGATCTGCTCCACCCAGTTGACAGGATTTGAACCAGCATGGAGAAACCCCATGGATAGATGACATTTCAGGCAGTCATTTCATATACACTGTAGCAGAGGTGGGATTTGAACTAATCACTCAACCCCAGCCTGCTGGTTCCTAAACCAGGAGCTTAACCATTGTGCCATGGTCACTCTTTTTGAATACACAAAAGGACATAAAGTGCTGGAGTAAATCAAACGGGCCAGGCTATACATGTGACCAACATGGCCAGGTGACGTTATGGATCGAGACCCTTCTTTAGATTGAACATGGTGTGGGGAGGGGAGAGGCAGGACATAGCGTGGCAGGTACCAGCACTCTGCCAATGATACACAATGCTCTGCACATATCAAATTATCACAACTATGTTGGTGAGCAAGTACAAAGGACACGCTTGGGTACAGTTTACTGAAACAATCGTCACAGAACCATAACACAGAGCGGTTTTTCACACCCTTGTGCATTATTGTTCACAAGTTTGTTTTATGAAACAATTAACCTGATATATAAATGCCAATGATGACTGTCAGGAACAGGTTTAACCACAGAACCTAATTTAGATTAGATATATATTTTAGATCAAAGATGTATGCATTGCTCAGACTGCATTGCTCAGTTCGTGTTTCTGCATTTCTATAAAATTACAAAAGGCATTGGAGGATAGGCAGGGAAATAATACCAAAACTGCAAGGAATGGTTGAACTAACTCCTACTCCAGTGTTAAGAAGCATCCCGACCAGATATGTCGCCTGTCCATATCCTCCACAGATACAGCCAGACCTGCCGAGTTCCTCCAGTGTTGGAAGGAACTGCAGATGCTGGTTTATACTGAAGATAGACACAAAGTGCTGGAGTAACTCGGCTGGTCAGGCAGCATCTCTGGAGGAAAGGGACAGATGACATTTCAGGTCAAAACCCTTTTTCAGACTCAAGTTCGTCCAGTTTACGGTTTTCTCTTCACCAGAAAGGAGATGGGTGTGGATAGTTGGGGGAGATTCCACTGGTGTTTAGTAAGGGCATACATGACGTCGCATTTTGCTTTTGTGTAGGAGGGAACTGCAGATGCTGGTTTACACCAAAGATAGACACAAAAAGCTGGAGTATCTCAGTGGGGCAGGCAGCATCTCCGGATAGAAGGAATGAGTGACGTTTTGGTTCAAGATCCTTCTTCAGATTCAGGGTCTCAACCAGAAACGTCACCCATTCCGTTGATCCAGAGCCGCTGCCTGTCCCGTTGAGTTGCTCCAGCATTTTGCGTCTACGCATCTTGCTTTTGTTCGGTAACTGGATGCCCAGGAGCAAAGGAGTTTATCAAGAGTGGTAGACACTGCCCAGTCCTTCGCGAGTACTAATCTCCCTGCCATCAAAGGGATTTATAGGAGGCACAGCCTGAAAATAACAGCCAATATCATCAATGACCATGGCCACACTTTTATTTCACACCTATTATCGGGAAAAAGCAAAGGTGTCTGAAGATAGGCACAAAATGCTGGAGTAACTCAGCAGGACAGGCAGCATCTCTGGATAGAAGGAATGGGTGGCGTTTCAGGTCGAGAACCTTCTTCAGACTAAGAGTCAGGGGAGTGGGAGACACAGAGATAAGGAAGGGTAACGTGTGAAAACAAGACATCAAAGGAGATGGAGATCAAGGAAAATGCAGAATAGATCATCGTTAGTCAAAACGTCAGCCATTCCTTCTCTCCGGAGATGTTGCCTGTCCCGCTGAATTACTCCAGCATTTTGTGTCTGTTTTCGATGTAAACTAGCATCGGCAGTTCCTCCCGACACAAAGAAAACTGTACCCAGAAGACTCAACAACACCAAGCTCATCTGTGAACCTCTATGGGCTGTTTTGCTGATACACTAAGGATTTATTGTCACTATTGTGGTTATTAATTTATTGTTTTTTTCTTTATTTTATATGATCTATATTTACTGTGTTTAAAGGCCTGTCATGCTGCTGCCAGTGAGAATTTTACATATGACAAGATAACACTCTTGGCTGAAGGGTGGAAGTGATTTGATGAGCACATTTTTTTGTTTAGTTATGTTTGAAGATACAGGGTGGAAACCAGCCTTTTAGCCCACCAAGTCTGCCCCAACCAGCGAACCCCATACACTTGCACTATCCTACACAAGGGGAACAATCTTTACCTAAGCCAATTAACCTACAAACCTGTATGTCTTTGGAGTGTAGGAGGAAACTGGAGCACCTGGAGAAAACCCACACGGTCACGGGTTGAGTGTACAAACTCCGTATAGGCAGCACCCGTAGTCAGGATCGAACCCGGGACTCTGGCGCTGTAGGGCAGCAACTCTACTGCTGCGCCACTGTGCCGCCACTGATGGCAGAATGTTAAATTATGGGATTCAAATGGATACAAGGAAGATTTTTACACTTTTCAGGATGTCCATCACTAGGGATTGAATATACAAGATATTAGCTGACAAATCAGTTAAGGAATTCACGTGAAACCTCGAGACAGAGAGAGAGAGAGTGCTAAGAATGAGGAATTTAATACCATGTGAAGTACTTACGATAAATGGATTTGCACCGTTTAAGGGGGATCTAGTTAAGTGCAAAGAGGATTAGACAGCTATATGTCAGGGAGAGTTCTTGCAGAGCAATGGACTGATGAGGTCAATGGCCTGTTACATTGATAAAACCACCATGCACTCCAAAATAAAAATCTGGGCAGCACGGTGGAGCAGCGGTAGAGCCGCTACCTGACAGTGCTTCCAGCGTTAGAGATCCAGGTTCGATCCCAACTACGGGGGCTGTCTGTATGGAGTTTGTACGTTCTCCCTGTGACCATGTGGATTTTCTCAAAGATCTTCGGTTTCTTCCCACACTCCGAAGACGTACTGGTTTGTGGTTTAATTGGCCTGGTGTAAGTGTAAATTGTCCCTAGTGTGCATAGGATAGTGTTAATGTGCGGGGATCGCTGGTCGGTGCGGACTCGGTGGGCCAAAGGGGCTGTTTACACGTTGCATCTCTAAACTAAACTAATCACTAAAACAACTGACGTTTTGTAGCTGATTCCTGCATGGTCTTTGATATACGACATTCTTGGTCTTCTGCCCTGTTTCTGCATCATGGAAAATTCCATTCCATGTAAACTCTAACCTTCCCCTAAAGACATCGTTGGGAGTTAATTAAAATCCTACATTTCTCAATTTCTGAAGGCAGAGTTTCTTTGTCACAACCTTGATATTTTGCAGCGCGTAAATAAATGGTGATTTGACGGAGCTGGAAAGGTCTTCACTTCAATCATTTTAACATTCAACATCTTTGCTGATTAAGATGTTCCCTGAACAACTAGTTAACCTGGTCTGGGTCTTACAATGTGCAAAATCTGCTCATTCCCTTTCCTGGGGATAATGATCTGAAAAAACCTGATGTCTCTCCATGAATCCCAGAAATCTAAATGGATTTTCAGGTAACCTGTATTGCCGATACTATTGCATGGAAACAGGTCCCAAGTCCATGTCAACCATTGATCGCCCATTCACACTAGTTCTATGTTATCCCACTTTCTCATCCGCTCCCCACACACTAAGGGCAATTTACAGATGTCGATCGACCTACAAACCCGCACAACTTTGGGATGCGGGAGGAAACCGGAGCATCGGAAGAAAACTGAGGCAGCAACTCTTCCAGCCTCACTGCACCAGGGACTCAGATTGGACCCTTATCTTAGCTGCTGTCTTTGTGGAGTTCATAAGGCTCATTTATTGTCACATACACCAATTGGTGCAGTGAAATTCACTGGCCAGTTCAGTCATACAATTTAAAAAAGCAACAGACTCAAAAAACACATCTTAACATAAACATCCATCACAGTGACTCCTACACATTCCTCACTGTGATGGAAGGTCAAAAATAAAGTTCAAGTCCTTCCCTTGTTGTTCTTCCTTGGTCGGGGGCATTGAGGACCCCCGTTGACGGGACAGTCTTGAGTCCCGTAGCCGGTGGTGTTCGGGCCCTCCGCGTCGAGGCGTTCAGTTCCCGCATCGGGGGGGATGTCAGCTACCCCGCGCCGGGCAATCAAACCTCGCGTCGGGGCTGGACGAACCTTCTGCGGCATTGGAGCTCCCGACTAGTCTCTCCCGAGACTGCGAACCCTTGATGGTAAGTCCGCAGGCTGCGGTGGGAGCGATCCCAGGCAAGGGATCCGCTCCAATTGTAAGCCCGCGCCCAGTGGTGGGGCTCACGACAGTCCGAGGCGACTTCCTGCTCCAGCGATGGTTTGCCGCAGTGCCCGGAGAATGCGATCCGAAATTTGATCACCTCTCCGGGAAGATAAGAACCTAAAAAAAAAGTTTCCCCTGACCCCCGTCCTCCTCCCCCCACATAAAACAAACAGAAGAACATTAAAACAAACCTTAAACAAACGCTAAAAATAACAAAAAGGATGAAACAAACCAACAGACTGCCGGCAAGGGTGCCATCTCCCTCCTCTGGCGCTCCAGTTGGCACGTTCTCCCTGCAATTGTGTGTGTTGAATGAGGGGCAAACAGATTAGAGGGCTACTCTGCTTTGAGGGGCTGAATGGTCTGTTGGAGAAAGGCTCCGATGTTCAGAGGTGACACTTCTCTCCATATCACAGCTAGGTGGCTGTTCTTACCCTGAAAGCACAAAAGTTGGAGGGTTTGATTCCCCTGGACAATCCCTTGAGGACGAGCCAGCCACTGCCATTTATTGACATCCAGGGATGAGAGCTCAGTGGCGGAGAAAGCCGGGCTGCTAATGGGATGGTGTAAGAAAGAACTGCAGATGTTGGTTTAGACCGAAGATAGACCCAAAGTGCTGGAGTAACTCAGTGGGACAGGCAGCATCTCTGGAGAGAAGTAATGGGTGACGTTTCGGGTCAAGACCCTTCTTCAGACTTCTAATGGGACTCCTGTACTAGGTGAGACACATCACTCCAGTGGGTGGGAGGGAGGGGGAATGTCCATTGTGCTATCTATCAGGATCTCCAGAAACAAGTCGGCAGCTTCCCGGCCCGGCATGGGCTTGGAGTTTGAAGGTTTGTTGTCCACGGCTGAGACTCTCTCTGTAAACAGGCTCTGGGATCTTCTACTTCTGTCCTAACAACACCAAGTGTGGTTTCTACTAGTCCCTCATGGACAGAGGTGGCCAGTAAGCCAATAAGTTCATAAGTTATAAGAAGAGGATTAGGTCAATGGGCCCAACAAGTCTACTCTACCATTCAATCAGGGCTGATCTATCTTTTCATCTCAACCCCATTTTCCTGCCTACTCCCCATAACCGCTGATATGCGTACATCAAGAATCTGACAATCGGCGCCTTAAAAGTACCCAACGACTTGGCCTCAGATTCACAACGTTCTGACTAAAGAAATTCCTCCTCATCTCCTTTCTACAGGTACGTCCTTTTATTCTGAGGCATCTGGTCCAAGACTCTCCCATTAGTGGAAGCATCCTCTTCACATTCCCTCTATCCAGGCCTTTCACTATTCAGTAAGTTTCAATGAGTTTCCCCCTCATCCTTCTGAACTCCAGCAAGTACAGGCCCAGTGCCGTCAAACGCTCATCATAGGTTAACCCAATCATTGATCACGGGGAACAAGGACATGGCAGACCAATTGAATAACTACTTTGGTTCTGTCTTCACAAAGGAAGACATAAATAATCTGCCGGTAATAGCAGGGGACCAGGGGTAAAATGAGATGGAGGAACTGAGTGAAATCCAGGTTAGCCGGAAAGTGGTGTTAGGTAAATTGAATGGATTAAAGGCCGATAAATCCCCAGGGCCAGATAGGCTGCATCCCAGAGTACTTAAGGAAGTAGCCCCAGAAATAGTGGATGCATTAGTGATAATTTTTCAAAACTCTTTAGATTCTGGAGTAGTTCCTGAGGATTGGAGGGTAGCTAATGTAACCCCACTTTTTAAAAAGGGAGGGAGAGAGAAAACGGGGAATTACAGACCAGTCAGTCTAACATCGGTAGTGGGGTAAATGCTAGAGTCATTTATTAAAGATGGGATAGCAGCACATTTGGAAAGTGGTGAAATCATTGGACAAAGTCTGCATGGATTTATGAAATGTAAATCATGTCTGACGAATCTTATAGAATTTTTCGAGGATGTAACTAGTAGAGTGGATAAGGGAGAACCTGTGGATGTGTTATATTTGGACTTTCAGAAGGCTTTCGACAAGGTCCCACATAAGAGATTAGTATACAAACTTAAAGCACACGGTATTGGGGGTTCAGTATTGATGTGGATAGAGAACTGGCTGGCAGACAGGAAGCAAAGAGTAGGAGTAAACGGGTCATTTTCAGAATGGCAGGCAGTGACTAGTGGGGTACCGCAAGGCTCAGTGCTGGGACCCCAGCTATTTACAATATATCTTAATGTTTTGGACGTCGGGATAGGTCGAGCACATCCCGCAGCCTGGAGCTCCCAAATCGGCCACCTCCTTACCGGAAATTATTTACAGGGTGGATCTGTCAGAAGAAGGGTCTCGACCAGAAACGTCGCCCATTCCTTTTCTCCAGAGATGCTGTCTGACCCGCTGAGTTACTCCAGCTTTTTGTGTCTATCGTCATAAATCCCTGGAGCACATCATGGTCCTGAACCTTGGTCCTGAATCTTCTGCCTCCATTTCAGCCGTGTAAACATCTATTTTCCAGGCCACTAACAGTTGAGAGTTGTTCCCTGTCCCAGCTCTGATTGGCATCAGATGTATGATTTAACAGTCTAGTTTAGTTTTTTGTGTAGTTTAGAGACACAGCATGGGAAAAGCCCCTTCGGCCCACCGAGGACGCACTGACCAGCTTTCCCCGCACATTAACATTACCCTACACACACTAGGGACAATTTACACATTCACCAAACCAATGAACCTACAAACCTGTACGTCTTTGGAGTGCGGGATGAAACTGAAGATTTCTGAGAAAACCCACGCGGTCATGGAGAGAACGTGCAAACTCCGTACAGACAGCACCCAATGTCAGGATTGAACGTGGGTCTCTGGCGATGTAAGGCGCCACTGTGCCGAACTGATAATTGGATCAAAGGGTTGTTTACCCAAACGACCCGAAACGTCGCCTATCTCCTTCGCTCCTTAGATGCTGCTGCACCCGCTGAGTTTCTCCAGCCTTTTGTGTACCCAAAATGTTTCCAATGTTGGGTGAGTCCAGAACCAGGGGCCACACTTAGAATAAAGGGGAGGTCATTTAAGACTGAGGTGAGAAAAAACCTTTTCACCCAGAGAGTTGTGAATTTATGGAATTCCCTGCCACAGAGGGCAGAGGAGGCCAAGTCGCTGGATGGATTTAAGAGAGAGTTAGATAGAGCTCTAGGGGCTAGTGGAGTCAATGGATATGGGGAGAAGGCAGGCACAGGTTATTGATAGGGGACGATCAGACGATGAATGGCGGTGCTGGCTTGAAGGACCGAATGGCCTCCTCCTGCACCTATTTTCTATGTTTCTATGTTCTATGTGCAATGCTCCTCAGCCTTCCTGACAGAAATCGTGCCCATAATTCCCAGACTAGAACCTGCAAATTTTAATTCACTCTCAAGTCAAGAGCAAACCACGCAGCAAGCCATCAAGCCATGTAAAGTCTGGGGATGCAGAGAGTGAAACATAACTGTAACTGAGCAATGTACATGACTTGGTCTCAAGGTGCTGAATTATTAGACCCACTTTGATCACATATGACAGGTAGAGGCAAGCAGAGTGAAGGAAGTCCCTTGTGGAATACAGGAGCGTGTTGGAGAAAACTTTCGCAAGAAACCCCAGAACCAGGGGTCACAGTTTAAGAATTAGGGGTAGGGCATTTAGGACAGAGGTGAGGAAAAAACGTTTTCACCCAGAGAGTTGTGAATCTGTGGAATTCTCTGCCATAGAAGGCAGTGGAGGCCAATTCACTGGAAGTTTTCAAGAGTGAGTTAGATTTAGCTCTTAGGGCTTAAGGAATCAAGGGATATGGAGAAAAAGCAGGAACTGGGTAGTGATTTTAGATGATCAGTCATGAAGAGGAGGAGCCAGAGGGCTGAGGGAGAGCTGAGAAGGGGAGTTATTATGTTTCTACGTTTCAAAATTTGGAGCGTAAATCGAGGCCCTGAAATAACATGGCAGGTAAGATTACTGAGAATCCCCAGACATTCTGTTTAGTTTAGTTTAGTTTAGAGATACAGCACGGAAACAGGCCCTTCGGCTGACAGAGTCCGCACCGACCAGCGATCCCCACATATTAACACTATCCTACACACACTAGGGACACTTTACCCATACACCAAGCCAATTAACCTACTTACCTGTACGTCTTTGGAGTGTGAGAGGAAACCAAAGATTTTAGAGAAAACCCATGCAGGTTATGGGGAGACCTGTACAGACAGCACCTGTAATCAGGATCGAACCCAGGTCTCTGGCGCTATAAGGCAGCAACACTACCACTGCACCACTGTGCTGCCTCTTTGTGTGTGTGCATGTATGTGTTTGCATATATTTGTGTGTGAGTGAGTGAGAGAGACTGTGTGCTTGTGCGTAAATCTGTGCATATGTACGTACAAGCATATGTTAAACCAGACTGGGTCGCATCCACAACTATCTGCAGTCTCTTGTGGTCCTGAGCAGAGCAGATGTTATGCCAACCTGCGATGTTTAGGATGGTGCATCTGTAGAAATTGTTAAGAATGATTGAGGACACGTGGGATTGTAATATGCTGAGAGAATGGAGCGGCTGGACTTGTACACTCTGGAGTTTAGACGGATGAAAGGGGATCTTATTGAAACATATAAGATTATTAAGGGGTTGGACACGCTAGAGGCACGAAACATGTTCCCGATGTTGGGTGAGTCCAGAACCAGGAACCACAGTTTATGAATAAGGGGTAAGCCATTTAGAAAGTAGATGAGGAAACACTTTTTCACACAGAGAGTTGTGAGTCTGTGGAATTCTCTGCCTCAGAAGACGGTGGGGCTGGATCATTGGATACTTTCAAGAGAGAGCTAAATAGGGCTCTTGAAGGTGGTGGAGTCATGGGATATGGGGAGAAGGCAGGAACGGGGTACTGATTGGGGATGATCAGCCATGATCACATTGAATGGCGGTGCTGGCTTGAAGAGCCGAATGGCCTACTCCTACTCCTGCACCTATTGTCTATTGTCTTCCACCTAGTTTGACCAAGAATCATTTCCACATCTACATCTCCTTTAGCAAATGTCTTCCTGAGGGTGAACTGGCGGATTGCAACTGTGCTGCTTGGCCTTGGTGTTGGCATAGACATGAACTTCAACTTGGGTCTTTGAACCAGAGATAGATCCTCAAGGGTTACCAGAGCTACTGATGGTGACATATGAACCAACGCATTTTTGGTAACAATCACATGAATGAAAAATTGGGTAAGCAAGTGTGGCAGAACCATGTTAAATGAAGGGGGGAGGCGTGGAGGAGAGTGGAATAGTGTTGAAAACGAAGGGAGAGGAGTGAGGGAGGTCCTCTGTTCCAATCGTGTAGCTGTCATTAGTGATTTTGATTGGAACTGGTTCACCCCTCTGGCAGAGCAAGAAATGTGAACAGAGGTTTTAAACAAGAACGCCTAGAAACTATTCAGCATCATTTTTCATGCATTAAATCAGAGCGGCATTTAACTCTGAATTAGAGAGCTCTGGAAAAATAGCACTGGTGAATTTGCCTTTAGCGAGTAAGGTCAGTATGGGAATGGGAAGGGGAATTTAAAATGTTTGGCAACCGGGAGATCAGGAAGGCCCAGGCGGGCTGAGCGTAGGTGTTCAGCGAAACGTTCGTCCAGCCTACGTTTGGTCTCACTGAAGAGTCCTCATCTTGAACAACGGGTACAGTAGATGAGGTTAGAGGAGGTGTCTTCTATCTATTCCCTTCTGAGACGCTACCTGGCCAGTTGAGTTCGTCCAGCACTTTGTGATCCGCCCTCTCTTGTGCCGCTCTATCTCTTTCCACAGACGCTGCCTGTCCTGCCGAGAATTTACAGCAGTTTCTTATTTTTATTTGCGATTTGCAGCATTTTTAGAATTGTTTTTAACGTTTCACTTTCTGTATATCTACCTCTTTTCCCTGCTACAATGTGCTTCTTCAGCCTACCTCCACGACCGAGATGTTGGCCTTCTGCCTCGACATCTGTCTGAACCTTGGTGTCAACATTTGGATACCTCTCGTGCCAAGCAACTTGATACAAGGTGGCTTCATTAAAGAGGCGTTATACAAAGCTAGTAATGCCAGGGATTCACTTACTCAACAATGTCTCTCATTCCTTGCCCTGAAACCTACCATTGATGACACAACCCATGCATTTCCAGGGCAGAGCTTCACATTTCCACTGCTCTTTGATGAAACGAGGTTTTGTCATTCCAGGGACCAGCTGTAAATCGCAAGGGCATAGACTGCGGTAGGCTTGATGCTTCACTGCTGTTTATGAGCTGCAAGACCATGACTGTAGATACATGCAGAGAATCACTCCCTTTCCCCGACTCCAGCACCCTGCAACCACACATGATGTTAAATGCATCATTGTAAGGTGTTTAGTTTAGTTTAAAGATGCTACGAGGAAACAGGCCCTTCGGCCCACCGAGTCGGTCTGTCAAGGAGGACTCTTCTCGAACATCTGCAGGTGCACAGTAGAGAGCATGCTGACCGGTTGCATCGTGGCTTGGTTCGGCAGGAGCAGAAAAGACTACAAAAAGTTGTAAACATTGCCCAGTCCATCATCGGCTCTGACCTCCCTACCATCGAGGGGATCTATCGCAGTCGCTTCAAAAAGCCTGGCAGCATCATCAAGGACCCACACCATCCTGGCCACACACTCATCTCCCCGCTGCCTTCAGGTAGAAGGTACAGGAGCCTGAAATCAGCAACATCCAGGTTCAGGAACAGCTTCTTCTCCACAGCCATCAGACTATTAAACTCCCCAAACAAAAATCTGAACTTTAATAGCCTATTACCCTTTATCTGGTAATTTATGTGTGTATATATATATATATTCAATGGTATATGGACACACTGATCAGTTCTATATTTATTTATGCCTACAATATTCTGTTGTACTGAAGCAAAACAAGAATTTCATTGTCCTATCTGGGACACATGACAATAAACTCTCTTGAATCTTGAATCTTGAGTCAGTTTAGTTTATTGTTATGGGTACTGAGGTAAAGAGAAAACCTTTATGTTGCTTGCTAGCCAGTCAGCAGAAAGACAACACATGATTACATGTCCACTCCGACCAGCGATCCCAGCACACCTACACCAACCAACACACACTGGGGATCATTTACACCAAGCCAATTATCGTACAAATCTGTAAGACTTTAGAGGATGGGAAGAAATTGGAGATATCGGAGAAAATCCCCACACGTCACGGGGAGAACGTACAAACTCGTACAGGCAACACCCATGGTCAGGATCGAACCCAGGCCTCTGGCGCTGTGATGCAGCAACTCTACTGCTGCACCACCGCTCCACCTCATGGCGCTTGGTTTCAATATCCTCCAATCTTTGTATTAACCTGGAGGCAAACTGCTGGAAAAACAGAGCAGCATTTAATTTCTTCTGAATGTCAAAATATTTTTGTTCATAATTGCCTTTTGTCCTTTTTTGGGCCCCGTACGCCATTCTTGTGGAATTCTTTGCCACAGCGGGCCGTGGAGGCCGTGGAGGCCAAGTCAATGGATATTTTAAAGCAGAGATCCAGTAGATAGATTCTTGATTAGTACGGGTGTCAGAGGTTATGGGGAGAGGGTAGGAAATGGGGTTAGGAAGGGGAGATAGATCAGCCATGTTTCAATGGCGGAGTGGACTTGATGGGTCGAAAGGCCTAATTCTGCTCCTATCACTTATGATTCTGAACTTGAAGGTGGGTGACGGTCTGACTAATAAGTCACAGCTGACTATCACAGGGACTTTGCCTACCACCTTCGCTATACACACCCCCACACCAATGCGCACATTTCGCCCACCTCTCCTGCTTGTCACCCTGCTCTTTTTCCATCCTCCCTTGTGTTCATCTCCCATCTCCGAGTGCCTGCTTTCCCTTTTATTCCCCCTCTTTCGCGACCTGCCAGTCCCCTTCCACCCCCGTGTTCCGCCCTCTGGCTTTACTCATCCCCCTTTTTCCTTATCTGAAACCCTTTTGTCTCCATTGCAACTCCAGCATTTGGCACTTCTCTCCACCCATCTGCTCCTCAAAGGGTACAGAGAAGATGTACGAGGAATTTGCCAGGAGCCTGAGCTACAGGGAGGGGTTAGGTAGGCTGGGACTCTATTCCCTGGAGAGCAAGATGCTGAGGGGTGATCTTATATAGGTGTATAACATCATGTGAAGAATAGACCGGGTAGATGCACAGAGTCTCTTGCCCAGAGTAGGTGAATCAAGAACCGGACATCATAGATTTAAGGTGAAGGGGAATAGATTTAATAGGAATTTGAAGGGCATTTTTTCATATAAAGGGTGATGGGTGTATGGAACAAGCTTCCAGAGAAGGTAGTTGAGGCTGGGACCATCCCAATGTTTAAGAAACAATTGGACAGCATCATAGATAGGACAGGTTTAGAGGGATATGGGCCAAACACTAATCCCAAACAGGTGGGATTAGTGTACCTGGGACATGTTGGCCGGTGTATCACTCTGTGACTCTATGACTCAATGGTCTGTATCTACCTATCACTTGCCAGGCTGTGTCCTAACGGTACCCGGACGTGGCGCCGACAGACACGACGTCGAAGCAAAGCAGTCAAAGCGATTGGTCCAGAGCGTCGGGTTCATTTTCCCACACAAGCCATAGGTGACTGGGCAGTCTGAACCTAAGCACCAAGTTGAATGCAGCCGAAGGTGTGCATCGCTCAGACAGCCCCCACCCTCCCACGGCCACCCTACAGGCTGTTGGCCTGTAGGTGACGCCGCCTTTTGGGTAGGTGGCGTTTGGACAGAGTGGCCATTTGGTAAGTTTGCTTTTAGGCGACGCAGCTTTTCGGTGACTTGAGTTTTAGGTACCCGCCCTTTCGGTTAGTAGGCGTTTCGGACTCTTTCGGTTTATTGTCGTTTCCGCCTCGTTTCCATTCCGTTCTTTGGCTTCGATTTCTTTGCTTTGGCCTCTCGTCCGTCGGCTCCACATCTGCACACGGTCCTAACCACCCCCCCCCCCCCCCTTCCCTTTTCCAGCTTTCCCCCACTGTATTCCATCAGTCTGAAGAGGGGTGCCAACCTGAAACACTGTCTATCCATATCCCTCCACAGATGCTGCCAGACCCGCTGAGTTCCTCCAGCACTTTGTTTTTGCTCAGGATTCCAGTATCTGTAGTTTCTCAAGGGAGATTCCAGTATCTCCCTTGAGTCTCCCAGGAATTTACCTGACTCTCACTCTGTGCAGAACTGACTGATCGATCTTGCCTGATCAATCTTCCCTGGATCAGATCGCAAACTTTCAGCATCAAATAAGTGCGGCACGGTGGCGCAGAGGTAGAGTTGCTGCCTTACAGCATTTGCAGTGCCGGAGACCCGGGTTGGATCCCGACTACGGGTGCTGTCTGTACGGAGTTTGTACGTTCTCCCTGTGACCTGATTGCGATTTCTCTGAGATCTTCGGTTGCCTCCCACACTCCAAAGACATTCAAGTTTATAGGTTGATTGACTTGGTATAAGTGTAAATTATACCTAGTGTGTGTGGGATAATGTTAATGTGCGGTGATCGCTGGTCCGGGTTGCTGGTTGGTGCAAATCGATGGGCCGAAGAGCCTGTTTCCGTGCTGTATCTCTAAACTAAACTAAACTATCACTGATCAAGAGTCACAGAGTTGTGCTGTAAAGTAACAGGTCCTTCGGCCCAGCTCATCCATGCTGACCACGATGCCTATCTGCACTAATCCCATTTGCCTTCATTAGGTCGACAAAAGTGCTGGAGAAACTCAGTGCAGCAGCATCTATGGAGCGAAGGAAATAGGCACCGTTTCAGGCCGAAACCCTTCTTTAGACGGAACGTTGCATTTTCCTCCAACATCAGTCTGAAGAAGGGTTTCAGCCCGAAACGTTGCCTATTTCCTTCGCTCCATAGATGCTGCTGCACCCTCTGAGTTCCTCCAGCACTTTTGTCTACCTTCGATTTTCCAGTATCTGCAGTTCCTTCGTAAACACATGTCTTCATTAGGTCAGTATTCTCCCGCCCTCTTCCTTTCCAAGTACCTGCCTAAATGCCATTTATATGTGGTGACTAAATCTGCCTCTACCCTCGAGGCTCGTTCTGTAGCTCCTCTGCAACTTGTTCCATGCACTGTAACTACCACCCTCTGGGTGAAAATCCTGCCCCTCGCATCTCAAAGTTCTCACTGAAATTTGCCTGAAGATTTGATTCACAGATAGACCAAAGAAACAGGCCCCACGGCCCACCAAATCTATGCTGAATCTATCACACCCGTACATACTAGTTTTTTTGTTATCCCACTTTCTCATCCATTGCCAACACATGAGGGGCAATTTCCAGGGGCCACTTAACCTTCAAACCCGCACGTCTTCGGAATGTAGAAGGAAACCGGAGCACCGGATGGATATATACATAATCACAGGAAGAACATGCAATCATAAATCTCCACACACAACTTCTCTTTTGAGTTCTTCTCTCTCCTTTCCATTGTTTGGTAGCCTATAGCATACAGAGAGAAGCATTAAGGTTCCACCGTTATTCCTTAATTCCAATCAAATAGATACCGGACATGCGGAAACAAAGAACTGCTGATGCTTGGTTAATGCACAAAAGGACACAAAGTGCTGGAGTAGCTCAGCGGGCCAGGCAGTATCCTTGGAGAACATAGATAGGTGACGTTTCAGATCAAGATCCTTCTTCAGACTCAACTGGCCATGATGCCAGTGAGGTGTTTGACACACCAGAAAGACGGTGGGATTGTGAGGGGCCATGGCATGTGGTACCGGCTGCTTTCCATGTGTAACGTCACTGAGTTTTCGATGAAAAAGTGGGATAACATAGGACTGGTATTAATGGGTGATTGGGGTCTGTGTGGGCTTGGTGGGCCGAAGGGCCACTTTCCGTGCTCTATTTCTGAACTAAAGACATTAAACTAACATGGTGCACCTGCTGTCTTACAGCACCAGACACTGGGTACGATCCTGACCATGGGTGCAGTCTGTATGGAGTTTGTATGTTCTCCCTGTGACCTGCGTGGGATTTCCCAGGGTGCTCTAGTTTCCTCCCACACGCCAAACATGTATGTGTTTATGGGCAAATTAGCTCGGTAAAATTGTAAAATGCCTCTAGTGTGTGTGATAGTGTTAGTGTGTGGGGCTCCCTGGTCTGTTTCCGTGTTGTATCTCTATATTAAACTAAACTAAACATTTTATTCAAACATTTAAACAGTTTAATTTCCTCTCTCATCTCTGTCCTCGGCCTCCTCCATCATCAGAGTCTGGCCAAACGCACATTTGAGGAACGGCGCCTCATATTTCAGTTGGGCAGCTTACAACCCAAGCCACCTGACCTTACTTTCCCTCTGGCTCCATCCCCCCTTCACCCAAGCTTCAAAGTCGTCTTGTTCAGTATGTAACTCATTTGCACCTAGCCCACAGCTAACAATATCCTGTTTCATCATTGTTTTCACCCATTTTATCATTGTTACTTTTTTGCATATCTTACATTAATTTGTTCTATATCTCTCTATATCACCGTCTATGTCTCTCGTTTCCCTTTTCCCATGGCTCTCAGTCTGAAGAAGCGTCTTAATCCAAAACGTCACCTGTTCCTTTTCTCCAGAGATGCTGCCTGACCTGCTGAGTTACCCCAGCTTTTTGTGTCTATCTTCGGTTTAAGCCAGATTCAGCAGTTCCTTCCCAAACTAAACATTGCTTAGAGGTAGCAGGTTGTTGGGAAAAAAGAAGAGGCCAGGCAGGGGATGAGCAGTCAGGAACACACGAGTCGCCAGTGTGATGAAAAACAATTCCAATTGAGTCTCTTTCTACAACTGGATAGATTAGAAGGGAACAAGGCAACAACAGAGGAGACGCATTGCACCACCTTATGTGACACAATGTTGAATTTCATTTGAGAATATATACCAAACCTACACCAAACCCTATGCTATTAGAAGCAGACGAAGGCATTCAATCCAATTCGAGATACCAGCTACCAAGACAGATGTAACAGCAATTCATTCTTCCCCCGCACAATTAAAGCATGGAATAATCTTCACCCTAGCTCTTCTTCTCCAAGAACCCTTTTTTGCTTAAGTCCACCCTCCGCCACCTACAGTTCAAATTCCATTTGGAATATTTTGGAGAACCAAGAACCAAGAACCAAGAACTGCCTCACTAAAGATTTAATAAATTGAAATAATTGTTGAAGAATCTATCTCATCTGCATTTGTATAGCTGCGATGGTGCCATCAACTTTACAGGCTGAGAAAGAACGCCTGAATATTAATGATTGTATACCTCGTTGTCACCATCCCCTCAGCTAATAGTGAACCATTCCGCATTTCATTATCAACATCTGCTTTGATCTGTGATTTTCACATCTTACCCTTCCATATCTCTATGACTCTCTCTCTCCCCTGACTCTCAGTCCGAAGAAGAGTCACCTATCCTTTCTCCCCCAAGACGCTGCCTGCCCTATTGAGTTACTCCAGCACCTCATGTCTATCTTTGAGGGAAAAAAGGTACCATATTACCATATAACCATATAACAATTATTGCACAGAAACAGGCCCTCTCGGCTCTTCCAGTCCGTGCCGACCATTTATTTTCCCCTAGTCCCATCTACCTGCACTCAGACCATACCCCTCCATTCCCTTCCTGTCCATATACCTATCCGCTTTACTTTTAAATGTTAAAATCGATCCTGCCTCCACCACTTCTGCTGGAAGCTCATTCCACACAGCCACCACTCTCTGAGTAAAGAAGTTCCCCCTCGTGTTACCCCTAAATTTATGTCCCTTATGGACAGAAGTCCTGTATTATGGACAAAATACTTGATCTCTCACAGTGACACCATGCAGCAATGTCAGCCGTGCCCCGATGATTATGAATCTGCCAAAAATGATCTCTGCTAAGGAGGTCTCTCCACTGAGAGTTTCGACCTGTATTTCTTTGTATTGATTGATAGCTCTCAAATTTCCATCCTTCATTGCAACACATTGAATGTTGCTTAAGAATACATCACTGCTACAATTGAGGCCTTATGTAACTTAAGCTGGTAAGATATCAATTTTTCTGTGTTAGGGTGTTTATTCAAACATTCATCAAGAATTTCTGCATTTCTATTTCTATAGTCCTGTGTATTTGATTTAGCGTAGTCTCTAAGTTGTCGGTATCTAAAGTAGTCATTTGAGTGAAGTCCATAAATTTGTTGTAGTTCCTGAAATGAGAGGAATGTACCTTTCCTGTAGAGATGACCCATCTTTGTAATTCCATGATTTTTCAATTGTAAAAAACCCTTATCCATCATTGAGGGTTTAAATGTAGCGTTGTTTACAATGGGAAGAGGTAGTGGTAAATTATCCAATTTTAGTGTCTTTTTTAATTGTTTACAAATGCGTATTCCACTATATATTATGGGGTTTTCACTATAGGTTTTTTTTGTTTAATTTAGTAATAGCAAATAAGATCGACCCAATTTCAAAAGGTAAACAGTCTTCCTTTTCCATTTTTAACCAATCTGGTTGTTGGTCCAGTTTCAATCAATCTGGTTTTTGGTCCAACCAAAAATTCATATTTTTAATGTTAACTGCCCAAAAATAGAGCATAAAAGTCGGTAGGGCTAAACCTCCATTTATTTTTGATTTACATAAGTGTTTTTTATTTATTCTGTGGTTCTTATAATCCCAGATAAAATTGGTGACTTTAGAGTCAACCTTTTTAAAAAAGGTTTTTGGGAGATATATCGGGATTGATTGAAAGAGGTACAGTAATTGCGGGAGAAAATCATTTTTAATGCATTCATTCTACCAAACATTGAGATAGGTAATGTTTTCCAATATAAAATATTCTTATGTAATTTGTTCAATAAAGGCGGAAAGTTAAGTTTAAATAAAGAAGTATATGTCTTTGTTCCATAAATTCCAAGATATTTAAATTTTTCATTTACTATTTTAAAAGGAAATTGTTGTAATATATGTGGGTTACTTTCCATTATTGGCGTGATTTCACTTTTATTCCAATTAATTCTGTATCCTGAAAACGAGCCATATTGAGTTATTAAATTTAATAAGTTTGGGATACTAACTTCAGGTTTTGTAATGTAGATTAATACATCATCTGCATATAAGGAAATTGTATTCTCAGTATCTTAAGAGTTATACCCATATATTTCAGGATAGGACCTCACGCTTTCTGCTAATGGTTCTATTGCGAGTGCAAATAATAGCGGGGATAACGGACATCCTTGTCTACCGCCTCTAGATAAATTAAATTTAGCTGATAACATTTGATTTGTCGATATTCTAGCTGTTGGGTTAGTATATAAAAGTTTTACCCATGTACTAAACTTCTCGCCCAATTGAAAAATTTTCATAACCGAAAATAAACAGGGCCATTCCACCTGGTCGAATGCTTTCTCAGCATCTAATGAAATAATTGCTAGATTTTTGTTAGTACTTCTCTTTGAGTATATAATATTGAATAATCGTCCCAGGTTATATGAAGAGTGTATTAATTTATTAATCACTGTGCTAGGATTTTAGTTAATATTTTTTGATCAGTATTTAGGAGAGCTATAGCTCTATATCAACCTGGATCATCCAGGTCCTTAAATATTTTTGGTATAAGTGTTATTATAGATTCATTTAGCGTTTCTGGTAATTTCTGTTGGGTACAGTTTCTTTAAACCCGGAGCAATCATATCATAGAATTTTGTATTGAATTCGGAGCTTATGCCATCGGGGCCCGGGGATTTACCATTTTTTAGAGATCTGATGGACTCATCAATTTCTTTTACTGTTATTTCGGCATCTAATAATTCTCTATCTTTCACATCTAACCCTTTAAGATTGCATTTTTGTAAGAATGCTTCTATTCCTGTCTGGTGATCTATCATTTTAGCTGAGTAAAGATTTTGATAATATTGCAGCTATTTCTCATTAATATCCTATATTTTGCATTATATTAATGCAAAAGGCATTGGTGGGATTCATGGCAACTGGCAGAGCGGGTTTGGGATACTTCCCTAAGACACCGGTTGGCAAGGCCCAGGGCAAGGAGAGACATCGTCTAATCCAGGAAGAGGTCCGAGCAGGTGTGGAGGAAGAGCGTGTAAGCAGGACAGTGGGGCTCAGGCAGCAGGGAGCGTGGACAAGGTGGGAGAGCATACCGCAGCACAAGATTACCTGGTCAAACATCATGCAGGCAGACTTCCAGCGCGCCCGGTTCCTTATCCAAGCTGTCTACGATGCCCTACCAAGTCCAGCAAACCTCCACGTCTGGGGCAAGAGCGAGACACCTTCCTGCCCACTTTGCTCTGGAAGAGGATCATTAGAACATCTCCTCAGCAGCTGCCCAAAGTCTCTTGGGGAAGGTCGCTATCGGTGGCGGCATGACCAGGTGCTCAAGGTGGTTGCTGAGAGCATAGCCACTGCCAACAGCAAACACCGCCATGCACCAAAGAAATCAATCACTTTTGTCAAAGCTGGAGAGAAGCCCCGACCACAACCAAAAACAAGGACGGGCCTCCTCTACACAGCCACTGACTGGCAGCTGCACGTCGATCTGGGCAAACAGCTGAAGTTTCCGCAGCACATCACAGCAACATCACTCCGGCCAGATATGATCATCACCTCCGAAGTGACAAAACAGCTGATCATTCTGGAACTGACAGTGCCCTGGGAAGAGCGTATTGAAGAGGCTAATGAGAGGAAGCGCGCAAAGTACCAGGAACTGGTGGAGATGTGCCAGGACAGAGGCTGGAAGACATACTATGAGCCGATAGAGGTGGGCTGTAGAGGCTTTGCAGGACGCTCACTGCAAAGTCCTCAACCAGTTGGGCATTACGGGGCTGGCAAAGAAGAGGGCCATTCAATCCGCAAGTGAAGCTGCAGAGAAAGCCACCAGGTGGCTTTGGATTAAGCGGGCTGATCCGTGGGCAGTTGCTGCTGGGATGCAAGTCAGGGCTTGATCAACCCCGGCTGGGTCGCCTGGGCAAGGGTGTCTGATGTTGTGAGACCCGAAACACCCGATGACCCCAGGTCATATCACTGAGGATGTGTCCCAGCGCATCTAGAAGATGTATCTTTCACACAAATTGTACTAGTGGTTCTCCTGTTTCTGATTTAATCCTATGAATTGTTTTTTCCCCGTCCAGTTTCCGTAATTGACGAGCAAAAAATTTTTGAAGTTTATCACCAAATTCAAATTGTAATTGTTTAGTATATTGGTAAAATTTTATAACTTGGTCTGAATGTATTTAATTTAATTTATATTTCAATGCTGTAATATTATTGTGTTTTATCATAGTTGGTGCAGCCGCATTTTCTATGTCTAATTGTTTTATTTCCCTTTCCAATGCCTGTTGTTTAGCCCGATCCTCTTTATTATGAAATGCTTGGGAGGAGACCATAGCTCCTCGAGTAAATGCTTTAAATGTTTCCCAAAGTAGGGAGGCAGACGTTTCAGGGTTATCATTGATTTCAAAGAACATATTAATCTGTTTAGTGAGATATTCCTGACATACTTTTTCTTTTAAAATTTGTGAGTCAAGTCTCCATTGTGACTGTTTCTCCGTCCTTCCATTTAATTTAATCAGAAATGTTAAGGGAGCATGGTCCGAGATTATAAATTTGTGATATTTCGAGTTATAAGTAAATGGAATAAGCTTGGAGTCCAAAAAATAATCTATTCTTGAATATGTTTTATGTACCGATGAATAAAATGAATATTCTCGTCTGGTTGGGTTTTCTATTCTCCAAACATCCTTGATATTACTAGTATCTATATATGCATTCGAAGCATCTTACGGGCAATGCCTGTACAGATTAATGCTCCAAAAGGAAGTCAGCCGGAGGCCTGAGGAGGCAACACCTGGTACAAGGTTGCGTTCTATTTCCTCCCCTAAGAAACTCCATTGAGGCCCCAGAGAGGAGCTCCTGGCTTAGGAAGCCTTTTTGAGCTGTCGATCAAACATCTGTGGGAGCAACACCTGGTTCAGGTTTGTGTCATTCTTGGTTCTTGGTTACTTGGTCCTCCAAAATATTCCAACTGGAATTTAAACTGGAGGTGGTGAAGGGAGGGGTTTAGCCAGAGAGGGTTATTGGGAAGAAAGTGCCACTTTAAATTTAGTTGCATCTGGCTGGACAACCGTGGCTTGGTGGAGATTATTCCATGCTTTAATAGTGCGTGGAAAGAACAAATTGCTGTACACATCTGTCTTTGAGACTGGGACCACAAATTGGATCGAATGCCCTCGTCTGCTCCTAATTGGTTTGGGGTTGGTGTAGGTCTTGTGATTTATGTCTAGCTGACCATTTAACATTTTGTAAAAACAGGTCAAACGGTGAGCTTCACGTCTGTCTTGGAGAGGGTCCACCCCAGAGAATTCAGAAGTTTGGTGACACTCGCTTCTCTCTTGTAGGTGTTAGTAACAAATCGAGCGGCCTGTCTTTGGACACGTTCGATGGATGAAATGTTTTTATCTGTGTATGGGTCCCAAGCTGCAACTGCGTAGTCCAGATGAGGTCTAACGAGGGTGAAATACAGCTGCTCCTTGACAGAAGCTGAACAATGATGGAAGCTGCGCCTCAGGAAGTTTAGGACACTTGTTGCTTTCACTGTTACATGATGAGTCTGACCATTCCATCATTCTGTAATTTGATGTCAAGATACTTGGTTTGTTTGGATTCTTCAAGGGTGACACCAAGTATCTTGTAAGATGTGACGCCTGGATTCCTCTTTCTGGTGACACGCATGGTTTCACATTTGGAAGGGTTGAACTGCATGCCCCATTGTTGTGACCACTCGACCATAGTATCGAGATCCTTTTGGAGAGCATCTTCATCATCAGCTGACTTAATTGGACGGTACAGCAAACAATCATCAGCGAATAGTCTGGTCGTACTTGCGACTTTTTCATGGATGTCATTGATGTAAAGCAAAAATAGGTGTGGGTCAAGTACTGTGCCCTGGGGTGTACCACTCAACACTGGGTGCCAATTGGAGCTCTTTCCGTTCACACACACGTGCTGAAGATGTTTTGTCAGGAAACTGGAAATCCATCATTTTGTGTTGGAACGAATACCGTAGAAGTTAAGCTTCCGAAGCAGTCTCTGGTGTGGGATGACATCAAATGCTTTAGAAAAGTCCAGTACAACTAAATCCATGATGACGTTACTGTCAAGGTGCTTGGCCAGGTCATTTGTTGTCAGAATAAGCTGAGACTCGCATGATCTATGCCTCCTAAATGCATGTTGGTTGTCGGCAAGAATATTATGTTTGCTCACGTGACGCATCAGATTACTATCAATGATATGCTCCAGCAATTTACAGCAAGTACTTGTTAGTGAAACAGGACGATAATTCGCTGGGTTGGTGGTTGAACCTTTCTTAGAGAGAGGAGTGATGTTGGCCTTCCTCCAATCCAGCGGTACATCGCCCGAGTCAAGTTATTGTTGAAAAATGAACTGTAAAACTGGAGCCAGTTCTTCGTCTGCGATCTCGAGGGCTTGATTTTGGATCTGATCTGGTCCAATTGCTTTTGTGGTATTAATGTTGAGCAATAACTTCTTGACACCTTCAACCTCAATGTTAATACCAGGCATATCAACATATGGACTGGGCAGAAGGACTGGAAATGATGAAGGCTCCACATCTTCCCGGGTGAAAACGTGTTGGAATTGGTTCGCAAGAGCTTCTGCTTTCGCCTGGTCCTCAGTGATCAGGCAGTTGTTCACTTATAGCATCTGGACACCAGTGTTGTCTGTTCGTCTGGATTTCACATATCTCCAAAAAGCCTTGGGTTGTTCTCCCCCAAGAATAGAGGAAACATGTTGTCTATGAGCACTCCTAATTGCACGATCGACTTGCTTTCGCACTCTAGTAAAATTGTCCCAGTCCAATTTTGTACCCCCTTTTTTGGCACGGATATAAAACTTCTCTTTCTTACTGCAGAGAGTTTCAGTTTCGCCGAAAACCAAGGAGGACGCATACGGTCCTTGATTAGTTTTTGAGGAACATGATTTGTGACAATGTTACTTAAAGAGTTTTTCAGCCACACCCAGTTGTCTTCTACGGATCTTTTATTTGGTTGCAGGTTGAAGAATATGATAATTTCCGCTCAGTCGAGGGGACTGTTGGAGATTCTTTCATAAGTGACTCTAACTATGTGGATATCAATAAAGCAATTGAATCCCTGAACTAATGGGGATATGCTTCTTTTTAATCATGTGAACAAACTATGCTCCGCTCCCACTCTGTCAAGGGGAGCATCGGAAAGAGGTGACTCCAATTATGATGCTGGCTCGACCTGGTCATATCAGGGCCAGAGGCCTGAGGAAGCAACACTGGTTCAGGGTTGCACTCTATTCCGTCCTCTGAAATATTCCGTTGAGGCTCCAGAAGGGAGCAAGGACTCGGAGTCACTAGCAGGCGCAACCTGTCTGGTAAGTACAATAAATAATGATGATTTAAAGGGGCTGCTGAGATACCAGCAGCCGAGGACCACGGCAGTGCGAAAAGCCGACAGCCATCCGTTTCCACTTCGGAGTTGCTGGCAGCGCCGGTCTGCACAACTAGTTCCAATTCAGCTCCTAGAGGGAGCAGCTTGGCAACCCAGAGTCGGGGCAAAGCCAAAGCCAAGTCTGTGAGACAAGTCCTGTCGGACAATTCGGGACAAGAGGATTCTGTCTCCACATCTATGGCAGATGTGATTGGCCGTTTGTCTCAATCGGAACATCTGATGGATCAGATGGTGACACAAAATATGCTCTGTGTTATGGAGGCATGCACAGGCAGCTCAAGTCATACGCCTGTGGCTACACCTGGTTCAGGGTTGCAATATTCCTCTCACTTGGATGAGGGGAGTGTCGGAGATCAGTATGGAGCTGATTCTGAATATGAGTATGTGCCTGAATCCCACGCTTTAATGCATGATATGCGAGAGTCGCATAAGGAAGAGCTGCCTGCTCTTGCCTCTAAATTTGCTGTTCCCTCGGGGATGGGCACGCCACTACAAGAGAAGTTGGCCAGCAGCATCAGCTACCTAACATCACACCGGCTGAAGGAAGGTGTTATGCTGGAAACGGCTGGGAGATATCCCAGTCCAGAAAATTGCAAAGCTCCAGCAAGGCCTGTAGGTCGAAGATGTGGTCAGACAGAGTCTGCAAATGGGACTTTGCTGAAGCTCCAACAAGCAGGTCGACCCGGGTTCAGAGACGCTAGCAGGTAAGATCTCTTTATTAACCTCCGTAAAACTCCGAAATGGAGCAGTCTGTCGGCCCAGGTTTGGATTTACTGGCAGCATGGGATGTCTAGTATATTTTCACTGTCTCTAGAGTAGACAGATTGATGCAGAGATATTGGCAGGGTGCCTTGCATACTAACCTATGTAATTTCCAAGTAGGAACAGCTTGGTTACCCTGGTTCAGGGTAGACCATCCTGGAACTGGCTGGCCATATGGGTCATCTTGACCAGGGAAGCACTGCCTCAACATCTGTGATTGAGATTATCAGGCTGCTCAGTAGAGTGAAGCAGTGCTTCCTTAACACATGGTTAAAATTCCGCTCAGTTAGTACAGTTGCCAGTTTGTTGAAAACATCACTGCCATCATCTCTGGGATAGGTAGCTACTAGCAGGAAGCTGGTTTGGCATATGGTATTTTATCTGACCTACAAGTTGTGAATCAAAAAGGTATGTATAATAATCTATAGGCTCTCAATAGCAGTATTCCTGATTGTGTGGCTGGTCAAAGAGATTGTGTTGGGCACGCTGGCGACTCAGCCTGGTGGTTTCAGTCAGAGGACTGCGAAGCAATTCCTGGGTCAGGCTTGCATTAGGCTAATTTCCACTCTGAGGAAGAACACTGAGGATTTGTGGTTACTCTAATAGTCAAGAGTTGACAGGGAACTCATATTCCCACATCAAGTGGATACCGTGTTTCAGCTCTAGTCATAAGGTTCTGATTATATGTTATCAGTGAATTGAATGAATAACTAGATAATGCATCCTCCGTGGAAAGAGAAGCCAAGAAATTTCCGTCCGTATGGTCAATAGAGGAACGGTGGTTCCAAGTGGAATCAGTGACATATCACAGAGGATGAGCAGTCTGCCCAAGAATAAAAAGGGGTATATTTCTGATATTTCTCAAGATTGTAGGAACATGGAGCATGCCAAATCAGGTTAGGATTTGGCTAATCTGATCATGTGTTTGGTTACCCAGTTTGAGATGGATGATTGGCTTTCAGCAATTTAGCTGATTCAGAGAATCGATCTTGAAGATGCATACTTTGCCATATCTATACACAAGAGGCACAGATATATTTGGTGTTTGATAACATAGCCAGTGGTGGAATCTGCCCTACTCAGATCAAAGGGCATTGTGTCATCAAGTTTTAGATGACATGCACCATTTGCAGCTGATAAGACTTAGGGATTTATCAGTAGATGCCTCTTATGATATTAAGGCTGAGGCAACATGAAACTTAATTGTGCCAACTTTGCCTATTCATTCAGGCCATGGTAAGGCAACTAATGAAGCTCCTATTTACTGGAAGTCACGAGTGACGGCTGGTGCAGCCCTTTTTCTCGGGCAGCTAGCTCTCCACAATTGTATGGGAAATTTGTGAACAAGATATGTGAGTTAATTTTAAACGTAAATAACAGAGGTTTGTGTTGGTTTCAGTTTGGGCTTAGAGAAGCCATTATGTGATAGCACAATTAATATTGCTTGTGCTGTTTTGTCATTCTTTATAATTCCATAAGTGGGACAATAAATGATTGGCTATTCACCCGCTGTTCACTAACGTTACAGTAGAGAGCATGCTGACCGGTTGCATCATGGCTTGGTTCGGCAACTTGAGCACCCAGGAGCGGAAACGACTACAAAAAGTAGTAAACACTGCCCAGTCCATCGGCTCTGACCTCCCTCCCATCAAGTTGATTTACCGCAGTCGCTGCCTCAAAAAGGCAGGCAGCATCATCAAGGACCCACACCATCCTGGCCACACATTCGTCTCCCCACTACCTTCAGGTAGAAGGTACAGGAGCCTGAAGACTGCAACATCCAGGTTCAGGAATAGCTACTTCCACACAGCCATCAGACTATTAAACTCAACTCAAACAGAACTCTGGACATTAATAGGCCTTTATCTGTTTATTTGCACTTTATCCGTTTCATTATTCATATAATGGTCTATGGACACACTGATCTGTTCTGTATTCATGCCGTCTATATTCTGTTGTGCTGAAGCAAAGCAAAGTATCTGGGACACATGACAATAAACTCTCTTCAATCTTGAATCTTGAATCTTGAAACCAGAGAAAAACCACGCGGTCACGGGAAGAACGTACAAACTCCGTACAGACAGCACTCGTCGTCAGGACCGAACCCGGGTCTCTGGCGCTGTAAGGCAGCAACTCTGCCGCTGCGCCACTGTGCCACCTGTTTTTGACATGATATCCATGTAAACGTTTTCTGTCCATGCACCTGCCCAAATGTCTTTTAAATGTGCTGTACAAGTACCTGCCTCAACAACCTCCTCTACCTCATATGCCCACGATCCTCAGAGTGAATAAGGTGCCATGCTCCTAGTCAATCTTGCCCATCCCACTTTAAACCTAAGCTTTACCGCGCAGCAGTTACAGAGACAAAGACCAATGTCTGCAATGAAGTCGAGGTGAATCGGACAGTACCCTAGCTTAGGGAAAGACCGTTCAGACCAGAGGGGAAGAAGCTGTTTCCGTGCCCACTCTTGTGGAGCACAATGTGGTTCACAAATATATGAGATGCTCAAAAAATTAAAGTGGTAATTACTACTTTTATTTATTTTTTTAATTCCCAGACGAACACACAGTGTGTTAAGAAAACTGCTGACAAGCCCATGAGAAACTTCTAATCCAACGTAGTCTGGATGTTTGCTGGAGGCATCAGGGAATTGTAGTAAAGTTTGGGGGAAATAGTAATTGTTACCAAAAGAGATAAAGGATAATAATTCACTGGCCGCTTTAAGTGGACAAGCTGTATCAAGAAACGAATAAGGGCAGAGATGGAATGAGTGGTGTAGGAGTGGGAAGAAGTGGGGGTGGCGGTGTTGCAACAGGGAGCAGATGGACCGCTTCTGACACAGTTGCATGTTCTGTGTGTGAGAGAAAGGTTTCTCATTGAGAACTTGGCTCGCTCCGACCTCGTACGCGCTGCACTCCAGCATCTGGTTCCCATCAGCGCTGCCAGATGCAGGGTCACTCTCCTGCAGTCTGGATACGAGGGACCTCAGTGCAGTGAAGTTCCCAGTAAATCACCAGCAACAGAACACTGCATCACCGCGGGAGGCTCATTTTTCACTGGGAAGAAATATTTTGTTTTAAAAACAGAGTTGCTTATGATGCCTTTGATAAATACTGCACTCAGCATTATCTGGTGCCCCTCTCCTCCACAAAGTGACTAGTGTTAGCTCTTAGAATTTAGCCATACTTTTTTAAAAAACTGTATTCTCTGTACAAAGCATGAAATAAAAGCAGACACACTCCGAAATATCTTCTAACAATCTTAATAGTTCTTACATTCTGATGTTACCTTTGTGCAAGCTTGACCCAGTTTAAGTATATTTAGTTTAGTTTGCAGGTACAGTGCCCTTCAGCCCACTGAGTCAGCGCCGACCAGGAATGAGTAGGTTAACTTAAGGGCCTGTCCCACCAGCATGCAGCTCCATGCGATGAGCGCGACCTAACGTGGTCGCTTGAGCCGTCCGGCGTCGCGGGGCCGGTTCCACTTCGATCGCTGGAGCCGTGCGGAATTGTGCAGAGTTCGTCCCGACATCGCGCGGGGCTCCGTAAAACTGACCGTGTTCAAAAATTCCACGCAACGGCTTGTCGGCTTGCAGTCGCCTCGACGCATTACACACCGCCTCGACGTCGTGCCTCCGTGACCCTCTCTGTAGGTGCCTCTGTGACCCTCTCTGTGTGTGGCTCCGTGCCCCTCTCTGTATGTGGCTCTGTGCCCCTCTCTGTGTGTCCCTCTCTGTCCTGGCGAACTTACCTTTAAGACTTCACTCCAAGTTCGCTTCACTTTGCGCCACATTGCGCTGCTCACCCGACCTCCGCACGGCCCTCGCTGCCGGTTTGGTCGCGCTTGCCGCATGCAGGTGCATGCTGTTGGGAACGGCCCTGTACAGGGATCACCTGACCTCCGCGCGGCCCCCGCTTCTAGTTTGGTCACGCTCATCGCATGGAGTCGGATGCTGGTAGGACAGGCCCTTTATGATGAGCGTTTGTCAGCACTGGGCCTGTATTCGGTGGAGTTTAGAAGAATGAAAGGGAGACCTCATTGAAATGTACAGAATAGTGAAAGGCTTGGATAGAGTTGGTGTGGAGAGGATGTTTCCACTAGTGGGATAGTCTGGAACTAGAGGTCAGCCTAAGAATTAAAGGACGTTCTTCAAGGAAGGAGATGAGGAGGAATTTCTTTAGTCAGAGGGTGGTGAATCTGTGGAATTCTTTGCTAAAGAATGCTGTAGATGCCAAGTCAGTGGATATATTTAAGGCAGAGATAGACAGATTTTTGATTAGTACAGGTATCAAAGGTTATGGGGAGCAGGCAGGAGAATGGGGTTAGGAGGGAGAGATAGATCAGCCATGATTGATTGGCTGAGTAGACTTGATGGGCTGAATGGCCTAATTCTATTCCTATCACTTATGACCTTATGACCTTATGACCTTATGAGCAGCGATCTTTGTACACTAGCACTATCTTACACACTCGGGGCAATATACAATTTACAGAAGCCAAATTAACCTACAAACCCAAACATCTTTGGAGTGTGGGAGGAAACTGGAGCACCCAGGGAAAACCCGCACAGTCACGGGAGAACATTCAAACTCTGTACAGTTAGGTGATGAATTTGTTTGGATCCGTTTTTGTGTGACAGGCCTTTGGCAATAGCTTTAGGATTAGGTTTGTTATTGTCTCATGTATGGAGGTATGGAAAGGCTTTGCTTTGCATGCTATCCAAATAGATCAGATATATCATACATAAATCCCATCAAGTCAAACTCAAGTACAATAGATTCCTGACGGGAGAGGGGAGAAGAGGGAATGACTTGAGTACGACCACTCAGAAGCCTGATAACAGAGGGGAAGAAGCTGTTCCTGAGTATTGTCTGAGAAAGTATTGGTGCTGTTCCCGAGCGACTGAAATGCTGCTGCTGTTGTGCGTGTAGCATTCCGAGCAGGGGGTTGTTACTTGAAGTGTGCAAAACCTGGATAGGAAACTGATCACTTCCTTGCATTCATTTCCACTCATATCCTCTTCCCATGCCAGCTCATTTCCTCCAGTATCAACCCCTGGAAAATAGAACAGCACCACCTGCAAGGTCACCTTCCACAGCCCCACAGCCTTGCATTCAGTCCCCGTACTTCAAGTAACCCTTGCTGTCCCTCTCTCTCCATCCCTCCTGGACCAGTCTGAGTCTGAAGAAGTGTCTCGACCCGAAACGTCACCCATTCCCTTCTCTCCAGAGATGCTGCCTGTCCCGGTGAGAAACTCCAGCATTTTGTCTATTTGCGTCTGTCGTGACCCATCTGCACTGATCTGATCAGCTACTCTGGAATTGAATTTAAGGTAAAGCATGTCCACCGAGTCCATGCTAACCATCGATCACCCATTCATACTAGTTCTGTTATCCCACTTTCTTATACATTTCCTACACTCTAGCTCCAATTTTACAGAATCCAATGAACATACAAACCCGCATGCCTTTGGGATGTGGGAGGAAACAGGTGTCGGGGTTATGGGAAGACGGCAGGAGAATGAGGTTGAGAGGAAAAGATTGATCAGTCATGATTGAATGGCGGAGTAGACGGTAGGCCTAATTCCGCTCCCATGAACGTATGAACATGATACTGGAGCACCTGGAAGAAACCCACGTGGTCACAGGAAGAACATGTAAACTCCACACAGACAGCACCCGAGGTCAGGATCATGCCCAGGTCTATGGTGCTGTGAGGTAACGGCTCTACCAGTTGTGCCGCTCTCGTTTCTTCTTCATTAACCATATTCCCCATCAAATACTTGCCCCTGATGTTGTAGGAAGGTTAGATTGCAAGGAGAGATAGCTGAATATATAGAAAATTAGTTTTATAGAAGGAAGCAGAGGGTGATGGTGGAAGGTTGCTTCTCAGACCGGAGGCCTGTGACTAGTGGTGTGTCTCAGGGTTCGGTGCTGGGCCCGTTACTGTTTGTCTTCTCCATCAATGATTTGGATCAGAACATACAGGGCAAGATTAGGAAGTTTGCTGATGATACAAAAGTGTACAGTTTTGTATATAGTGAAGATGGTTGTGATAATGTCGAAACAGGATCTTGATCGATTGGCCAGGTGGGCTGAGGAATACAGCGAAATGTGAGGTGTTGCGTTTTGGGAAGTCTAACATGGGCAGGATCTACACAATGAATGGTGGGGCTCTGGGTAGTGTTGTAGAGCAGAGGGATAGAAACATAGAAACATAGAAATTAGGTGCAGGAGTAGGCCATTCGGCCCTTCGAGCCTGCACCGCCATTCAATATGATCATGGCTGATCATCCAACTCAGTATCCCGTACCTGCCTTCTCTCCATACCCTCTGATCCCCTTAGCCACAAGGGCCACATATAACTCCCTCTTAAATATAGCCAATGAACTGGCCTTAACTACCCTCTGTGGCAGAGAGTTCCAGAGACCCACCACTCTCTGTGTGAAATCTGTGGATCTTGGAGTGCAGTTGCATAGTTCCTTGAAGGTCGAATTGCAGGTTGATAAGGTGGTCAAAAAGGCTTTTGGCACATTGGCCTTCATGAGTCAGAGCATTGAGTATAGAAGTTGGGAGGTCATGTTGCAGTTTTACAAGACATTGGTGAGACCACATGTAGAGTATTGTGTTGTAATATTTTTTTATTTGAAGTAAACCGTTTACAATGTAAAGCTTACTTTATAAACTAACACCTTAATTCAATATTACTACAAATAACATATCAATACTTAATATCTTCTATTTTTTGGAAATAAAGAAAAGGATATATAAAAGAGAAAAGAAAAAAGAGTAAATAAAAAGGAATAAAAAATTCTTCCCACATACTTCAACCGTAAAAAAAAAGAAAAAAAAAACAAGGGGAAAATTTGAAAAACAAAAATATTACATATATATAAACAAAAACTAAAGTCATTATACGAAATACTATTTCATTCAGAAATATCTCTAATAAATGCACAATAATATCAAATATAAGTAAGTTATTCGCATCGGATCCGTAGGGTGTCCGTCGAGCCGTGATTCCAAGAATAGCTACTTCTCTAAATACTGTATATATGGAGACCATATCGATTCAAAAGAATTATACCTGTCCAAAAGGACAAATCTAATTCTTTCCAAATTCAACGTCTCCAACATCTCTGCTTTCCACATTTTAATTGTTGGGGATAATGTTCCCTTCCAAAATTTAAGTATCATTTTTTTCCCTATTATTAAACAGTAATCAAAAAAATTTATTTGATTAACTGTGAGTACCAAATTTGGCTCCGGGATTCCGAATATTATTAATTTTGGGTCTGGGTCGAGTTCAACCTTAAGAACTTCCGAAATAACTTTAAAAATTTCAATCCAATAATAATTCAACCGTGGACACGTTACCAAACTATGTATTAAATTTGCTTCAAGATTCTTACATTTATCACAAATAGAGGAGAGACTAGGAAAGATACTTTTTAATTTGGTTTTCGAGTAGTGTAATCTATATATAACTTTAAATTGTATCAGTGTGTGTCTGGCATTCAAAGAACACCAATGTATTCTTTGTAAGCATTCTTCCCAAGTTTCTTTTGTTATAGGTAATCCAATTTCATTTTCCCATGCTTGACGATATGTTTCAGTTGTTGGGTTCTCTTTATCTAAAATAATATTGTATATATAAGCTATAAGCTTATCCGTATTTGGATGTAAATTAAACAGCTCATCTAATAAGCCTGGTTCTTTTTTTTTATAGTCTTGTGTGTTACATTTAATAAAATCTCTAATTTGTAAATACCTAAAATGGTGTTGTGAAGGTAATCCAAAAATATCTTGTAACTCTTCAAATAATAAAAATTTTCCATTTCTATAAATGTAGAGTATTGTAGAGTAGAGTATTGTGTTCAGTTCTGGGCACTACGTTATAGGAAACATGTTGGCAAGCATGAAAGGGTACAGAGAAGATTTACGGGGATGTGTCCAGGACTAGAGGGTCTGAACTATAGGGAGAGGTTGAGTAGCTGGGACTCTATTCCTTGGAGCGCAGGAGGATGAGGGGTGATCTTATAGAGGTGTATAAAATCATGAGAGGAATAGATCGGGTAGATGCACAGAATCTCTTGCCGAGAGTAGGTGAATCGAGGACCAGAGGACATAGGTTTAAGGTGAAGAGGAAAAGATTTAACAGGAATCTGAGGGGTATCTGAGGTGGTGGGTGTATGGAACAAGCTGCCAGTGGAGGTAGTTGAGGCTGGGACTATCCCAACATTTAATAAACAGTTAGACAGTTACATGGATAGGACAGGTTTGGAGGGATATGGACCAAATGCAGGCAGGTAGAATTAGTGTAGCTGGGCCATGTTGGCCAGTGTGGACAAGTTGGGCCGAAGGGCCTGTTTCCACACTGTATCACTGTGACTCTATGTTGTAGCGCTCGTCTCCAGTGCCATGACTGAGTGATGCAAGCAAAGATGGATGGAGTATAGCTGCTTTATAGAAGCACTGCTATATTCTGCTAGACCCTTGATGGCCAAAACTGATTATTGCATCATTTAATGCAGCATAATATCATAGCTCTCTTCTCCATGCCAATCAATTTTCTTATGTCTCTCTCTCCTACTTCTCCCCCCCCTCAATTCCAATAATTCTGTGACCCAGGAAGTTGCCTTTCAGAATTTACCACCATTCAGTTACTGCCTAGTTCTTTCCCCTTGCTCCTTTCGCCTTGCTACAGTGCAAAACCCCTTGAGACACTCCCCTCCCTTCCTAACTCCAGCCGCAAACCCGCATTATTCTCTAGCTTTTCTTTCATATCTCATTAAGAGCTCTTGGATCTTATCTTACTCATTAGACCCACCAGTTGACCACGTCTACCTTTTGTCACCACAACTAACCGGTTATTGTTAGTCTCAATATCATAGATACATAGGTACATAGACAATAGGTGCAGGAGTAGGCCATTCGGCCCTTCGAGCCAACACTGCCGTTCAATGTGATCATGGCTGATCACCCACAATCAGTATCCCTTTCCTGCCTTCTCCCGAAACCCGTTGATTCCGCTAGCCCTAAAGGCCCTGTCTCACGGTGCGAGTTGACACACGAGTGACCCAGAGTGACAGACTCGTGGTTGTGTACGATATTCCAAGTTGATGTGCAAGTGTTTGAGGCGAGTTCCCACGGGTATGGTAATCTGCGATGTTCCGAGATCGTCTCCAGAGTTACCAAGTTCCCCTCCCGTTTGCTCTTGAGTTACCAAGTTCCTCTCCCGCTCAGGGCGTGTGTTGTTGCCGCAGTCCGGGATTCGCATTTAAAGCACTCGGTTATCTTCAGCAGTTCAGGTGAGGACAGGTTTGGGGCGGGGGGGCGAGGGATGGTGGAATTGGGAGAAGGCAAAGACTATGGGTGGGGAGGAGTGAGAGGGGGGCTAGGAATGGCATCTGCGAAACGGGTAGTCAACCTTTAGGGTCCCGGCCCGAAACATCCCTATACATTTTATGATTTCCCTCCAAAGATGCAGTCTCCCGTGGTTTGTTTGCACAACTCTCTTCCCTCTCTCTCCCAACATTGGGGGGGGGGGGGGGGGGGGACGACGACAAGACAGTTTAAATGGACCTTACCCCCACTTCATGCTTCTGTTGCGCATAATTCAGCAGTAAAACCTCTCTTCCCCTTACCCAGCGACGCCCGATTCCTCGCACCCCCACAAGTTCACATCGACGAGGGAAGAATGAGCGGGGAGTCTGAAGAAGGGTCCCGACCCGAAACATCACCCATTCCTTCTCTCCAGATGCGATGCCTGTCCCGCTGAGTTACTCCAGCATGTTTGTGTCTATCGTCGGTGTAAACCAGCATCTGCAGTTCCTTCCTACACACGGACAGTGAAGTGCCTCGGCCAAATTAGGAACATTAGGATTCTCTGATGTGAAGGTAGTCTGGTTTGTGTTTCTTACACTTGATCATATCTGAAACTAAAGTATAGATGACACAAAATGCTGGAGTAACTCGGCGGGACAGGCCGCATATCTGGAGAGAAGGAATGGGTGGCGTTTTGGGTAAGTCTGAAGAAGGGTCTCGACTCTATTCCTTCTCTCCAGAGATGCTGCCTGGTCCGCGAGTTACTCCAGCATTTTGTGTCTATTAAAGAGTTCCCACGGTAGACGCACGAATCACTAAACTTAACGCACGGGCCACTACGATATAACTCTGAGTTTAAATGTTTCAATTTTAAACTTGACCACGAAATTTGACTCGTGGAAAAAGTCAAACATGTTTGACTTTTTTCACGAGTTCACAAGTTTCACAGGTACCTGCCGTTAGCGCCACGAGTGGACAAGTTGATCGCGCGAGTTCCGACGTTCCCGCTACGTTGGCTGTACGTGATCACCACGAGTGAAAACTCGGGGTCACTCGTGGGCCAACTCGCACCGTGAGACAGGGGTTTTAGAGCTCTATCTAACTCTCTTTTGAATATATCCAGTGAATCGGACTCCACTGCCTTCTGAGGCAGAGAATTCCACAAATTCACAACTCTCTGGGTGAAAATGTTTTTCCTCACCTCAGTTCCAAATGGCCTACCCCTTATTCTTAAACTGTGGCCCCTGGTTCTGGACTCCCCCAACATCGGGAATATGTTTCCTGCATCTAGCGTGTCCAATCCCTGAATAATTTTATATGCTTCTCTAAGATCCCCTCTCATCCTTCTAAATTCCATCAGTCAGCGAGACCCCCGAGAAAACAGAAATAATGAACTTACAAACAAAATTATTCAGCAAAAAAAACAAAGTGCTGGGGAAAAAAACTCAGCAGGCCAGGCAGAGATCTGGAGAAGGCGCCCCAACCTGAATTCTAGGCAGATGAAATGTTTAGGAAGTGCAGATGCTGGTTTAAACCGAAGATAGATACAAAATGCTGGAGTAACTCAGCGGGACAGGCAGCATCTCTGGAGAAAAGGAATGTGACTCCAGCCTGTTGTAGGCAGATGAGATCTGATTAATTTGGCATCATATTCAGCACAAACATTGCGGGCCGAAGGGCCCATTCCTGTGCTGCGCTGTTCTATGCCCTATTTACTGAAACATTGTCTGTACATTCCCACTACAGATGCTGCCTGAACTGCTGAGTTCCTCCAGCACCTAGTTATTTGCTCAAGATTCCAGCATCTGCAGTTTCTTGTGTCTCCAAACGAAATGATTCTATTTACAAGCTGTATCTGCATCTTGACGTATAATCACCATCACTGGAGTATAGAGATAGCTGGACTTTCAGCTGAGTTTCACTTGATGCAATGTTGTCAAAATACAGAGCACTTGGGGGACATGCGGTGTAAGCCATTGTGAGCCTGACGGGTGCCGAGATCACGGGCAAACCTGGTGGCCGACGAGAACATAGACCCGGCCACATGCAACGACAGGCCTGGTTCACCGCTGCAGAGAAGGCCCCGTCGGGCCGCTGCCTGCAGGGGGAAGCTCGGAAGCCCCGGAGAGTGGAGGAGGAGGGGGCCGCTGGTGATGACGAACGCGAGGAGTGGGCCGGTAGGAGAGGGACCGGGGTATTGCCACCAGCACCTTCAAGGTCGGCTGCAGGAGGCGCCCCCGGGACACAGAGGCAGTCGGGCGAGGAGAGGGGCGTCGGGTCACGGGGCTGCAGCAGCCAGGGGCTTACCTGGAGCTCACCTGGGCTTACCTGGGCTCACCTGGGCTCACCTGGGCTCACCTGGGCTCACCTGTGCTTACCTGGATCAGGGCGCTCCAGTACTTCCCACATGTGGACCCGACTTGGACTGTGGACTGTTTCTTTTTATTTGTAATCAGCACAAAAATATGGCGACTGGGCATTTGTGGATTGTGCAGAAGAATAGTAAGATTAAACGGGAACTTACCAGAAGCTTTATCCTTATTTTATGAGGAGTTACGATGAGGGATTTCGTGAAGACCCCGCCAGCACGCATGCGCGACATTCTTCAAAGCAGCGGTGTGGAATCACAGATAACACCAATGACTGAAGATAGTAAGGTTAAGAGACTCTAATATACCAGTTGACCTTATGATAGAGGGTTGGGAGCTGAGGGCACGAAATCCCTCATCGTAACTCCTCATAAAATAAGGATCAAACTTCAAACTGGTAAGTTCTCATTTAATCTTACTATTATACTTCGGAGTCACATGAGTGACTTCGTGAAGATTTCAAAGCTCTGTGATTCCATGCCCTGGACCATGTCAATGCGCACACATTGCCGTAATACTGTGATGTGGGTTTTTATGGCTGATAAACAGTCCCGTCTCCATTTTCCTGATGGTGTGTGTGACATTAATATAATGTCGGATATAGGTGGCTATACAGAGTCGAACATCTACGAATTCTAATTTCAGGTCAGTAGTTCCAGGCCTGTGTTGCTTAAGTAACTCATCTATAAAGAAAGTCACTTTATTGGGGGTCGAGACCATCCTGTCCAGTTTTAGTTTCTGTTGTGTCTGGACCTGTTGTGCTGTGGTTAGTGCCACTTTGAAGGTGAGTTTGTCCAGTGGTAAATCCATCATAGGCGACCAGCTCCTGAGTAGCGACAACACAACCCCAATATCCCAGGTGATATTATATCATGGTCGGGGAGGGTTGGAATTGAATATACCCCTCATGAGTTTGGATACCAGCTGGTGAGATCCCACTCCAATGTTGAGATAGGATGACAGTGCTCTCCTGGCACTGTAACTGAGGGCCTCATCAAAATGAAGGCCCACAAGGAATTTCAGCACATTGGTAATCGTAGCAGAGTTGTAGGTGGTCTTGGTCCGACTACAGAAGGCCTCCCACTTCCTTATGTGGGTGAGGTACTGCTTCCTTGTCGACTCTCTGCACGATGCTGTGATGATGTCCATGGTGCTAGTAGACAGCCCGAATTCCAGCAACGGGCTCTGCAAGCCAACAGGTTCAGATGACCATGGCATGGATGATATTCCCCTGTTATGGGATTGGTCACCAAATTCAGGCATTTGGTAACCTGAATCCATGGTTCATTCATAATGCTGAGGACCACTGGGTACCGTGGTTGTGAGGGCCAGTCGGGTATTGTCAGTATACCTGATGCAGAATCTAGTTGTATTTTCTGCAATACCCGACTGATGAGGCAGAATGGGGGAAATGCATAGAAAAACCATTTCCCCCAACGTAGCGAGAACGCGTCCATTGCCACTGCTCCAGGATCTGGTTCCCAAGAGACATATGTTGGTATCTGATGCTTCAACCTGGACGCAAAGAGGTCGATATCTGGTGTTCCATATTTGGCTATAATTTTAGCAAATATTTGGGGGTTCAACATCCACTCGATGTCTTTATTAAATACTCGTGATCTGGTGCCCGCCACTGTATTGAGCTTACCTGGAAGGTATGTAGCTGATATCCAAATATTTATTTCAATACACTAGAGCCAGATTGAATTAGCCAATTCATCACAAGATATTGACTTGATACCACCTATATGGTGTAAATATGCCACCACTGTGGTATTATCTATTTGAAGGTGGACATGCGTATGATGCAGTTTAGTGCAGTAAGCCCACAGCCCGTGAAATGCTCCCAGCATTTCCAAATAGTTTATACCTTGTGATTGAAGCTGTTACTGCTAATTTAGCTAATTCCAAAGTTCTTCCCACAATTAAAATATCATCTAGATATGTCATGATTATGTGGTTTTGTCTTCTTAGAGACGCCAATACAGGTTTTAGTATTTTGGTAAATAACCTAGGGGCTGTTGTAAGCCCATTAGGTAGGGCTTTGTATTGCCATAGTTGCCCCATCCAAACAAATTTTAAGTATTTCCGGTGATGTTCCCGTATAGGTACTGAATAGTATGATTCTTTTAGATCGATGCAGACCATGAAGCACCCTCTGGAAATCAGTTGCTTAGCCATTTCAAATGTTTCCATCTTGAAATGTGTATATTGAACAAAGGTATTCAAGTGGGTTAAATCAATTATGATACGACATCCACTATCTTTTTTGGTTTTGGTAAAGATGTTAGATACAAACTCAAGAGGTTCATGTGTCGTTGTTTCTATAACCCCCTTGGTGTATAACCTTATTAGCTCTGCATGTCCTTCCACTTTTTCATTTTGAGAAAGTGCAAATTTCCTGTTAGGGACATGCGGGGCTACCCGACTTCCGTGTTGATTTCCCACCGGTCCGCGTTCTGGCAGACTGAATCGGTGGTGAGTCAGTGGCGGCCGCTGCAGCGGGGCTACTCGACTTTGATGCAGTTTTCCCACTGGTCCGCCCTCTGGTGACCTGTAATAGTGGGGAAGTCGAACGTGCCGTTGAAACAGGCACTGACTTACGCACCTTTTTACCGCTGGCCCGGTGCTGTTCGAGTTGAAGCGGTAAGGAGTCAGGGTCATGCCTACCCTGCTCCTGCGCGGTCCTCCTGCCAGTGTGCAGGTCCCTGGCCTGCTGTGGTGGAGAGTCGGGTCCTGCTGACTGAGCGGGGCTCCCCGACTTCCGCCCTCTTTTCCCGGCCCGTGGTACGGGTGCTGCCGGTGTAGCGGACAGCTCCGGGGATATCGGCCGCTGACTTTCATCCGAAGTCCCGCGGTCCTTGGAGGCACGCTTCGATGCAGCCTTCGTTTGACTCCTTCTTTCCATCGTTTCTGTAAGGAAATTCACAAATACAGAAACTAACCAGCTCAAGGTTGGTGCTGGCGGGGTCTTCACGAAGTCACTCACGTGACTCCGAAGTAAAATTTCACTGTGGTGTGCGTACGTGGCAATAAAGAATCATCGAACCGTTGAACCAATAGTTCACATAATACTGAAGATGGATCCTAACCTGAAATGTCACCTGTCCATGTTCTCCAGAGATGCTGCCTGACCTGCTGAGCGACTCCATCACTTTGTATCTTTTGTTACATGTAACTCATGTGTCACATTATTAATGATTCGTTACCCTGAGGCCCTAATCGTCCTCTGGCCACAGTGATATCAGGATCTTTAGAGAGTCGTAAACCACAGAAGGAATGAGGTGTAAGAAGGAACTGAAGATGCTGGTTTAAACCGGAGAGTCAGTAAAATCTGGTAACTCAGCAGGTCTCTGGAGAAAAGGAATAGGTGACGTTTTGGGTCGAGACCATTCTTCAGACGTGAGAGGCAGGGGAAAGGTAAAGGAGAGAAATAGACGGTGATATATAGAGATATAGAACAAATGAATTAAAGATATGATAAAAGTAACAATGATAAAGGAAACTGTCCATTGTTAGCTGTGGGCAAAGTGAAAACATGGTTTACCACCACATATATGCCAGCTCAATTTGTCTATTTTTTCTTGCATTTAACTTTATGGAACACATTGACATGCTGGGTAATAGGTTTAGTTTAGTTTAGCATGGAAACAGGCCTTTAGGCCCACCGAGTCCAAGCCGACCAGCGATTCCCCTGAACAATAGCACCACCCTACACGCTAGGGCCACTTTACAATCTTTACCAAAGTTAATGAACCTACAAACCTGCACGTCTTTGGAGTGCGGGAGGAAGCTGGAGGATCTCGGAGAAAACCCACGCAGGTCACGAGGAGAATGTACAAACTGCATACAGACCGCACCCATGGTCGGGGTCAAACCTGAGTCTCGGACGCTGTAAGCTGTTTAAAGCTGCAACCCTATCCCTGCACCACCACCCTGTCCTGTTTCTCCTATTCATCATCGCCATCTTGTTTTCGTTTTAATAAGGATGGCCTCAAAACCCAATAAAAGGCTGTTGGCACCTTTTATTTGATTTCCATTATTTATTTCCAACTATTCCTCTGTGTGTGATTACATTAGAGATACAAGATGGTACCAGACCCTCGGCCCATTGAGTCCACACTGACCTTCAATCAGCTCTTTACACTAGTTCCACGTTATCCCACTTTCTCAGGCACTCTCCACACACTAGGGACAATTTACAAAAGCTAATTAACATAGAAAATAGGTGCAGGATGTGGGAGGAAAGCAAAGCACCCGGAGGAAACCCTTGCGGGAGAACGTGAAGACTCCACACAGACAGCACCTGAGGTCAGGGTAGAACCCGGGTCTCTGGCACTATGATGCAGTAACTCTGCCAGCTGTGCTACTGTGCTGTCCGTAGGGGATAAGGATAAGGGATTGTCTTCCACATTAACAGTTTGAATGAAATCCAAGTCATTTCATTATTTATTTCCAAACCAGAGGAATCCTGGAGCAAGGAGGAAAATAATGGATGAATGGGAAGGAACCGCAGATGCTGTTTTGCACCTAAGGTGGAAACAAAATGCTGGAGTAACTCAGTGGGTCAGGCAGCATCTCTGGAGAAAATGAATAGTTTAGTTTAGTTTAGTTTAGAAACAGGCCATTCGGCCCACCAAGTCCGCACTGACCAGCGATCCCCACACATTAACACTATCCTCCATTTATACCAAGCCAAGGAACTTGCAAACTTGTACATCTTTGGAGTGTGGGAGGAAACCAAAGGTCTCGGAGAAACCCCGCGCGGTCACGCGGAGAACGTACAAACTCCGTATAGACAACACCCGTGGTCGGCATGCGCGACCATGCCGACTGGGTGACGCATTGGGTCGAAAATCTTCTTCAGAAAAAAATGGAGCTTTACACCAGTGAGAACAGAGAGAGGTGAGGGGGTCATCAAGCTGCCTGCGTTTTCAAGGGCAACCTGTGTCCCGTGTCCTGTGTATGGCATACATTGGAAACTTGCATGTACCAAGCAAGACCGACGGGTTCCAATGTAATAGAGTCAGCGAGTCACACAGTGCGGAAACAGGCCCTTTGGCCCAACCTGCCCACACTGGTCAACATGTGCCATCCATACTCGCTCCACCTGCCTGCATTTGGCCCATATCCCTCTAAATCTGTGCTATCCATATACCTGTCTAAATTTTTCTTAAACGTTGTGATAGTCCCTGCCTCAACGACCTCCTCCGGCATCTCATTCCATACACTCACCGCCCTTTGTGTATAAAGGTTATCCCTCAGGTCCCTATTAAATCTTCAGTTTAAACCAGCATCTGCAGTTCCTTACTACACATTGTAACACTGGCTCCAGGATAGGTCAGTGCAAGTCAGGCCAATTCTTCCCGTCGGTCAGCCCCCCCCCCCCCCCAAACCTAACTCATGGCTTGATCCAGGGCATCACCTGAGGGGGGCTGGAGACCACCACTTCTACTAGCTGCCTCCTCGGTGCCCTGAAACCATTCGAGAGGGCGGCTTGTGCTCACTGGAGCCACAACTCGACATCTGACCACCAGCGATGTGAGGTCAATGCAGGTCATGACCTCCGAACCCATGAACCCTGAACCTGTTGCTCAAAACCTCAAGTCCAGGGACTTCAGTGATGTAGAACTACATTTTTGCCCGTCCTCGGGGTTCTAGGCTGGGTTTGTCTTTACATTCAGTCTGGTAACTCATGTGCCTACTGAATTCAGACTGATGCTGGGAGACTAGATTTACCTCAGACCAGTTCACCCGGGGTCTGAGGTGGGAGGAAGGCTTTGGGACTACACTGAAGGAAACCTGAGCTTTTTCCCACCGAGCCATACATTACTCTGACTACTTGATAGCTTTGACCCCGTGACCCCTGTTATAGGGTGGAACGAATGGTCATTCCTCTTTACTTTTAATTAGGCAACATCTGTTTCCTGTTTTAATTTGCTAAACATGTAGTAAACACTCGATGATTAGTTTCTACTTTCTGTGGCAATCTGCCTGGGGGTGATAAGGAAACAGCTGATCCCAGCTTCCGTTGCCAGCTCACCACAGAAGCTCAGCGCCCTTTCTAATTAACCCCCTGTAAGGTGACGACTGGGTCCCAGGCCTCCCCTCTGATCCTTCCCTTTATCAGTGTGCAGCAGAGGCACTAGCACACACAGAGTTTCCATTTTGGCCGGAGCCTAAACGTTGCTTCCCATCACCAGCCAAAATCTTTGTTTTGAATCCACAGAGACCTCAGCTGCAAGGAATCTGTGTGTTCAGATCAATTTGGGGGAAATGACATGATCGCAGCTCAAAATTCAACACCAGAATAACTGCTTGTTGTGATTAATCCTCCGAGACCCAAGTTGAATCACATCGCTGATGTTAACTCACACCTGATGTTTGAACTAACTTTGCGGAAAGTTGCCACTAATCAGTTTAGTGTTTCGCCCCCGCACCCCGACTCTCACCCCCGGCAGTGAATCCGCACCGCCACTGTTGGAACATGAGATGCACAGAGGCTCGACATAATCCCACTGCAACCTTACTGCGTCTCAGAAACACGGCTGTGCAGCACAGAAGGACGAGGGATTACGTGGGAGAGAGACACAAAATGCTGGAGTAACTCAGCGGGACAGGCAGCATCTCTGGAGAGAAGGAATGGGTGACGTTTCGGGTCGACCCTATTCTTCAGACCCCACTATTCAGGTATTACATGGGTCGGCAGGTGCAGACTTTGTTTTACCGAAAAGAACATGTGATGTATCTGACCAGGTAAAAAGTTGAAAGAACGTGGTCAGATGCATTAGATGCACAGTCCCGTTAAATCGGAGCTGCATCTAACACCAGGAGAAGGTTCAGCTCAAACCTTCCTGATCAAGATGGCTGCTCTCGGGCATGAGGTATAAAGTGGACGTGAGGGAACACGCTGAAACCTCCGCACAGTGGCGCAGTGGGATCACGCTGAAGGTGGTGGAAATGCTGGCGATGCATAGATCCCAATGCATAGATGCAATTGCTCCAGCTATTATAGTAGTCTCCAACGGCACCCATCACCCACCAACGCAGATAGACACAAAATGCTGGAGTAACTCAGCGGGACAGAAGGAATGGGTGACGTTTTGGGATGAGCCCCTTCTTCCCATTGAAAGACAGGGGAAAGAGAAACAAGAGATATAGACGGTGATGTCGACATATAGAACAAATTAATTAAAGATATGCTAAAAAGGTAATGATAATAAAGGAAACAGGCCATTGTCACAGTCTATATCTCGTTTCCCTCTCCCCTGACTCTCGGCCTGAAGAAGGATCTCGACCTGAAACATCACCTGTCCCTTTTCTCCAGAGATGCTGTCTGACCCGCTGAGCTACTCCAGCACTTTGTGTCTAACTTCGGTTTAAACCGTCATCCGCAGTTCCTCCTTCCACAAAGATTCACACAATATTTGAACTAAAGGCAATCGAATTGTCTCCCTGCACTGCCCATCCCCCACTCAACATGACCAAAATAACGTTGCTTCAGAATCGGACCCACTTGCGTCTGACTTTTACGCGTAAATCATGAACAAAGAGCAAAGTTGTCACTCATTCCCAGTGGAGGCCTCATCTGTGCACTCTCATCATCATCCACTGTAACCATGGTTTCATTTGTCTGATGCATCATCAGCACCAGATCAACAAGGATCATTTTCCTTACTTCACTGCAACGTTCAAGAAATGTTGAATTGTAAGACACAGCATGGAAAGAAGCCCTTCAGCCCAAAATGTTAATCTGCAAGTCGAATTGGTGGTAAAGAAAGCAAAGTCAATGCTAGCATTTATTTCAAGAGGGCTTGGCTACAAAAACAGGGATGTCACGTTGAGCCTCTATAAGGCATTGGTCAGGCTGCATTTGGAATATTGTGAGCAATTTTGGGAACCATATCTGAGGAAGGATATGCTGGCTCTGGAAGGGGTCCGGAGGAGGTTTATAAGAATGATCCCAGGAATGACAATGGGCCTGTACTCACTGGAGTTTAGAAGATTGAGGGTGGACCTCATTGAAACATACAGAATAGTGAAAGGCTTGGATAGGGTGGTTGTGGAGAGGATGATTACACTAGTGGGAGAGTCTAGGACTAGAGGGCATAGCCTCATTATTAAAGGACATTCTTTTAGGAAGGAGATGAGGAGACATTTCTTTAGTCAGAGGGTGGTGAATCTGTGGAATTCTTTGCCACTGAATGCTGTGGAGGCCAAGTCAGTGGATAAGGCAGAGATAGACAGATTCTTGATCAGTACAGGTGTCAGAGGTTATGGGGAGAAGGCAGGAGAATGAGGTGAGGAGGGAGAGATAGATCAGCCATGATTAAATGGTGTAGACTTGATGGGCTAATTCTACTCCTGTCACTTATGACCTTATAACTCATGGATTCTGTTTAGTAAGCCCGATGGTTAATGTGATGGGTGAATAGTGAAAGAGTGGATGTGGAGAGGATGTTTCCACCAGTGGGAGAGTCTAGGACCATAGGCATCTGCAGTTCCTTCCTACACACTGCATTTGGACTAACTAATTTGTGGTGCGACATCACTGAATACAGATTCTGTTAGGGTTATGTTTATTATTGTTCCATATACCAAGGTACTGTGCAAAGCCTTGTTTTGCATGCTATCCAAACAGATCAGATTTACCATAGATAGAATCAGTTCAAACACAAGTACATTAGGTAGAGCAAAGGTGCCGAATACAGTTCTCAGCATTGTAGCGCACCATTTCCTTAGATTCAATGGGCTAGAGGTGAATCGAACAGGACTCTATCTTATCAAAGTTATATTTTATTTCTTGAACTCTCAAATCTACTGTAAACATTTCAAAAATATTCCAACATATTCAGGAGGTAGAGATGCTGCCTCACAACAACAGGGACCTGGGTTCTATTCTGACTTGGGGAGCTGTCAATGCTTTGCAGGAGGAGAGCTTGCATGTTCTCCTCCCGGTCCTCTGGTTTCCTCCCACATCCCAAACAATATTGTCCCCAGTGTGTAGGATTGTGCTGGTGTTTGGGGATCACTGGTCAGCGCAGACGCGCTGGGCCGAAGGGCCTGTTTCCACACTAAAGTATGGTCAATTGTTGGAAAGTGGCTCTGGAATTATCTAGCTATGTTGAATTATCAGTCTGAAGAAGGGCCCCGAGTTGATATGCGTAGGAAGGAACTGCAGATGCTGGGTTAAACCGAAGATAGACACAAAAATCTGGAGTAACTCAGCGGGACAGGCAGCATCTCTGGAGAGAAGAAATGGGTGACGTTTCGGGTCGAGACCCTTCTTCAGACTGAAGAAGACCCGAAACGTCACCCATTCCTTCTCTCCGGAGATGCTGCCTGTCCCGCTGAGTTACTCCAGCTTTTTGTGACTGTCTCCTGAGTTGATATGTTGTCTGTCCACTTTGCTCCACAGATGTTGCCTGGCACACTGACTTCCTCCAGCGCTGTGTGTTTTACTGAATGATTAGTCAGTTCATACCTCAACTCGCATGTGAAATCCTTACTGCCAGAGTGGTGAAAGATTTCATTTGTGGAGGAATGTTCTAAGGGGAAAATGGCTTACTAAGGGGAAAATGGTTGTGTTATTACATGATGCATGGTATGATGCCTGGTATCTCTAAGTCTAGGCCCCACACTCCAAAGACGTACAGGTTTGTACCTTAATTGACCAGTAAAATTGTAAATTTTCCCCCATGTGTGTAGGATAGTGGTGGTGATAGTGTGGGGATCGCTGGTTGGCACGGACTCGGTGGGCCGAAGGGCCTGTTTCTGCACTGTATCACTAAAGTAATCAAGCATTGATCAGCTTCAGCCACAATGTAGCAGCCCAGCTGAAGCACAGAGATGCATCTGGAATTCACAAACCTTCACATGTACCATGTTTGGCAATGGGCCATGTGCTATTTTAAAGAGCAGGTGAAATCCAGACCTCCTCAGTTCTCATTCAGGCATATAACGAACATTCTAATTAAGCTAATTAAGTGAGGCCCAATGCAAATTGGAGGAACAGCACCTCATACTTCACTTTGGCAGCTTACACCCCAGCGGTATGAATATTGACCTCTAACTTCAAGTAGCCCTTCCTTTCCCTCTCTCTCCATCCCTCCCCGTCCTAGTTTTCCGACCATGATCGCTCTCATCTTACCCTAACATACAATTATCATTTCTACAATTTCCTTAAGCTTCGGCCCCTTTGATGTCTCGTTTTCACACCTTACCCATGCCTCCCTCTTCCCTAACTCTCAGACTGAAGAAGGGTCTCGATCAGAAACGTCACCCATTCCTGCTCTCCAGAGATGCTGCCTGTCCCGCTGAGTTATTCTACCATTTTGTGTCTATCTTCAGTGAACTCCATTCAGCATCTGCAGTTCATTGACTTCTCTAATTTCAGGTAGTCCTTACCAAAGATCCTATAGCGGAGCAAGATAGACCACTCCTTCTAAATGGAATGGGCTGACATGTAGTACGCAGCAGAGCGGAATGTGGGCCATTTTTTCATCCATTTCAGTAATCCAACCCGACCCGACTCGCACTGTAATCAACGTTGCGGGGGAACAGTTTGCGTTAATAAATTATAATTCTGAAAATGAGGAGAAGATTTTTACCAAATAAATTATTGTTACGAGGATGTTTCTGTAACCGGCTTCCGTCTCCGCACTAGTATCTTTGCTCCGGTTACGGAAACGGGGCCGAAAATCACCCATGAATCTGCCCATGACAGTAATATGGATTTTTCGTCGAGCGATCTCCCTTGCTTGCTATGGGATCTTTGGTCCTTACTATCTCCTCCCATTCTCAGCTCTCCCTCAACCCACTGGCTCCTCCTCTTCCTTTCTTCTTCCCGCTCCCCCCCTTCCACCCCCCCACCTTCACATCAGTCTGAAGAAGGGTTTCGGCCCGAAACGTTGCCTATTTCCTTGGCTCCATAGATGCTGCCTCACCCGGTGAGTTTCTCCAGCATTTTTGTCTACCTTCTAATTAACCCAACTAGTTTTGCGAAAAGCACTGACAATATTCTTCACTTGAATGTTTTCATAATGAATCTGAACTGTGCCTTGTGTCAGGCAGTCCCCAGAGTCTGTAGAAAGTGTCTAAACAACATAGGTTGATTATCTTGCTGCTCCATAATGCTCTGTGTTTAATTTAGACTAACAGCGTGCTCACAGGCCTTTCGGAACACCGAGTCTGCGCTGTCCAACAATGACCCGCACACTTGTTCTCTGTAATCCCACTTTCACATCCAACACTCTCGGGGAATTTTACGGAAGCCAATTGACTTACAAACCTGGGATAGACACAAAGTGCTGGAGTAACTCAGTGGGTCAGGCAACATCTCTGGAGAAAAAGGATAGGTGACGTTTCAGGTCTGGACCCTTCTTTAGACCTGACCCGAACCAGACTGATTCCTGCGATGTCAGGACTGTCTTATGAACAAAGACTGCATAGACTCGGTTTATACTCTCTAGAATTTAGAAGATTGAGAGGGGACCTTATAGAAACTTACAAAATTCTTAAGGGGTTGGACAGGCTAGATGCAGGAAGATTGTTCCCGATGTTGGGGAAGTCCAGGACAAGGGGTCACAGCTTAAGGATAAGGGGGAAATCCTTTAGGACCGAGATGAGAAGGACTTTTTTCACACAGAGAGTGGTGAGTTTCTGGAACTCTCTGCTACAGAGGGTAGTTGAGGCCAGTTCATTGGCTATATTTAAGAGGGAGTTAGATGTGGCCCTTGTGGCTAAGCGGATCAGAGGGTATGGAGAGAAGGCAGGTACGGGATACTGAGTTGGATGATCAGCCATGATCATATTGAATGGCGGTGCAGGCTCGAAGGGCCGAATGGCCTACTCCTGCACCTAATTTCAATTTTTCTATGTTTCTATGTTACCCATCTTTTTTCTCCAGAGATGTTGCCGGACCCGCTGACTTACTCCAGCATTTAGTATCGATTCAAACAGGTGTGCTTCTCCAGTCTACACAACCTACAAACCTGCACGTCTTTGGAGTGTGGGAGGAAACCTGAGCACTCGGGGAAAAGCCGTGCGGTCACAGGGAGAACGTGCAAACTCCACACAGACAGCACCCGACGTCAGGGTTGAAATAGGGCCTTTGGCACTGCAAGGCAGCAACTGTACTGCTGCGCCACTGTACTCCCCGTGAGCTAATAATGAAAATTGTAACAATCGTATTTAGACAACAGTTTCACCAACCCAAGGCATCAAAGTAACAGCGTAATCAGACTAAACGTGACAGTGCCTCAAAATATTCTCGTGGAAATCTCTTTTCATTGCCTTGAAATTGACATTAAGGAAGGGTGATTAATTCAGTTTACGGAGATTTCTTCAATCCTTGGCGGCTGATGGCGACTCTGGAGACGATGATATTCTCATGTTCTGCTGTTAATGAGGGGCTGAGGATGTGATTATAACCAGAGCTCGTTTTCTACCTACATGCAGATCCGGCAATGAAACCTTCTGGCCGGCCTGGTTTCAGCAGCAGAATGGTTGCACGGACTGCTGCTCTGTCATCACCTGCCTGTCCTCAATCACCACACATGTGTTTCCCATTGTGTGCAGCGCATGCAAACAGCTGCCTGCACCGTGCACCAGTTCCTTACTCTCCAGAGCATCCATCTCATTGTTGCATCGTGCATCAGCAAGGGTGGCACGGTGGCGCAGCGGTAGAGTTGCTGCCTCACTGCACCAATAGCCCGGGTTCGATCCTGACTACGGGTGCTGTCAGTACAGAGTTAGCATGTTCTCCCCGTGACCTGTGTGGGTTTTCCCTGGGTGCTCTGGTTTCCTCGCACACTCCAAAGACGTACAGGTTTTGTAGGTTAATTGGCTTCAGTAAAAATTGGAAATTGTCCCCACAGTGTAGGATTGTGCTAGTGTATGGGGTGATCACTGGTTAGCACGGACTCAGTGGGCCAAAGGGCCAGTTTCCGCACTGTATCTCAAAAGTCTAAAATAAAGTTAGGCTCTGATATTGATATTCGTCATTAATTCTCGACAAATTATAGTTTGTCGCAAACCGATGACAACATCAATATCAACAATGGAGGTATCTCGCAAAAGGCTGGAGAAACTCAGCACTAAAGGTAGGATCTCTGGAGAGATGGAATGGGGGATGTTTGGGTCAAGACCCTTCCAGACTGAGAGACTGGGAGAGGGAGTCTAGAGATATCGAAGGGTATGGTGTGAAAACGACAGATCAAAGCAGATGATGATAAGGAAAAGCCTGATCTGCCGTTCAACAAGGTCAAGGCTACTCTTCATCTGCCCTAGGTAGAAAAAAAATGCTGGAGTAACTCAGCGGGACAGGCAGCATCTCCGGAGAGAACGAATGGGGACGTTTTGGGTCATGACCATGCTTCAGACTCTGTCTGTCTGAGCTCTGACTCTTTCTGAAGAAGGGTTTCGACCCGAAACTTCACCCATTCCTTCTCTCCAGAGATGCTGCCCGTCCCACTGAGTTACTCCAGCATTTTTTGTCTACCTTCGATTTAAACCAGCATCTGCAGTTCTTTCCTGCACACTTCACCTGCCTAACCACATTTCCCTGTCCTGGGCCTCCTCCAATGAAAATATATATTTACAATACATATTAATGATTTAGATGAAGGGATTACAAGTAACATTAGTAAATTTGCAGTTGACACAAAGCTGGGTGGCAGTGTGAACTGTGAGGAGGATGTTATGAGAACGCAGCGTGACTTGGACAGATTGGGTGAGTGGGCAGATGCTTGGCAGATGCAATTTAATGTGGATCCACTTTGGTAGCAAAAACAGGAAGGCAGATTATTATCTAAATGGTGTCAAGTTGGGAAAAGGGGAAGTACAATGGGATCTGGTGGTCCTTGTTCATCAGTCAATGGAAGTAATCATGCAGGTACAGCAGGCAGTGAAGAAAGCGCATGGCATGTTGGCCTTGATAACAAGAGGAATCGAGTATAGGAGCAAAGAGGCCCTGCTGCAGTTGTACAGGCCCCTTGTGAGACCACACCTGGAGTATTGTGTGTAGTTTTGGATCCCTAATTTGAGGAAGGACATTCTTGCTATTGAGGGAGTGCAGCGTAGGTTTACAAGGTTAATTCCCGGGATGGCGGGAATGTCATATGCTGAGAGAATGGAGCAGCTGGACCTGTATACTCTGGAATTTAGAAGGATGAGAAGGGATCTTATTGAAACATATAAGATTATTAAGGGTTTGGACACGCTAGAGGCAGGAAACATGTTCCCGATGTTGGGGGAGTCCAGAACCAGGGGCCTCAGTTTAAGAATAAGGGGTATGCCATTTAGGACTGAGATGAGGCAAAACTACCTATGTCTCTCATAATTTTATATTCTTCTATCAGGTCTCCTCTCAATCTCTGATGTTGCTGAGAAAACAACATGAGTTTGTCCAACCTCTCTAGCTAATACGCTCTAATCCAGGCAGCATTCTGGTAAACCTTATGTATGCCCTTCTTGCTGTCAATGGGCCACCAAAAGCCCAAACTGGTCATTCATAAAGTCATAGACTGTGGAAACAGGCCCTTCAGCTCAACTTGCCCACACCAACCAACATGTCCCATCTACACTAGTCCCACCTGCCTACGTTTAGCCTCTATCCCTCCAAACTTGTCCTGCCCACGTACCTGCCCAATTGTTTCTTAAATGTTTCCATGGTCCCTGGCTCAACTACCTCCTCTGGCAGCTCATTCAATATACCCACCACCCTTTGTGTGAAAAAGTTACCCTTCAAAATCCTTTTAAATCATTTCACCTTCACCTTAAACCCATGTCCTCTGCTTCTCGATTCCCCTATTCTGGGAAAAAGACTCTGTGTGCCTACCCGATCTATTGCTCGCATCATTTTACACACCTTTATAAGATCACCCCTCATCCTTCTGAGCTCAGAATTCTAGATCAAAAAAGAAGAATTCTTCTTGTCGATATGATCTGCCATCATCCTCCCTGATTATCCCTTAATTAATATTGCAGTTTAATTGTGGGCAGAATAGCCTGTTCCTGTGTTGTACTGTTCATAAGGTCATAAGGAATAGGAGTAGAATTATGCCATTCGGTCCATCAAGACTACTCCGCAATTCAATCATGGCTGATCTATCTCTCCCTCCTAACCCCTTCTCTTGCCTTCTCCCCATAACCTCTGACACCCGTTCTCTGTTCTATGTACGCAGGTGTGGATCACGTCCATGGTTTCTCACTTAAATGGGGTAATTAGAGGAATAGATAAGGACACAAAGTACTGGTGTCTGAAGAAGGATCCCGACCCGAAATGTCACCATTTCATATTCTCCAGCGATGCTGCCTGGCTTACTGAGATACTCCAGCACTTTGTGCCATTTTGTGTAAACCAGCATCCACAGTTCCTTGTTTCCACAAATAGTTAAGATGAATGCAGGTGCTCAGCATCAAAAAAGGTGGACAGGAGCAACAAATGCTCAACCCTCTGGAGAGAAGGAATGGGTAACGTTTCGGCTTCTTCAGTTTCCCTCTCTAGTTTCCCTCTCCCCTGACTCTTAAGAAGGGTCTTGGCTGAAACCTCACCCATTCCTTCTCTCCAGAGATGTCACCTGGCCCGCTGAGTTTCTCCAGTATTTTGTGTATCTTTGGTGTAAACCAGACTGCAGTTCCTTCCCACACAAAGACGCAACACTGCCTGGGGAAAGTAAGACAAGGAGACAAAAGTCAATTTAATGGCATTCACTTTCAACAAAGTATCGCGTACATCATAAGATCAGGTAGAGGAAGTCGTTGAGACTGGGACTATCCCAATGTTTAAGAAACAGTTAGACAGGTACATGAACAGGGCAGGTTTGGAGGGATATGTACCAAACTTGGTATGGCTGAGACATGAGACATGAGGCAAGTTGGGCAGAAGGGCCTGTTTCACACTGTATCACTCTATGACTCCAAGTTGCATTGAAAATACTCTGACTGAAGCCAATGTGCCAAAAAAGCCTTTTTGACCACCCTCTCTACCAGCAACTCCACCTTCAAGGAACCAAACACTTGTACTCCTAGATCCCTCTGCTATACAACATTCCCAGAGGCCTACCAATCACTGTGTAGGTCATGTCTATGTTAGACTTCCAAAAATGCAACATCTCACATTTCTCTGTATTAAATTCCATGTTACCTTATATTTATATAACTTTAAGGCAAACTGCTTAAGTAAGAGGAAGCATCGGACCTCTGCCTTTTAGTGAATTTAACAGAATACAAATGGAAAGTCACAACTGGATTCAGAATTGCTGAATCTTGATAAAACTGTGACTAGCTTGCCAAGAATGTTATGCTTAATCAGGATACACTTGGCTCAGTATATCCATAACCCTTGATAAAAAGAATCTTTAACGCTGTTGCCTAGGTCCATTCAGTTGCACAGAAACTCAGTCCAAATCAAAATACTGGAAAATGCTCAAAAAACTCCAGTCAGTCTCACAGCACACACTGCTATGCTTTAGCAGCATTAGGAATGGAATGGTAAATGACAGTGGAATGCTAAATGTTTAATTTTAGAAAATAGGGACATTGTAATCAAGAGGTCCTCTTTAATGGGAATGAATGGGGTTTTGTTTGGAGGGAATTGTGCTCATGAGAATGTATATGAAAATACTTTGGCATGAATTGCAGGCATTGGTTCAGAACAGGAAGAGGGCTAGTCCTGTTGGGACTTTATACATTGAGAATAAATAGCAACAGGTTTGCAAATTGGGATTTTCTGCAATGGAAACAGATTCATGAGAGAGTAATGTGGTTGACAAATCTGTAAGTATTTTTAGAGAGTTTAACTAACAGGAGGAAACAAGTAGATGGGACGGGTTTGGACGTCCAGAAGACATTTGAAAAGCACAAACTAGAAATTATTTTGCTGGAGGACGAGAATGTCCTTCCTCAAATTAGGGGACCAAAACTGCACACAATACTCTAGGTGTGGTCTCACTAGGGCTCTGTACAACTGCAGAAGGACCTCTTTGCTCCTATACTCAACTCCACTTGCTATACATTGCTTTAAACTGTTCAAAAATATTGTAAAGGTCAACCCAGATGCCAGTAAACGGTGCTTCTGCAGGTTAGAAGAGTGAAACTAAGAAGAGCAGTGTTTCATTTAGCTACCAGATACTAAACTCCCCACAATTCTCTTTTGTCAACTCTTATCTGAGATTGTGATCTCCAAAACTCACAAGCACAGATAGTATCAGCAGTGTGCAGTTGGGAGCTGTGACATTTAACATATATTGGCTGAGAAATGTCATGTGCCTGATATATCGGGAGATACACCAACTAGAAACAAGGAACTGGTTTATACCAAAGATAGACACAAAGTACTGGAATAACTCGACGGGTCAGGCAGCATCTCTGGATATAAAGAATGGTTGATGTTTAGGGTTGGGACCCTTCTTCAGACTCAGGGTAGGGGGTGGGGAGGGGGGGAGGGGGGGTGGGGAGGGGGGGAGGGGAGGCTGTTGAAGAGTTGGAGACAAGAAAAGATGAGGACCAATCAAGATGTTTAAGAAAGAACTGCAGACGCTGGAAAAATCGAAGGTAGACAAAAATGCTGGAGGAACTCAGCGGGTGAAGCAGCATGTATGTGTCTGAAGAAGGGTCTCGGCCTGAAACGTCACCTATTCCTTCGCTCCATAGATGCTGCCTCACCCGCTGAGTTTCTCCAGCTTTTTTGTCTACCTAGGATCAATCAAGATGTGTTGGAAGTAATTGCAGATGCTGGTGTAAACCGAAGATAGAGGCAAAATGCTGGAGTAACTCAGCAGGTCAGAGATGCTGGCTGGGCCCTTGAGTTACTCCAGCATTTTGTGTCTATCTTGGGTGGAGGAAGGCCATTTGGTGCCGGTATTGATTGGTCCTGGTCTTCATTCACCTCCAGCTCTTCAACCCAACCTCCCTCCGACCGCCCCCTACTTTCACTCTACACCCAAAATGGTCACCCATCCAGTTCCTCTAGAGATGATACCTGCCCTGCAGAATTACCCGAGCATTTGGTGCCTGTAAGTAGCTTTCGATTGGTCCTGCAACTCTGCAATTTGATTCTCTCCTAATAATATCAAAGCAATATCTAACACTGAGTCATTTAGATGCTTGATGTCCCAACTAAACATTCTGAAACCACAGCGATCTGAAATAATCATCATTCTGCTGTTTCGTGGTTCTAAATCGAGCACCCAACTAAGTAATTTGTAGGAGACAGTTCTCACTAAAAGTTTAGTTGGATAATTTTGCAAGATTCAAGAGTGTTTAATTGCCAAATGTACCAAAATAGAACAATGAAAATCTTCCTTGCAGTGGCATAACAATTCTGGAAACCTATCGTTCATAGATAACACAATTTAAAAAATAATTAATGTAAATAAGAAGCCAAAAAGGTCTTAGTGTAATCAAAAAAGATCGTAGTTTATGCTTTAGTCTTTTGGGACACAGCGTGGAAACAGGCCCTTTGGCCCACCGAGTCTGCTCCGACCAGCAATCACCCATATACTAGCACTATCCTACACACTAGGGACAATTTATAAGAAACCTATATGTCTTTGGAGTGTGGGAGGAAACCAGAGCATTCGGACAAAACCCATGCGGTCATGGGGCGAATGTACAAACTCTGTACAGACAGCATCAAATCCAGGTCTCTGGCACTGTAAGGCAGGAACTCTACTGCTGCACAAACATGGCTACAGTATACTGGTCCCTTCATCTTTCTGAAAAAAATGTACATAGTTGAGGCCCTCGCATTGAGTTTGAGTTTAGTTTAATGTCACTTTAACGATACAGTGAGACGTTTTAGTTGCATGCTATCCAGTCAGCAGAAAGACAATACATGATTCAAATCGAATCATCCACAGTGTACAGATACATTATAAATAGAAAAATGTGAATAAGGTTTAGTACAAGATGAAGTCTAGTAAAGTCCTATCACAGATAGCCCAAGAGTCTCCACACCGGTAGATAGTAGCTCTGGACTGCTCTCTAGTTTTTGGCAGGATGATTCAGTTGTCAGATAACGGCTGGGAAGAAACTGTCCCTGAATCTAGAAGTGTGCATGTTCACACTTCTGTACCTCTTGTCTGATGGGAGAGGGGAGAAGAGGGAGTGGCCGGGGTGAGACTCGCCCTATTTTGCTCCATTTTTTAGTGATGGACAATCTGAAAGTGAGCAACATTTTCTGACTCTGCTTTCTGTTAACTTAGATCAGTTTCAGTTTAAAGATACACCATGGAAACAGGCCCTTTGGCCCACTGAGTCCACACTGACCAGCGATCACCCCGTACACTAGCACCATCATACACACTAGGGACAATTTACAGAAGCCAATTAATCGACAAACCAGAGCACCAGGAGAAAACCCGTGCGGTCACGGTGGGAGAACGAACAAACTCTGTTCAGACAGCGGCTGCAGTTGGGATCAAACCTGGGCCTCTGGCACTGTAAGGCAGCAACTCTACCACTGCGCCACCCTGATGGATTCTTGTCCTGGGTTATAATTGTGCCTGATGCTGATGAGCTGCTCATCACTACAGCTCAGTGGATGAGCAACAACGTACTATGAAGTCCAGGGAAGGGAATCGCGTTTACTTACGTTGTGTTCTCCCAATATCCTCAGGATTACAAACAATAGCTTGGGAAAAGGGAACTTGCTCAAAGATTAGTTGCTCCTGTCCACTTTGAACTCCAGTGGTTATGGGACCAATAGATAAAAGCAACGCAGTAAACAGTTAGGAAGGTAAATAGCCTGTTATACAGTCATAAAGAGCATTAAGACAGGCCATTTGGTCCAACTCATTCCTGCTGTCCTTGATGCCACATCTAGGCTAGTTCCATTTGCTTGCATTTGCCCCATATCTCACCCATGTACCTGTATAAATGTATTTTAGATATTGTTACAGTAGTTGCATCACTGACTTCCTCTGGCCGTCACTGCCCCTGGCAGAGTGTTGTAGGCACCACCACCCTATGTGTGATATCTTTGGTAAGAAAATAACATGTACACAATATTTTTGGTGTGATCTCACAGAGTTCTTATATAGAAAATAGGTGCAAGAGGAGGCCATTCAGCCCTTTGAGCCAGCACCATAGATATGATTTACTGCATTGAAATACACTCAGAATAAAGCCCAACATATTATTTGCTCTCTTAATTAACCGTTGCATTAGCATTTTTTATTTATTGAGCTTTGTTTTGAAATCCATTCATATTAAAGTCTAAATGTTTAAGAAAGAACTGCAGATGCTGGAAAAAATCGAAGGTAGACAAAAATGCTGGAGAAACTCAGCGGATGAGGCAGCATCTATGGAGCGAAGGAATAGGTGACCCGAAACATCACCTATTCCTTCGCTTCATAGATGCTGCCTCACCCGCTGAGTTTCTCCATCATTTTTGTCGACCTATAATAAAGTCCAATATTCAATTGGCCCCCTTAATTGACTGTTGGACCTTGGTGATTTGTTGTGCACCAGCATACAATGTCCCAATTTGGGATGATGCTAGTGAACAGGGTGATTGTCAAGTCTCTTGCACACCTCCAGATTCAGGAACAGTTTCTTCCCAGCTGTTATCAGGCAACTGAATCTTCCTACCACAACCAGAGAGCAGTGCTGAACTACTATCTACCTCATTGGTGACCCTTGGAGTATCCTTGATCAGACTTTGCTGGCTTTACCTTGCACCAAACGTTATTCCCTTATCATGTATCTATACACTGTAAATGGCTCGATTGTAATCATGTATTGTCTTTCTGCTGGCTGGTTAGCACGCAACAAAAGCTTTTCACTGTACCTCATTACACGTGACAATAAACTAAACTAAACTCAACGTTTCAAAAAAGTATTCTGCTTTGCCTTTGCAACTATCTTCATCCAGACTCTGAACACTTTCTGCATCATCAGTGCTTACTGTGAGCTGTAATGTTTTGAAGGAACCTCACATTTTAAAACTGCCCAAAAACAGTTGGTCTGCCTGGTCACATCCAATAGATTATTCTTAGTTTAGTTAAGAGTTGCAGCGTGGAAACAGATTCAACGGCCCATTGAGTCTGTGCCAACCAGCGATCACCTCGTACACTACCAGCATCCTACGCACTAGGGACAAGTTATTATCTTTACCAAGGCCAATTAACTTCCAACCTGTACATCTTTGGAGTGTGGGAGGTAAAAGGAGCACTCAGAAAAAACCCAACGTGGTCACGTGGAGAACGTACAAACTCTCTACAGTCAGTATTCGTAGTCTGGATCGAACCTGGGTCTCTGGCGCTGTAATGCATCAACTCTACTGTTGTGCCACCATGAAAAGGATGCTGACCATCGATCACCCCATACACCAGTTCTATCCGACACACTAGGTACAATTTATACCGAAGCTGATTGACCAACAAACCTGCACGTCTTTTGGACTGTGGGAGGAAACCGGAGAACCTGCAGAAAACCCACAAGGTCACAGGGAGAAGGTGCAAACTCTGTATGGACACCACCCGTAGTCAGGGTCGAACCCGGGTCTCTGGCACTGTAAGGCAGCAACTCTACCACTGCGCCACCGTGCCGCCACGCAGTACAACAGATTTCCTTGTGAACATTATTTGCTCAGCTCTGGGTTTCATTGCAAGTGCAAGTGAGTTTAGTATCACTAACATGGAGCTACAAATGCTCCTCCATTCCACGGGCCTCAAATCCATCAGAACGTCTCATTAACTCCCATTCTATGGAATCCCAAGGCACCAAATGTCTCCCCTTCATTGCGTTCCAATGAAAAGTCTTTTACTATTCACTGAAATTGCATTGAATTCATGAACTAAGTCTAACACATCAGTACAAAGTCATGATCCAGGCATAATACGATCTGGCTTTAATGTTCAGCTTCACCAACAAGACTCAGTTCGAGCCAATTTTCAACAAGAGACAGCTGCAAGATTTTGAAATGTGATCACTTTTGTCTCCAATGTATGTTTTTATGAAGTGTTGTGTGTTCTCAGAATTCAATGAGTTGCTGAATGAAGGAGTTTATTGGCAAAGGCTTTTTTCTTCCCTGCAGTCCTTGGGTTTAAGGCTTGGATCAGTTGCTTGCCAGGGAGGCTGCACAAAGTGAACACGAATCAGCTGTAGGGCCGGCTTGCTGACATCCAGCACATGGCTGGAATTTTCCACCTGATCACTGCTACTCTGGAATGGACCCACCACAGCTTATTAAAAAAAAACCCAGAGAGGAGGGGGACCTGTGGAGATTTCGATAAAAGTAAAAGGTCGAGCAGCATCTGTGGAAAGAGGAGCAGAGTTCCAGGTCAAATAGTATTTCACTAGAACACAGATGCTGCCTGAACAGTTGGGTATTCCCAGCATCTTCTGACTTGGTTTCTTATTTGCAGCATCTTCAATTCTTTAAAACAATTTTCAACAACTTGGTGATTGATTCAATGCTTCAATTTTGTGTCGACTTGGGAGGAAGGAGGGGCGGGGATAATGGTAGAGGAAGGCGATAGTCGAATGTAGAAATTGCACTTGGAGATTCAGTAACTGGATTAGAAAGGCTACATTTTATCGACAGTTGCGATATTATATTGCTGTGTATTATAAAAAACATTATCCTTTTTTTGCAAATGAACCTTTATTTACACAAAGGGTGGTGGGTGTATAGAACAAGCTGCCAGAGGAAGTGGTTGAGGCTGGGACTATCCCAACGTTTAAGAAACAGACTTGTTCATGGATAGGACAGGTGTGGAGGGATATGGACCAAATGCAGGCAGGTGGGACTAGTGTAGCTGGGACATGTTGGCCAGTGTGGGCAAGTTGGGCCGCAGGGCCTGTTTCCACACTGTATCACTCTATGACTCATAGAATCATAGAATCATAGAAAATAGGTGCAGGAGTAGACCATTCGGCCCTTCGAGCCTGCACCGCCATTCAATATGATCATGGCTGATCATCCAACTCAGTATCCTGTACCTGCCTTCTCTCCATAACCCCTGATCCCTTTAGCCACAAGGGCCACATCTAGCTCTCTCTTAAATATAGCCAATGAACTGGCCTCAACTACCTTCTGTGGCAGAGAATTTCACAGACTCACCACTCTCTGTGTGAAAAAAGATCTTCTCAACTCGGTCCTAAAAGACCTCCCCCTTATCCTTAAACTGTGACCCCTTGTTCTGGAGTTCCCCAACATCGGGAACAATCTTCCTGCATATAGCCTGTCCAAACCCTTAAGAGTTTTGTAAGCCTCTATAAGATCCCCCCTCAATCTCCTAAATTCCAGCGAATACAAGCTGAGTCTATCCAGTCTTTCTTCATATGGAAGTCCTGCCATCCCAGGAATCAGTCTGGTGAACCAACTCAAAAACACAAAGTTCTGGAGTAGACGCAGGGAACTGCAGATGGTGGAATTTTGAGCTAAAACACAAAGTGCTGGAGTAACTTAAGGGGCCAGGCAGCATCTCTGGAGGACATGGATAGATGAAGTTTTGTGTCGGGACCCTTCTTTGGACTGATTGTAGTAGGGAGAAGAGAGCTGGAAGAGAGTTGGGGACTGGACAAGGCCTGGCAAGTGAAAGGTGGAAGATAGACACAAAACACTGGAGCAACTCAGCAGGATATGCAGCATCTCTGGAGAGAAGAATGGGTGACAATTCAGGTCGAGACCCTTCTTCAGACTCAGTGTCAGGGAAGAGGGAAACACAGAGATATGGAAATGGTAAGCTGTGACAACGAGTGAGATAATCAGTAAATACCTGGCTGAAACGCAGGCAAATGGGACTAGTTTAGATGGGGCATTTAGGTCAGGTAGCCACTCTACCGCTGCGCCACTGTGCACCCCAGAAAGACCATGTAGCCAACTTCCATTGCCCTATTTTTTATCAATTAACTGTAATCTCTTCAAAAACTCAATTAACTTTGTTCAACGTGACCTGCCACTGACAAAGTCATGCTGTTCTCATCAAAATGCGAGTAAATCCTATATCTAAGTTTCCTCTCCAATAGCCTTCCTACCACAGATGTGCAACTATTATATCACCAACTTTTATCGCATCTGCAGACTTACCAAACATATCTCCTACAGTTACGCATCCTACATCAATCAACATCGCAAACAACAAAGGTCCCAGCACAAAATGCTGGAGTAACTCAGCGGGATAGGCAGCATCTTTGGATAGAAGGAATGGGTGACATTTCAGGTTGAAGAAGGGTCTCGACCCAAAACATCACCCATTCCTTCTATCCCGTGATACTGCCAGTTCCGCGGAGTTGCTCCAGCATTTTGCGTCCACCTTCAGTGTAAGCCAGCATCTGCAGTTCCTTCCTACACACGGGGTCCCAGCACAGATCTTTGCATAACACTACTGGTGACTACGATCAAATCAGGAAAACATCTTCTGCCACTGCCATCCTGTCACCAAGCCAATTTCAGATCCAATTTGCCATCTTGCCTGAAATCCAAATGTGCTTTAATCTTCTGAACCAGCCTACCATGTTGTACCTTATCAAAGGCCCGACTGTCTTCACCAATCTTCCTACTTTTTCCTCAAAAGACTCAATCAACTTCGTGGGACAGAATTTCCACTGCAGAAAGCCAGTAATCTGCCTGCCACTGACGTAAGCATCTCTGGCTGGAGTTATTTGATTTTTCACTGCATATCTCAAAGGTTCAAAGGTCTTTTATTGTCACATCTACCAATTAAGTTTCACTGATATTCATATATTACCATACAGCCATACTAAAAAAATCCCCAAAAGGCACACAACTGCATAAAAGTTAAGATAAACATCCACCACAGTGGATTCCCCACATTCCTCACTGTGATGGAAGGCAATAAAGTCCAATTTTCTTCCCTCTTTATTCTCTGTCGGAGCAATCGATGCTCCCGCGCTGGGGCGGTGGAAACTCCTGCGGCTTGGAGCTCCCGAAGTCGGTCTCTAACCAGAGGAAGCGAGCACCACGATGTTACGTCCGCAGTGCGAACGGAGATACGATACAGAAAATAATTGCATCTTCGTCGAGGTAAGAGATTAAAAAGTCACCCCCAGCCCCCCCCCCCCACATAAAAACAAGCTAAAGAACTCTAAAACGTACATTTAACACATACTATTAAAACAACAAAGAAGGAAGGGACAGACAGACTGTTGGCGAGGCAGCCATTGTTGGCGCCACCCACTCTCCCTCTCAATGTCACCAAGATGAGCTAGTTATCAACCTCAAGAAGCGTGGTGGAGTACATGCCCCAATCAGCATAAAACTGGGCCAAAGTGGAAATGGTGGAAAGCTTCAAGTTCCTTGGCATTAATATTACCAACGATCTATCATCAACCAATCCCATTAGGGACAGCCAAGAAGGCACGCCAATGGTCATAAACTATATCCCGGGATGGAGTTGTCAAAAACCAGATGGCACAGCTTGAAGCTGAAAGGAACAAATTTTGAAGTTGATGTGTGGGCAAGTTTTTTACCCAAAGAGCGATGAGGCATATCTTTGGTTTAAATTAGGAACACTCTGCCTGAGGTGGTGGTGGATGCAGATATTGCAGAGGCGCATAGGAGGCTTTTAGACAGGCACACAAACATGCAGAGAACGGAGGGATAGGGATGGCGTGCAGGCTGGGGAGATTAGTTGAGCCTGGCGTTATGGAGGGCACGGCCATTGTGGGTTGGAGAGCCTGTTCCTGTGTTGACCTGCTCCAAAAAGCCAAAATAAAAGACGAATTAAACATTGTCAAACTAGATGACTAACCCAGTGCCAGCACACTTCGTTCTCAATGCTTATTCTTATCCATGGCTGGAAACAGGGTCAACGAGCCGGAGCCATGGAGCTTAAACCAGGAATTAGCCAACAATGAAGCGATGAATCCTTTAAATAGTTCTGCAGTGGGATCTTCATTTTTTGTTCATCTTTTGATTTGTTCCTTGGGTTTATCATGAAGATACAATGAAATGTCCACTCCTTCTTCTCCCCTCTCCAATCAAGCAAGAGGTACAGAAGTGTGAAAATGCACACCACCATATTCAGGGACAGTTCCTTCCCAAACTGTTATCGGGCAGCCGAAGCATCCTACCACAACCAGAGAGCAGTCCTGAACTACTATCTACCTCTTTGGTGACCCTCAGACTATCCTTGAATATAATTTTCTGGCTTTACCTTGCACTAAACGTTATTCCCTTATCATGTATCTATACACTGTGAATGGATTAATTGGAATCATGTATTGTCCTTCTGCTGACTGGTTAGCACGCAACAAATGTTTTTCACTGTACCTCAGTACTCGTGGCAATAAACTCAACTGAAATGTAGTGCAATATTGGGCAAATCTTGCTAGCTGTGACCAAGTAGTTGGAAAGGGTGCAGAGAAGATTTACAAGGATGGTGCCAGGACTCGAAGGCCTGAGCTATAGGGAGAGTTTGAGCAGGCTAGGACTTTATTCCTTGGAGCTCAGGAGGATGAGGGGTGATCTTATAGAGGTGTAAAAAATCATGAGAGGAATAGATTGGGTGAACGCACTGTCTCTTTCCCAGAGAATGGGAATCAAGAACCAGAGGACATAGGCTTAAGGTGAGGGGGGAAAGATTTAATAGGAACCTGAGGGGTAACTTTTTTACACAAAGGGTGGTGGGTGTATGGAACGAGCTGCTGGAGGAGGTCGTTGCGTCAGGTACTATTGCAATGTTTGAGAAACAACTAGACAGGTACATGGATAGGGGCCAAACACAGGTTAGTGTAGATGGGACATGTTGGTTGGTGTGGGCAAGTTGGACCGAAGAGCCTGTTTCCACACAGTATCTCTCTCTGACTCTATAACTGGTGAAATCAAATAGTCATACAACAGAGAAGCAGGCCATTCAGCCCATCATGTCCATGCCAACCATTGAGCACCCATCTAATTAATCCCTTTTCCTAGAGCTTCCCCAGTTTCTTTCTGTACATGATGATTCCCGTCTCCAAGGAACAAAGTCACAGCCTGCCCAATTTCAATGATTCAGTGATTCAATGATGCTTCATGGTCACATGTACCAAGGTACAGAGAAATGCTTTGTTTTGCACATAACTCAGTAAAACCATGTAGCAGGCCTCACCTAGACTGCACACGTGTGTCGCCACCTTAGGGCGCTGTCAATGTTACAAAAGTTCACCGAACAGCCCTATCAGGGTCTGAAGAAGGATCTCGACCCGAAACGTCACCCATTCCTTCTCTCCAGAAATGCTGCCTGTCCCGCTGAGTTACCCCAGCTTTTTGTGTCTATCTTTGGTTTCAAACAGCATTCGCAGTACCTTCCTACACATTCTGTCTGCTGCCTGCCTCGGCAATTCCCGCCACTGCTCAGGACCTCGAGTCCTAGCAACATCCCCACACTCTGTACTCCCTCCATCCCAGTGACTTCTCCTTGACCTCAGGGTGACCGAAACCCGAAGACAACACTGCAACTGTGTCCCGCTGCCACCTGTGAGCCAGTGCATTCCAGATCTCATCTCCGGCCGGGTGGAAACATTCATCCTGAAATCCCCTCTAAATCCCCTGAACCCTACGCTGGACACATCTGGTTTTAAACACTTTGGGTACAGTTTCCTGTTATGCACTCTATCAACGTCCCTCGTACCCCCAGCCTCCTCAACTCCAGGAAAATCAAGCACAGCCTGTCACCACTCTCTATGCAACTGAACCACTCCATCCAAGGCAAAAACATCCTGGAGAACCTTCTCTGCAATCTCTCATGTAATCGCATCCTTCCTACGTATGTTATGGAGACTGGAACTATACACAGTTGTCCAACTTTGGCTGAGCCAATGATTTATAAGATTGTAGCCTCCCTGGGCCATCATTCTACACCAGACCAATGACAGCAAGCATTTCAAATGCCTTATGCACTACCTTATCTTTGGACGTGTTTATCAAGGATCCATTTCTCCTTAATATTCCCTAGGGAACATCTTGGTCTCAATAGTCCTCTTAAAATGTATCACTTATCATAAGATGAGAAGGAATAGGAGCAGAATTAGGCCATTCAGCCCATTGAGTCTCTGATTTGCCATTCGATCGTGGCTGATAGATCTTTCCCTCTCAACCCCATTCTGCTGCCTTTTCCCCAGAACCTTTGACACCTGTACGAATCAAGAATCTATCAATCACTGCTTTAAAAATACTCAATGGCTTGTCCTCCACTGCTGTCTTTTCACTTCACTCTTATCAGTAATAAATTCCATCTCTCAATGCTCTGCCTATCTTGCCAACTTATTAAAAACATCTTGTAGTCTAAGACTATCTTCATCATCAACGACATCAGCATTTGTGACCCGCCTGCAAACTGACTGATCATACTTCCTATGTTCAGATTCAAATCATTACTATATTTGACAAACAGTATTATCACTTATTTCTATGGTAAACCACTGTTTACAAGCTTTCAATTACAAAAACAACTCTCGACAGTCATTCGCTGTCTCCTATTACAAAACAACATTTGGATCCAATTTACCAACTTACCCTGGATCCCACCCAGTCTCATCTTTTAGTCCACAAGAGATTGTAGACACTGGAATCATGGAAAAACACCAAGTGTGAAGAAGAGGCCTGACCCGGAATATCATCTGTCCATTCCCTCCACAGATGCTGCCTGACCATAGAGTTGCTCCAGCGCTTTGTGTTTTGCTCAATCTCCTATGTGGAATCTTGTCCAAAGCCCGACTGAAGTCCATGCAGACAGCATCAACCACACGGCCCTTCTTTAAACAAAACCTCTTTGAAAACGTAAATCAAATTTGTCAGCTTGGATCTCCTCCAAGTAAATCCATGGTGACTGTCTTTAATTAATTTCTGTCTTTCCAAGTGTAGATTAACCACTCTCTCACAGAATTTTTATCAATAACTTCTCAAGCTATTTGGAGAATCCCAGTCTTTCCCTGATTTTTTCTCTTGTCCATAATGTACTTTTACAAGAATGATCCCAGGAATGAGTGGGTTAACATATGATGAGCTTTTGACAGCACTGGGCCAGTACTCGCTGGAGTTTGGAAGGATGAAGGGACACCTCATTGAAACGTACCAAATAGTGAAAGCCTTGGGTAGAGTGGATGTGGAGAGGATGTTTCCACTAGTCGAGGATTCTAGGACCAGAGGGCAAAGCCTCAGTGTAAAAGGACATTCCTTCAGGAAGGATATGGGGAGGCATTTCTTTAATCAGAGGACGGTGAATATGTGGAATTCATTGGCACAGAGAGCTATAGAGGTGGTCAATGGATATTTTCGACAGAAATTAATAGATTCTTGATTTGAACGATTGTTAGGGGAGAGTCTAGGGTCAAAGGGCACAGCCTCAGAATAAAAGGACTTGGCTAAGGAGGGGAGATAAGGAGGAATGTATTTAGTCAAGGTTGGTGAATCTGGAATTCATTGCCACAAACAGCTTTGGAGGTCAAGTCAATGGGTATTTTTAAAGCAGGGTTTGATAGGTTCTTGATTGATAATGATGTCAACGATTATGGAGAGAAGGCCGGAGAATGGGAAAGATAGAGGAAAAGATAGTTGAGAGGAAAAGATAGATCAGCCATAGTTGAATGGCAGAGTAGACTTGATGGGCCGAATGGCCTTATTCTGCTCCTATGACTTATGAACTTAGGCCTCTGGTCCTAGACTCACCCACCAGTGGGAACATCCTCTCCACATCCACTTTGTCCAGACCTTTCACTATTCGGTAAGTTTCAACGAAGTCCTCCCTCCTCCTTCTAAACTCCAGCAAGTACAGGCCCAGTGCTGTCAAACGGTCACGAGATGTCAACCCAATAATTCTTGGGATCATTCTAGTAAAATTGAAGCCGTTTGAAGCCACTCCTACTATGCTAGTCATGAGTTAAGAGTCAAAAGAGAGGTAGGGAAGAAAGCGAATGGTATGTTAGCATTTATAGCAAAGGGATTTGAGTATAGGAGCAGGGAGGTTCTACTGCAGTTGTACAGGGCCTTGGTGAGGCCACACCTGGAATATTGCGTACAGTTTCGGTCTCCAAATCTGAGGAAAGACATTCTTCCCATAGAGGGGGTACAGAGAAGGTTCACCAGACTGATTCCTGGGATGTCAGGACTTTCATATGAGGAAAGACTGGATACACTCGGCCTGTACTCGCTAGAATTTAGAAGATTGAGGGGGGGATCTTATGGAAACTTACAAAATTCTTAAGGGGTTGAACAGGCTAGATGTAGGAAGATTGTTCCCGATGTTGGGGAGGTCCAGAACAAGGGGTCACATTTTAAGGATAAGGGGGAATTCCTTTAGGACCGAGATAAGGAAAACATTTTTCACACAGAGAGTGGTGAGTCTCTGGAATTTTCTGCCACAGAAGGTAGTTGAGGCCAGTTCATTGACTATATTTAAGAGGTAGTTAAATGTGACCCTTGTGGCTAAAGGGATCAGGGGGTATGTAGAGAAGGCAGGTACAGGATACTGAGTTGAATGATCAGCCATGATCATATTGAATGGCGGTGCAGGCTCGAAGGGCCGAATGGCCTACTCCTGCACCTATTTTCTATGTTTCTATGTTTCTATGTTTCTATGTTTCAATAGTATTTAATTGTCATATATACCGACGATAGAATAATGAAACTCTTACCTGCAGCAGCATAACAGGCCAATTAACATAATGCTCAGATAGTATATAGTGAACAAAAATCCAATAATTCTATACATTATTCCCAATTGATACAGTGGAAACTAAAGGACCATAAGCCTAAATGACCATACTCTTACACAATAGACAATAGATAATAGGTGCAGGAGTAGGCAATTTGGCCCTTCGAGCCAGCACCGCCATTCAATGTGATCTTGGCTGATCATCCCCAGTCAGTACCCCGTTCCTGCCTTCTCCCCATATCCTCCGCTATCTTTAAGAGCGCGATCTAGCTCTCTTTCGAAAGTATCCAGAGAACTGGCCTCCACCCGCCCTCTGAGGCAGAAAATTCCACAGACTCACAACTCTCTGTGAGAAAAAGTGTTTCCTCGTCTACGTTCTAAATGGATTACCCCTTATTCTTAAACTGTGGCCCCTGGTTCCCCCAACATTGGGAACATGTTTCTTGCCTCTAGCGTGTCCAAATCCTTAATAATACACCACTCTGTGAAGAACGCATCAGGCTTGTGCTTGTGTAGGAAGGCACTACAGATGCTGGTTTAAACTGAAGATAGGCACAAAAACCAGGAGTAACTCAGCAGGTCAGATAGCATCTCTGGGGAAAAGGAAGAGGTAACATTATGGGTCGAGACCCTTCTACAGACTGAGAGTCAGCGGAGAGGGAAATGGTCTAAGAAGTAAGTGTTTGCTTACTCAGAAGATGTGGAAGGCCAACTTTGTCAGTGTGACCAGGCACTGGGATGCATTCCATGTGGGATCAAGTTGCAGAGCCCAGCCTTGCAGGAATAACTGGAATTCACCAATTCTTATCCCAATTCTGTCTGTCTGGAAAGAATCCAACATTCCTATAATTTCAGTTGCATTTTCAGCCTGCTGGTTAGGAAGAAAGTGGAAGTCAGGAAGTCTTCAGTTATTTTGCTTTGGTTTAATGTACAATTATTTCTAACTACTTTCATACATTTTAATTAACCTCTTCATATTTTAAATGCTTTAACTACTTTTTGTTTTAATTATTTGGTTAAGGGCGACACAGTGACGCAGCGGCAGAGTTGCAGCACCACACACCCGGGTTTGATCCTGACTACAGGTGCTGTCTGTGCGGAGTTTGCACGCTCTCTCCATGACCAAATGTGTTGTCACCCGGTGCTCGGCTTCCACCCACATTCCAGAGACGTACAAGTTTGCAGGTTAATTGGCTTCGATAAAATTATAAAATGATACAACCCCCTTTCCATAACTCCATTTATACCTCACGCTGCCTCGGCAAGGCCAGCAGCATAATCAAGGACAAGTCGCACCCTGGCCAATCCCTCTTCTCCCCTCTCCCATCGGGCAAAAGTACAGAGGTGTGAAAACGGACATCTCCAGATTCAATGACAGTTTCTTCCCTGCTGTTATCAGGCAACTGAACCATCCTATCAACAACTAGAGAGCAGTCCTGAGCTACTATCTACCTCATTGGGGACCCTCATACGATCTTTGATCTGACCTTACTGGACTTTATCTTGCACTAAACGTTATTCATGTTATTCCCTTTATAATGCATCCGTATACTGCGGATGGCGCGATTGTAATCATGTATTATCTTTCCGTCGACTGGGTAGCACGCAACAAAAGCTTTTCACTGTACCTCAGTACACGTGACAATAAACTGAATCTAATGTATAGTGAGTGGACTATCTTCGATCAGACTTTTCGGGCTATACCTTACACTAAACGTTATTCCCTTCTCTTGTATCTTTACACTGCAAAACCATCTTTACAAATGGCTCGATTGTAATCATGTATTGTCTTTCCGCTGACTGGATAGCACGCAACAAAAAAGCTTTTCACTGTACCTCAGTACACGTGACAATAAACTAGACTGGAACTATTGTGTAGTGGAGGCTAAAATGTCCCTGCTACCGGAGGCATGGCGATGCTTGTGTGTGATGCTGGCTACTGTTGCTTTTTTATTTTAAATTACCAAAAATAATTTAAATCAATTATTTAGAAAAAATGATATGTACAACACAAAACAATGCAAACAAACTCACCACCATAATACAAAGTAAAACAAATATTTGTAAATTCTGAATATTGAATAGCTATTTCACAATCCTTGTTCAGGATACATTCCACCTCGCGCGGTGCCCAGCGGTCCCGGAACTCCCCCAGGGCGCCCGTGGACAACGCGTAGTCCCTCTCTAACACCACCCAGGCGCGGACGTAACCCCGGAAAAGAGGCAGGCAGCCGGCTCGGGCAGAGACCTCTGCCTCCTGCCGCTGTGACTCGCGGATGGCCAGCTTAGCCAGGCCATGCAGCAACCCAACCAGGATGGCTTCAGCCCTACCCCCTCCCCTACGCTCAGGGTGTCCAAAGATGAGGATGGTGGGTGTGAAGCGTAGCCAGAAGGTAATGAGCAGCCCCTTTAGATGTTGGAACAGGGGCTGAAACCTCACACACTCCATATACACTTGAAACAAGGCAACTGTTGCTGGTGGGTTCAGACAGTTGGTCCATCTGGGCAGGTGAAACAGCCTCAACTGACCTATGATACGACCATGAAGTCCGCTGATGGGAGTGTGAGCAACTGAGCTGTAAATGACACTGAGAAAAGCTGCTTATTCACCGGTGCACGAGGCAGGGCTGTGACAAGGAGACCTGCTAGCTAGCAGCTTGTTCCTGCAAAGCTACAGTCTGAGAAGACGTATTTGTCATTGTGCTTTCTTTAAGACGACCAGGAACCACATGTCTTCACACCCAGGTCTTGGAATATATCTCCCGAGACACAACACTGGCACATTCTGATGCTGAAATCCCCATTACGCTCAGCGCACATCTCATTTAGAATAGGGAATACCCCAATAAACCAATATCTGCTCATCAACTCATATCCCAAAGTGCGGCACAGTGGTGCAGCGGTAGAGTTGCTGCTTTACAGCGCCAGAGATCCGGCTTCAATCCTGACTACGGGTGCTGTCTGTACGGAGTTTGGTCCCTGTGACTGTGTGGGTTTTCTCTGGGTGCTCAGGTTTCCTCCCACTTGCCAAAGTCGTGCAGGCTTGAAGGTTAATAGGTAAATTGTAGATGGTCCCCAGTGTGTAGGATGGTGCTAGTGTATGTGGTGATCGCTGGTCGGGACGGACTCAGTCGGTGAAAGGGCCCGTTTCCGCATTGTATTTCTAATGCCTATAGTTTAAAGGGAATTGATTCTTATCTGATACCCCTTTGTCTCCTTTACATCATCAGCTTTTAACACTTACTGCAACCATCCTCCTTGACAAACCAACTCTCCGTAATCTTCTCAGGAAGTAGAGGTGCTGATGTGATTTCTTGATAATTGCATTAGTGTTCTCGGACCAGGAAAGATCTTCAGAGATGTGCACGCCCAGGAATTTGAAGCTCTTGACCCTTTCAACCATCGACACGTTGATATAAACGAGACTGTGGGTCCCCATCCTACTCCTTCCAAAGTCCACAATCAAAGTCAAGTCAAAGTCAAAAGAGTTTATTGTCATGTGTTCCGGACAGGACAATGAAATTCTTTCTTTGCATAGCACAACAGAACATAGTAGGCATTGACTACAATTATATACATAAATACACACATGAATTAATAAATTGATAAAGTGCAAATAACAGATGGAGGGGTATTAATGTTCAGAGTTTTGTCCGAGCCAGGTTTAATAGCCTGATGGCTGTGGGGAAGTAGCTATTCCTAAACCGGGTTGTTGCAGTCCTCAGGCTCCTGTACCTTCTACCCGAAGGTAGCAGGGAGATGAGTGTGTGGCCAGGGTGGTGTGGGTCCTTGATGTAGCTGCCAACCTTTTTGAGGCAGCGACTGTGATAAATCCCCTCGATGGATGGAAGGTCAGAGCCGATGATGGACTGGGCAGTGTTTACTACTTTTCATAGTCTTTTCCTCTCCAGGGCACTCAAGTTGCCGAACCAAGCCACGATGCAACCGGTCAGCAAGCTCTCTACTGTGCACCTGTAGAAGTTAGAGAGAGTCCTCCTTGACAGACCAACTCTCCATAATCTTCTCAGGAAGTAGAGGATCTGATGTGCTTTCTTAATAATTGCATTTGTGTTCTCGGACCAGGAAAGATCTTCAGAGATGTGCACACTCAGGAATTTGAAGCTCTTGACCCTTTCAACCATCGACACGTTGATATAAATGGGACTGTTGGTCCCCATCCTACTCCTTCCAAAGTCCTCAATCAGTTCCTTGGTTTTGCTGGTGTTGAGGGTCAGGTTATTGTGCTGGCACCATATGGACAGTTACGCGATCTCTCTTCTATACTCTGACTCATCCCCATCAGTGATACGTCCCGCAACAGTGGTGTCGTCAGCGAACTGATGATGGAGTTGGCACTGTGACCAGCTACGCAGTCATGAGTATAGAGTGAGTACAGCAGAGGGGTGAGCACACAGCCTTGAGGTGCTCCCGTGCTGATTGTTATCGAGGCTGACACATTTCCACCAATACGAACAGACTGTGGTCTGTGAATGAGGAAGGTGAGGAAGAATACAGAGGACTGGAGTAACTCCACGAGACAGACGATGTCTCCAGAGAACATGGTTGGTGAAGTTTCAGATCAGGACCCTTCTTCAGATTCACAGTGTCCTTCTTTGTAAGCTGTACTGAAGCAGCTGGGAATAGGGTGTCGGTTTTGGGTCTGAAGATGAAGAAAGTCTGAAGAAGAGTGTGGGACCCGAAACGTCACCCATTCCATCTCTCCAGAGATGCTGCTTGTCCCGCTGACTTACTCCAGCATGTTGTGTTTATCTTTGGTGTTTGGAATCAGGTGTGGGGGACCTGAACTGGGAACTCTGCTCAGTTGTCTACCTTCACACACTGTTCCGAATTCATCATGGCAATGTCAGAGACACAAAACACTGCAGATACTGGAATCTCTCCCGCCACAGACTGGGGACTCGCTCGCTGCAGACAGATGACCGAGGACCCGCCCGGTAAGCCCGGCCTGCCCGCCCCGAATCGGCATCAACGGGACTCGCGCTGCCGGGCGCGAGGGGAGGGGGGGGGGGGGCCGCGAACCACTGCTGAGAGCAAGGGGACCATCAAGAGCGAGGTGGACCGCTGAGAGCGTAGGGAGACCCGCGACACCGAGAACTACCCAGTGGGGCGCCGCCCAGAACGAAGGGGGACCCGGCAGGGGAACCGCCAGCAGCCACGTACGCAGGCAGGCCTGGTTAGCCGCCGCGAGCAGACGATAAAACTCTTTGATGAACTTTTGGTAACTTTGTCATCACCAGAAACGTGGTGACTCTTGTGTACTGGCGAGGTGAGGTCTGCTGTATGATTCTACCGGGTTGTGTGCAAAGCAAAGCATTTTAATGTACCTAGGTACATGTGACCATATAGTATCACTGAATCACTGAATCATTGAAATCCCAAAGTTCAGGAGGAACACAGTGGGTCAGGCAGCATCTGTGGAGGGAATGTCCAGGCAACCTTTCAGATTGGGACTATTCAGAGCTGCTTCCCCTAAAACCCTTTTCTCCAGACATGCTTTCTGATCCACTAAGTTACTACAGCTTTGTGTGTCTATCTCCGGAAACCATGTACAATTCAACCTGAGGAGATTGCCACAGAAGGCTGTGGAGGCCGAGACAGTGGATATTTTTAAGGCAGAGATAGATAGATTCTTGATTATTACGGATGTCAGGGGTTATGGCGAGAAGGCAGGAGAATGGGGTTAGGAGGGAGAGATAGATCAGCCATGATTGAAGGCGGAGTAAACATGATGGGCCGAATGGCCTAATTCTACTCCTATTCCTTATTGCATGGAATTTGTGAATCTTGTGTCAAATGGTTAAAAGCAGTGGTGCGTACCAGAATGTTAAATGGCCATATTTAGAGAGACATGTCGTATACACAGACACACGTTATAGTGATCACTTGTTGTCAGTACTCATGCCTCTCAGAGCATCACTCCCTCAGTACTTCACTCTAACAAGTGCTCATTGTTTCCTATTTCTCAGCTAATGTATTTATTCCTGCCATTTAAAACCCCAAGCCTTTGAAGTGAATTGATTGCTTTTTGTCAGCACTTTATCAAGAGGCTTCCCTTTGAAGGAGAAGCACAATCTATTTGTGTTGTCGGCTCCACGGTGAACTTGGGGAGATTTGTCAGGCAGATGTCCCTTTGTGCTACCGGGAAGACGGGCATTTGTTGTCCATCCCTGATCTCCCCCCCCCCCCCCCCCCACCCCCCTCCCTCCCTCCTTTTATGAGGGCAGATTGGAGTCAAAGAGATTGGTGGATTTGGAGGCCAGGCTGACCAGGAAAAGATAACAAATTTCCTTTCCTGCAGACCAGTAAATTAAAGGGCCTGTCCCACCAGCATGCAACTCTATGCGATGAGCGCGAGGCCGGTCCCACTTCGATCGCCGGAGCCGTGCGGAATTGTGCGGAGTTCGTCCCGACATCGCGCGGGGCTCCGAAAAACTGACCATGTTCAAAAATTCCGCGCGGCAACGGCTTGTCGGCTCACAGTCGCCTCGACGCATTACACACCGCCTCGACATCGTGCCTCCGTGACCCTTTCTGTGTGTGGCTCCGTGGCCCTCTCTGTGTGTGCCTCTGTGCCCCTCTCTGTGTGCCCCTTTCTGTCCTGGCAAACTTACCTTTAAGACTTTGCTCCAAGTTCGCATCACTTTGCGCCGCGCTGCTCCACTCACCCGACCTCCGCGCGGCCCTCGCTGCCAGTTTGGTCGCGCTTGCCGAATGCAGGCGCATGCTGTTGGGAACGGCTCTGTACAGGGATCACCTGATCTCCGCGCGGCCCCCGCTTCTAGTTTGATCGCGCTCACCGCATGGAGTCGGATGCTGGTGGGACAGGCCCTTAAATGGGCTTTTTACAGTGAAAATAGGAACAGATCATTCATCCCTTCAACTGTGCTCCACCATTTCATACGATTACATCACGGCATAATTTAGTTTAGTTTGTGAAGTTTAGAGAAACAGCGCAGAAACATGTTCTTCAGCGCACTGAGTCTGCGCCGACCAGCGATCCCCGCACATTAACAGTATCCTACACGCACTTGGGACAATTTTGTTTCAACACCCTTTTGGAAACCAGGAACAGTCCTGGACTAAATCAGCACGCAAGTAGCACTCAATCCATCACTAAATGTTCTGCTCTCTCCACTCCAGATCTGCGGCTGCAATGGGCACAAAACGCACTGCAGTTATTCACCTAACCCAAGACCTCTACCACCAAGACGGCCATAAGTTCATAAGTTCTAGGAATTAGGCCACTCAGCCCATCGAGTCTACTCGCCATTCAATCATGCCTGATCAATCTCTCCCTCTCAACCCCATTCTCCTGCCTTCTCCCCATAACCTTTGACATCTTTACTAATCAAGAACCTACCAATTCCTGCTATTAAAAATACCCATTGACTTGACCTCCACAGCCATCTGTGGCAATTAATTCCACAGGTTCGCCATCCTTGACTGAAGAAATTCCTTCTCATTCTCCTCCACAGCCATGTCCTTTTAATCTGAGGCTGTGTCCTTTGGTCCTGGACTCTTCCACTACTGGAAACATCCTCTCCACATCCACTCTATCTTGGCCTTTCACTATTCGGTGATGTTTCAGTAATGACCACCCCCCCCCCCCCCCTCCCCACACTATATTGGAATAACTCAGCGGGCCAGGTAGCATCTCTGGAGAGAAGGAATGGGTGACATTTCGGGTCTTCAGACTGAGGAAGGGTCTCGACACAAAAGGTCACCCATTCCTTCTCTCCAGAGATGCTGCCTGCCCCGCTGAGTTACTCCAGCATTGTGTGCCTATCTTTGGATATACAAGGCCAGAGATCATTGTCGCTATGTTTAGGTCATGGGCTGCCCTTCGCACATCACTGTGGGAGCAGCATCACCAGAGGGACTGCAGCTTTTGCGGATGGTGGCTCACCACCATTTCTCAAGGGAGGGAGGCAATGGCCAATGCACCCTGACCTCAGCTGCTCCCCACATCCTGCAAATGAAGTTGAAAAAGGACTGGGAAAGAAAGCAAGTGCAACCTTCAAAATGCTGATGTTTAAATGATGTAATGACCAACGCAAACAGCTGCATCGGTCTGTGAGGGTAAAAATATAAAAGCTGACTAAAGGCAGAAAAGACCAAGTAGCTAATTGCAGTTGAGATTTTGTGTCACATTATTGCTGCAAATGGTTTGATTTCGTTTATTGGTACGTGTCCCTGGTGGAGAACATTGAGAATGAGTGCAGGAACCAAGCCTGGGTTTAGATGCCTGTAGACCAGCGAGAAAGAAAGTATATAATGGAGGCACAAGAGACTGCAGATGCTGCAATCTTGAGCTGAACGCAAAGCGCTGTAGTAACTTAGTGCACTGAGGTACAGTGAAAAGCTTTTGCTGCGTGCGAACCAGTCAGTGGAAAGGCAATACAACACATCCGCAGAGTACAGATACTGTACGTGATAAAGGGAATAGCATGAATAACGTTTAGTACAAAATAAATGCCAGTAAAATCTGATCAAAGATAGTCCAAGGGTCCCCACTTCGGTGGATAGTAGTTCAGGACTGTTCTCTAGTTGTTGGGAGGATGGTTCAGTTGCCTGATGACAGCTGGGAAGAAACTGCCCCTGAATCTGGCGGTGTGCGTTTTCACACTTCTATAACCTTTGCCCAATGGGAGAGGGGAGAGGGGGGAGTGGCCGGGATTCGACTCATCCTTGATTATGCTGCTCGCCTTGTCGATCAAGCATGAGGTATAAATGGAGTCAATGGAAGGGAGGTTGGATGGTTTGTGTGATGGCCTGGGCTGCGTCCACAATTCTCTGCAATTTCTTGTAGTCTTGGATGGAGCTGTTCCCAGACCATTTTTGGAGGTCCTCCCAAGTACTACTCCTGCCTCTCTCTGTGATACTCCCCCCAGCAGGACACAAAGTGCTGGAGTAACTCAGTGGGTCAGGCAGCATCCCTGGAGTACATGGATAGGTGATGTTTTGGGTCTTCAGACTACAACCCACACTATCGCCAGACTAAAATCACCACCTGTGTAGGGGAGGGAACTGCAATTTCTGATTTAGATAGACACAGAATGCTGGAGTAGCTCAGCAGGACAGGCAGCATCTGTGGTGAGAAGGAATGGGTGATGTTTTGGGTCGTGACACTTCTTCTGAAGAAACGTCACCCATTCCTTTTCTCCAGAGATGCTGCCTGTCCCGCTGAGTTACTCCAGCATTTTGTGTCTAAAATCGCAACCTGGAGTGATGGTGATATTGGAATTCAGTTTACTTATTTAACATCTGCTGGTTCCTGCTGGGGCCCTCTGTCACCAGCTGGTTTCTGGTGGATCTCTGTCACTGTTTGGAAGCGTTGACGTCAAGAATGTTGTGATAATACCCCAGAGCTGAGTTTAACTTTCAGGAGATGTATTCGGAAACATCACTGTGTTCCCCAAGATTTCATAGTTTAGTTTAGTTTAGTTTAGTTTAGTTTAGAGGTGCAGCGCAGAAACAGGCCCTTCGGCCCACCGAGTCCGCACAGACCAGCTATCCCTGCATTTCAACAGTATCCGAAACACACTAGGAACAATATTTTTACATTCATACCAAGCCAATTAGCCTACAAACTGGTATATCTTTGTAGTGTTAGGAAGATCTCAGAGGAAAGCCATGCGGGTTACGGGGAGAACGTAAAACTCCGTACAGACAAGCACCCGTAGTCAGGATCGAACCCGCGTCTCCGGCTCTGTAAGGCAGTAGCTCTACCGCTGTGCCACTCTTGTGCCACCCTAGACACAAGGAAATTGTGGATGCTGATTCACCTAAAACGGCACAAATTGATGGAGTAAGTCAGCGGGTCAGGCAGTATCTCTGGAGGAAATAGGTAGGTGACGTTTTGGGTCGGGACCTTTCTTCAGACTGACTGTAGTAGGGAGGAGAAGGCGGGGTTGAGAGGAAGGGCAGGGCAAAGCCTGGTGAGTGATAGGTGGATACAGGTGAGGGGGGGGGGGGGGTTGAAGGGGGTTTTGATGAGTGGATAAAGGTCAGAGATTTAATAGACAAAGTGCTGTGAGCAGCTTGGGGCACCATAACTAGGGAGAGATGTACTGGAGAGGGTCCAAAAGGCATTTTATGAGAATGATCCCAGGAATGACTGGGTTAACGTATGATGAATGTTTGTGGCACTGGGCCTATACTCTCTGGAGTTCAGAGAGATGAGGGGTAACCTCATTGAAACTGAATAGTGGAAGAACTGGATATAGTGGATGTGGAGAGGATGTTTCCACTAGTGGGAGAGTCTAGGACCAGAAGTCACATACTCAGAATAAAAGGACGTACCGTTAGAAAGCAGATGAGGAGGACATTTTTTAGTCATTGGGTGGTGAATCTGTGGAATTAATTGCCACAAATGGCTGTGGAGGCAGTGATGATTGAAATGTTCTTGATTAGTAAAGGTGTCAAAGGTTATGGGGAGAATACAGGAGAATGGGGTTGAGAGGGAAAGATAGATCATTCATGACTGAATGGAGGAGTAGACTCATTCTGCTCATATGACCTATAAACTAAGTAAGGATATAAAATCTTTGAAATGTGGTCAGAGGAAGGAATATAGGTGGAAGGGGACGGGAGGGGAGCAGAGAAGGAGGGGGATTGTGACAGAAATGGCCGCACACAAAATCCCTCCCTCCCTTTTGTTACCAGGAGTTCATCGTGTGAATCCATTTGCCTGCTGCGTGGTTGCTTATTGCATTTGGCAGTTTGGCAACTCATTTGGAGTGAAGAAAATATCGCTTTCAATCTAGTTCGACCATTTCCATTTTGCAATGAGAAACACTCTCCGAGACTCATTTGTATGGGCCTATTCTCACTGGACTGTGAAACCATATCCTGCCTCAGTAGGTCAGGCAGGATGATGATGGCAGCACTGAGGGTGGCCCATTAACTCTCTTGCAGCGTGGAGCTATTTGAGAAGTTAATTATTTGATTTCAGACATGCTCAGGGTCGAGAGAGAGAGAGAGAGAGAGAGAGAGAGAGAGATCAAGGGAGAGGGAGAGGGAGAGGGAGAGGGAGAGGGAGAGGGAGAGGGAGAGGGAGAAGGAGGAAGGAAAATTTCTGTTGCTCTTTTTAAGGCCTTGAGATGATTAGAAAACATTTGTGACTATTATAAATGAACTGTTTCCACAGAGTAAGGCTCAAAATCCTGGGGTATGATTTCACATTTGAATGATAGTCAATGCTGACTTTTAGGCCTTATCTTCACAGCCCAGAAAAAGGCTGTGGATCCCAGATTAGTTTTGTTTTTTAATTTAGAGATACATCGCACAAACAGGCCCTGGGTCCGCGCCGCCCAGCGATTCTTGTATACTAACACTATCCCACACACACTAGCAGGGTCGGATTTAGATGAAGAGAGGCCCTAAGCTATTTCACTTGTGAGCTCACCCCCACGACTAGAGGACCATGACTACCCGACAGTGACAGTGTGACACTTTTAGATCCTACTGTATGTTGTCATTAAACAGTTGGTTTTAAAATACATGTTGGATTCACCGCGGAGCGGGCGATGCCTTTCCTGGATCGCCGTTTGAAGCTCTGGGTTGTTTGGCCTGCTGCTTCAACATCATGGAGCTGTGGTTTGCGGAATATTAAGAAATAAAGAAACTACAAATACACTAAGAGCAAAAAAAGTTTTTTCTCGCCTTCTTCATAGCAAAATCATCCCGAAGTTCACCAAGATCTGTTTGTCTAAGTTTGTCACTCTCAATGCACAGAATGCTCATTGCAGACAACCTCTCATGAGACATTGTGGACCTTAATTCATTTTTAATTCTTTTGAGTCTTGAAAAAGACTTCTTTCCCAAAGCAGTTGGTGACCATTAAGCTAAGAAACATTCGCAAGATTGCTTCCACATTAGGGAAGGCCATCTGAATTGTTTCCTTGTATATCATTTGATAACGGTCTGTATGAGGCAGAGAGTGCTCTTCTGCACGCCTATGGCTTTGTCTCACGTACGAGTGAAAGTGCAAAAATTAATCAGTAAGTTTCAGGTCAACATCTTCTGGGTATGTATGTTTCCATCAACAGTTCGACACCTTGCTGAATTTCTTGCTTGGATGCGGTCAGATTAGCAAGAAAGAAAAACTGAAGTCTGAAGAAGGGTCTCGACCCGAAACGTCGCCTATCTCCTTCGCTCCTTAGATGCTGCTGCACCCGCTGAGTTTCTCCAGCTTTTTGTGTAACCCAAGAAAGAAAAACTGTTGTGCAACCTCACTGTACACAGTACCTTTTCTTTTTAAATTGGTTTTAAGTGCATCTAGTTTAGGAATAAAGGATTTTATCCTAAACTTATACCTTGAAGAGAGTTTATCTAAAGCATCAAGACTAGGTGCACTTTCATCATTTCCTTGCAATTTCCTTACTCTTTGTCTCCCTGTGACAGTTCTGTAGTTAACATCTGGCAAGGTGGCCTTTGCTTGTTGCTCAAGCTCATCAAAATCTTCTCTAATTTTGCTTACAGAATCTTGAAGTGAACTGTACAAACTTGCACAAGTACTCAATAACAGTTTGGATTTCTGAATCTCTTTGTTGACCTTGTGGAAATGACCCAGCAGACGGGTTCAAAAATCCAGCTTGAACACAAATTCCAGTTCTTCAATTTTCTGCAAAAGATTGTTAGCTTGAAGCCTGGTATCACCCTTCACATTAACATCAGAGTACAAATGACTGAGGACATCAGTGATAGCGCTGTAACTTTCCAAAATAGCTTCTGTGGCTTTGCATGTGCCTCCCACCTAGTGTCTGACAAACATTTAGGCACTTTTGACTGAGGTTGCAAACATGATTTTAGAACTGCCCATCTCTTTGTGGAGGATGAAAAGAAGGTATAAATGTCAGTGATAATTCAAAAACAGTCCACTGCATCAAGGCAGCAACAACAGCCGAACGGTCCAGCAAATTTAATGAGTGAACAGCGCATGGAATAAATCTTGCAAATTTGTTTTTTTGACGATTTTTTGCTGCATACCCTTGTACCCTGTGTACCAGCCATGTTGGCAGCATTGTCATAGGACTGCCTTTGGAAGAAGAGCTCCAAATCGCGGCGTGCGCGGAACTCATTGAGGTGGGGATGGAGAGGGACAAAGGTGAGGCCGCTGCTGCGGACAGACCATTCGGTATCTGAGAGGGGGAGGTCAGGGGGGATGGTGAACACACAGCAGGGATGGGGGTTGGGGCCAGAGGAAGGCAGGTGAGTGGACTGAGGCTGAGGCGATGTCTGGTGGGGGGGGGGGGGGTGGTGGGTGGTCAGGGGGTAGGGGGGTTTGAGGACTGTAGTGTGGGTGGGGAAGAGCTGAGGTCAAAAATATGAATTTCGCTGTTGATGAAAAAATAGCAGCAACCTAGATGAAGACTCGACCACGCGGAAACCGCTTTTGACCATTAGGGAGAGTGACCAAAACCTCCCATGACCTCATGGAAACCTTGAGTGGTGGGCAAGGTCACACGAGGTTGCTGTTTAGATCTCCAAAGTGGGACAGGCCCTTTAGAATGACGGTGGAACAGCAATGGCAGGAATTTCTGGGTATAATCCGGAAGATGCAGGATCATTTCATTGCAAAGAGGAAGAAAGATTCTAAGGAGAGTAAGAGGCAACTGTGGCTGACAAGGGAAGTTAGGGATGGAATAAAACTAAAAGAAAAGGTGTATAACATAGGAAAGAGTAGCAAGAAGCCGGATTGGGAAACTTTCAAAGGACATCAGAAGGTAACAAAAGGGGCAATACGGGGTGAAAAGATGAAGTACGAAGGTAAGCTGGCCAAGAATATAAAGAAGGATAGGAAAAGCTTCTTTAGATATGTTAAGAGAAAAAGATTAGTAAAGACAAATGTGGGTCCCTTGAAGGCAGACACGGGTGAAATTAATATGGGGAACAAGGAAATGGCAGAAGAGTTGAACAGGTACTTTGGATCAGTCTTCACTAAGGAAGACACAAACAATCTCCCATATGTACTGGAGGACAGAGGATCTAGGGAGGCAGGGGAAATGAAATAAATTTGCATTAGTTGAGAAATAGTATTGGATAGACTGATGGGACTGAAGGCTGATAGATCCCCAGGGCCTGATGGTCTGCATCCCAGGGTACTCAAGGAGGTGGCTCTGGAAATAGTAGACACATTGGTGATCATTTTCCAATGTTCTATAGATTCAGGATCAGTTCCTGTGGATTGGAGGGTAGCTAATGTTATCCCACTGTTCAAGAGATGAGTGAGAGAGAAAACGGGGAAACAGTTAGTCTGACGTCGGTGGTGGGGAAGATGCTGGAGTCAATTATTGAAGAGGTGCCACCATGCTGTAACTGGGAGAGTGAAGAAGTGGAGGGGATCTGGTTTATGGGGTCTTGTTCGACACTGGAATTCAAAATGAAACAGTGGGAGGTAGGCTGATTGTTCCACAGAGCTTTGGTTGATTTGCCGTCAAAATGTTCCTTTACAAGTGTTCTCAATGGACTTCTGACCCTTAGTCTTCATGTCTCCCGCCTCAGTTTGGAAGGCATTGAATTTCTCAATTACCAGGTACTTTATTGAAATAACATGATATAATTGGTATCATTAGTCGACCATAATTCCCCAAAGAGCCTATAATTCTAAAGATTTCATATATATTTGCAAAGTGCTAACATGTGTTCTTTCGAGTAATTGCAAACCAACGCATGCAGTGAGGAACTACCTGGTTCCAGTGTGTAGGAAGGAATAGCAGATGCTGCTTTAAACCGAAGATGGACACACAATGCTGGAGTAACTCTGCGGGACAGGCAGTATCTCTGGAAAGAAGGAATGGGTGAGGTTTCGGCTCGAGACCCTTCTTCAGACAGATGAAGGGTCGCAACCCGAAACGTCACCTATTCTTTCTATCAAGAGATGCTGCCTGTCCCGCTGAGTTACTCCAGCATTGTGTGTTTACCTGGCTCTAGTGTTCGAGGAAATCTTAATGTCAGGACTTTCCATCATGTACCCAAGGTTCTGTCAGAGTTTCATTCTTACTCCTACTTACTCTAATTGGTAACTTGGTTGCCTTTGTTATCCAAACCACTGGCATTTTTGCTCAGTATCCGGATAATTAGGCGAAGGGTCAAAGACTAAACTGCATGAGATGATGACCACCCTCTTTACGTGTCCCTGGAGGAGAATGTTGGGAATGAGTGATCTGGTGAAGGAGCCAAGTCCGGGTTTAGATGCCTGTAGACCAGCGAGAAAGCAAGTTTGTAATAGAGACACAAGAGACTGCAGATGCTGCAATCTTGAGATGAACACAAAGAGAGGAGAGGGGAGGAGAGGAGAGGAACAAGGAGAGGAGAGGGGAGGGGAGGAGAGGAGAGGGGAGAGGTGGAGAGAGGAGAAGGGAGGAAAAAAAAAGAGCAGCCACGCTGGTGCAGCAGTAGAGTTGCTGCCTTACAGCGAACGCAGCGCCGGAGACCCGCGGTCGATCCCGATTACGGGTGCTGTCTGTACGGAGTTTGTACGTTCTCCCCGTGACCTGCATGGGGTTTCTCCAAGATCTTCGGTTTCCTCCCACACTCCAAAGACGTACAGGTTTGTAGGTTAATTGGCTTGGTAAAATGTAAAAATTAACACTGGGTGGTGTAGGATAGTGTTAATGTGTGGGGATCGCTGGTCGGCGCGGACCCGGTGGGCCGAAGTGCCTGTTTCTGTGCTGTATTTCTAAACTAAACCAAAGCGCTGGAGCATCTTTTTTTGGTTCAAGTTTTGGTTCAGTTTATTGTCACGTGAAATGAGGTACAGTTAAAAGTTTTTTATTGCATGCTAACCAGTCAGCTGAAAGACGATACACGATTACAATAGAGCTATCAGCAGCAGACATATACGTGATAAAGGGAATAACGTTTAATGCAAGATAAAGTCCAGTAAAGTCCAGTTTAAAAATAGTCCAAGGTTCTCCAATGAGGTAGATAGTAGATCAGGACTGCTCTCCAGTTGTTGGTAGGATGGTTCATTTGCCTGATAACAGCTGGGAAGAAACAGTTTCTAAATCTGGAGGTGTGCATTTTCACACTTCTGCATCTCTTGCCTGATGGAAGAGGGGAGAAGAGGGAGAGACTGTGTACTTGATTAACGCTGGTGGCCTTGCCGAGGTAGCATCAGGTGGAGATGGAGTCAGTGGAAGGGAGGTTGGTTTGTGTGATTCTCTGAAATCTCTTGCGGTCTTGGATGGAGCTGTTCCCAAACCAAGCTGCGATGCATCCTGATAAAATGCTTTCTGCTCCGCATCTGTAGAAGTTGGTGAGAGTTGTTGGGGGTCATGCCAAACCTCCTAAGCCTTCTGAGGAAGTAGAGGCGTTGGTGTGCTTTTTGGGCAATTCCTTTGATATGGCTGGTCCAGGACAAGTTACTCTGAGGAACTAGACCCTTTCAAACATCTCTCCTTCAGCATCATCAATGTATATTAGGGAATGTGTGCCAGGGTATATGTGCCAGGGTATATGTACCAGGTTATGTGTACCACTTTGCTTCCTGCAGAGGGAGTGGAGTCAAGAGTCAACGTGTTTTATTGTCGGATGTACTGAAATGGAATAATTACATTCTTACTTGCTGTAGCTTAACAGGTCTATAAATGCAACACTCAGCAGAAACATCAATAAAAAAACAACAAAAAAATGAAATTACTGCAAAACGGACCAAAAACCTGAAGTCCCTTGTGCAACCAAGTGCGTTTAATGACATCCTTCCTGTACCATGGTGACCAAAACTGAACACAATAGTCCAAGTGCAGCTTCATTAATGTGTTGTACACGTTGGAACAGCAGAGGCTGTGAGGAGACCTGATGGAAGTATAGAAAATGATGAGAGGCGTAGATTGGGTGGACTGTCAGAACCTTTTACCCAGGATGGAAACATCAAAAACTAGAGGGCACAGCTTTGAGGCGAGAGGGGCAAAACTTAAAGGAGATGTGCTGGGCAAGTACTTTGCACAGAGAATGGTGGGTACCCAGAACGTGATGCTGGGGGTAATGGTGGAGGCAGCTACAATAGTAGTGTTTAAGACATTTTGGATAGGCACATGGATATGCAGAGAATGGGGGGATACGGATTATGTGTGGGCAGATAGGAGTTGGTCCGGCATAGTATTCAGCACAGACTTTATGGGCCGAAGGGCCTGTTCCTGTGCTGTACTGCTGGGCTGGATTAAATGATGGAGGAGCATTCGAGCAGAAAATGGGGGAAGATTTAGCAGACGATGAGTCGAGGGGAGCAGATGAGGGTGCAGTTGGCTATGGACATTGGCAGCATGAGACAACCTGGGGAGAAGATCTATTATAAAGGGCATCAGCTTGGAAGATGGTGGAATTCTCAGCATCTGTGGCTGAAGGATCAGTGGGCTAGAGACTCTTACCTAATGTCACAACAGGCCTCAACCCTATACCTAACAGCTGTGTAATGTTGATAGCCCATAATATTTTCAGGATTAGCACAATAAGCTGGAGTAACTCAGTGGGACAGGCAGCATCTCTGGAGCGAAGGAATGGGTGACGTTTCAGGCCTCCTCCATTGTCAGAGTGAGGCTAAATGCAAATTAGAGGAACAGCATCTCATATTTCGCTTGGGCAGCTTACAACCCAGTGGTATGAATATTGATCTCTCTCCCTTCAGGTTGCCCCGGCATTCCCTCTCACTCTATCCCTTCCTCACCCAAGTCACACTAGCTTCTCATTTGCACCCTACAAACAGCTTGCAATGGCCTGTTTCCTTTATCATCGTAACTTCTTTAGCATATCTTTCATTCATTGTTCCTTATCTCTCCACATCACCATCTATATCTCTCATTTTCCTTATCCTGACCAAGTCTTAAGAAGGGTCTTGACCCGAAACGTCATCCATTCCTTCTTTCCAGAGATGCTGCCTGTCCCGCTGAGTTACTCTGACTTTTTGTGTCTGTCTTTGTGTTTAAAGCAGCATTTGCAGTTCCTTCTTACATTTACACAGTTCCCTGCAATGTGAGGATGTGAGATTAGGCTGAATCACTTTAGATCAGGGCTAGCTTTGCAGATATTTTGTTTAGTTGAGCTTACATTAGATTAGTTTAGAGATCCAGCACAGAAACAGGCCCTTCGGCCCACCTAGCCTGCACCGTCCAGCGATCCCCGTACTCTAACACTATCCTACACACACTGTATGGGACAATGTACACTTTTACCAAGACAATTAGCCTACAAACCTCTACATTTAGGATAGACAAAGTGGTGTAGTAACTCAGCGAGTCAGGCAGCTTCTCTGGAGAAAAAAGGATGGGCGATATTTTGGGTTGGGACCCTTCTTCAGGCTCTGACTGAATGCTGCCTGACCCGCCGAGTTACTACAGCCCTCTGTCTATCCTCCAGCACCTACTCAGGGAACCATCTACTCCCCGCCCTGAGGAACCAAACTTCCTTTACAACACTGTGTTAAAGAAGGAACTGCAGATGCTGGAGAATCGAGGGTTACACAAAAAGCTGGAGAAACTCAGCGGGTGCAGCAGCATCTAAGGAGCGAAGGAGATAGGCGACGTTTCGGGTCAAGACCCTTCTTCAGACTGGTCAGGGATCAGAGAAACGAGAGATATAGACGGTGATGTGGAGAGATAAAGAACAATGAATGTAGTTGGAGGGAAGGGGGTATCACAGAGGGGGAGCAGTTAGAGAGGAGGTTGTGAAACTGTCTTTGTAGGGAGGAGGAGAAATTCTTCAAAGTAGGCATACCTTGAGGAGATATCGCAGTGGAGTAGACAAAGTGTTAAAGAAGGAACTGCAGATGCTGGAGAATTGAGGGTTACACAAAAAGCTGGAGAAACTCAGCGGGTGCAGCAGCATCTAAGGAGCAAAGGAGATAGGCGACGTTTCGGGTCGAGACCCTTCTTCAGACTGTTCTTTATCTCTCCACATCACCGTCTATATCTCTCGTTTCCCTGATCCCCGACCAGTCTGAAAAAGGGTCTCGACCCGAAACGTCGCCTATTTCCTTAGCTCCTTAGATGCTGCTGCACCCGCTGAGTTTCTACAGCTTTTTGTGTAACCTTCCTTTACAACACTTATATATTTGGTATAAACCAGCATCTGCAGTTCCTTGTTTCCACATAGATGCTGGCGGGCTGGTTTCAGAACTTGTGCTCTTTAAATGATGTTTCAACCAAAGAGACTGCAAATGGGAAACCAGTCATCCCTTATCAGTGAAGATAGACACAACTCAGCGGGGCAGGTAGCAATTCGGCTGAGAATGAATGGGCGACGTCATGGGTCTATCTAGGTCCTTCTTTAAAGGCTGAAGAAGGTTCTCGACCCGAAACGTCATCAATTCCTTTTCTCCAGAGATGCTGCCTGTCCCGCTGAGTTGCTCCAGCATTTTGTGTCTATCTTTGGTGTAAACCAGCATCTGCAGTTCCTTCCTACACGTCTCGTCTCAGTGTTAGATAACGATGTGAAGGTGATTCTGTGATGTGTACTTTCCCTGGTCCACTTCTGACCATCGAAGGTGTTGGTTATAGCAGTGGAACTCAGTTCCACAAGATTTACCCACCTTCGCCCAATATTTACATACACAGTTCTGACCAGGACGCATTCAGTGAGATGAGTACTGCAGCATTTTTGCTCCCAGATGCAGCGCACCCAGGACTGGCAAACTCTTCAACTCTGGATTTGTGGTTATGCGATCTGCAGGCAAAGCATGGTTAAAGGATGGCTCGTGGCCATGTAAATGAATGCATACAAATAAATCAATTCTAAAAATACCCATTTACACATCCCATATACACCTCCCACACACTATATGCACCTCTTGTATACCATATACATCTCACAGACCATATACACCTCCCACAGACCATATACACCTCTTAAACACCATATGCTGGTAACCTGCGTGGGTTTTCTATGAGATCTTCGGTTTCCTCCCACACACCAAAGACTCGTAGGTTAATTAGCTCGGCATAATTGTAAATTGTCCCCAATGTGTGTAGGATCGTGTTAATGTGCTGGTCAGTGCAGACTCGGTGGGCCGAAGGGCCTGTTTCCCAGCTGTATCTCTAAACCAAACTTAACTCCAGCGAGTACAGGCCCATAGCCGTCAGACACTCGTTCTGCATTAATCCAATCATTCTTGTAAACCTCTTGTAATGCCAACATATCCTTCCTCAGATATGGGGCCACAGTACCCCAAATGTGGTCTGACCATTGCCCTATAAAGCCTCAGCATCACCGACCTGCTTTTATATTCTAGTCCTCTCAAAATTAATGCTAATATTGTATTTACCTTCCTTACTACTGATTCAACTTGTAAATTAAACATTTTAGAATCCTGCACCAATGCGCCCAAATCCTTTTTAACCCTCCGATTTCTGAATCTTTTCCCCATTAAGAAAATAGTCTACGCCTTTAATCCGATTACTAAAGTCCATGGCTCCACACTTTGCTACACTATATTCCATCTGCCACCTATTTGCCCACTCTCTCTACCTGTCTAAGTCATTCTGCAGTCTCCCTGCTTCCTCTACACAACCGGCCCCTTCACCTGTCATCTGCAAATTTGGCCACAAAGCCATCAATTCCATCATCTAAAATCAGCTGTTGATATACAACATGAAGAGTGGCAGACCCAACACGGGCTCTTGTGGAACACCGCTGGTCACTGCAGCCAACTGGGAAAAGCTACCTGTATTCCCACACTTTGCCATTCAGCCAATTTTCGATCCATGCTGGTAGTATCCCATCTAACACCAAGAGAATAAAAACACACACAGGCACATTGATGCATGTACACATACACACATTTACATGGACACATAAACACACACACACACACACACACACACACACACACACACACACACACACACACTCATGCACACACACTCATGCACACACACACACACACACACACACTCACACACACACACACCCACACACACACAAAGGAACATACACAGGCACATTGTTGCAGGCACACATTTACACATACAAACACACACATACACATACACTGCACACACACACACACACTCACACACACATATACACAAGCACATACACAGGTACATTGAAGCACACACATACACTCAGGCACATAGACACATAAACACACACATTCACGCACGCACACACGCACACACACATACACAAGCATATACACAGGCACATTGATGCATGCACACATACACACATGCGCACAGACACATAAACACACACACAGACACTTAAACAGGCACATTGATGCACACGCACATGCACACATGCACAATGACACACTAACTCACACACAAATGCACATACATGAACAGACACATACATAAACACTTAAATGCATACATACAAATTGTTCAGATTTCTCCTATTGAAATCTATGTTTCTTTAACGGGTCGACATGAATGGCTGTAATTACAGTTTAATTACTCAGTGGAAGCTGCGGCCGGCCGGCGGAGAGGTCGACCAGATGGTGAGAGTCACCTTTACCCCAGCCCTCTCTTGTCGAACTACCTGAATCGTTAATCAGCCGCTGGCTTGTGCTGACACCCTGCCCTGGGATCACCGTCTGCTGGCCGGCCGCTGGTTGAGAGGTTTCAGAAACTCTCTCCTGCTCTCTCCCAAGTTCACTGATCCTTTCTCCATCCACCCCCAGCCTCAATCCTCCCTGAACTACAGGTTGCTTCTCCACTCAGTGTCCGACGCCAGTGTCCGTTGCTTCATACTAACCCATAGTATCTCAACAGAACCTCAACTGACTTCTCATGCTACCCCTCCCATGGCCTCCCCCTCAGCCAACACTGTTGAAGATGATTAACATCAAGAAAGGAGTAGGTGATGTTTCTGGTCGTGGCCCTTCTTCAGGACCTATTCCTTTTCTCCAGAGATGCTGTCTGACCCTCTGAGTTTTGTGTCAATCTTCGGTCTAAACTAGCATCTGTAGTTCCTTTCTACACATCAACCTCAGGCATTTTCTTAGCTGGTGTTGGGCAATGTTGCGGTGCCCAGCTGGCGTTTGGATATTCCACTTTGCAACTCTTCCAACCTCACCCTAATGCATTGTTGTCCTTCTGATGTGCCCTTCTTTACATTGGCAAGACCAAGCGTAAACTAGGTGCTGGGCAAGTACTTCACACAGAGAATGGTGGGTGTCCAGAACGTGCTGCCGGTGTTAGTGCTGGAGGCAGCTACAATAGTAGTGTTTAAGACATTTTGGATAGGCACATGGATATGCAGAGAATGGAGTGATATGGATTATGTGTGGGCAGATAGGAGTTAGTGCGGCATAATGTTCAGCACAGACTTTGTGGGCCGAAGGGCCTGTTCCTGTGCTGTACTGCTGGGCTGGATTAAATGATGGAGGAGCATTCCACCTGAAAATGGGGGAGGATTTTGGCAGACGATGAGTGGAGGGGGTGCAGTTGGTTATGGACATTGGCAGCATGAGACAACCTGGGGAGAAGATCTATTATAAAGGGCATCGGCTTGGAAGATGGTGGGATTCTCAGCATCTGTGGCTGGAGGATCAGTGGGCTAGAGACTCTTACCTAATGCCACACCAGGCATCAACCCTATGTGTAACATTGTTAGCCCATAATATTTTCAGGATTAGCACAATAAGCTGGAGTAACTCAGTGGGACAGGCAGCATCTCTGGAGCGAAGGAATGGGTGATGTTTCGGGTCGCTGAAGAAGTGCTCTGTGCACCAAGGCCTACCCTCATCTCCTGGTTGCTTACCTCTTTAGTCACTTTTTAGATGATGAGCACTTGACAGCACTGGGCCTCTCTTGCTGGAGTTTTGAAGGTTGAGATGGAACCTCATTGAAAATTACAGATTAATGAAAGACATAGATAGAGTGGATGTGGAAAGGATGTTTCCACTGGTGGGAGAGTCCAGGACCAGAGGTCATAGCCTCAGAATTAAAGGGTGCCCTTTTAGAAAGCAGGTGAGGAGGAACTTTTTTAGTCAGAGGGGAGTTATCCTCGAATTGGATCCTTGACTTACTCATTCACAGACCACAGTCTGTCTGTATTGGTGGAAATGTGTCATCCTCGATAACAATCAACATGAGAGCACCTCAAGGCTCCATGCTCAGCCCCCTGCTGTACTCACTCTATACTCATGAATGCGTAGCCAGACATAGTGCGAACTCCATCATCAAGTTCACCGACGACACCACTGTTGTGGGACGTATCACTGTCAGAGTATAGAAGTGAAATTGACCGATTAACCAAATGGTGCCAGCACAATAACCTGGCTTTCAACACCAGCAAAACCAAGGAACTGATTGTGGACTTTGGAAGGAGTAGGATGGGGTCCCACAGTCCCGTTTATATCAACGGGTCGATGGTGGAAAGGGTCAAGAACTTTAAATTCCTGGGCGTGCATATTTCCGAAGATCTCTCCTGGTCCCAGAACACTTATGCAATCATAAAGAAAGCACATCAGCGCCTCTACTTCCTGAGAAGATTACGGAGAGTCGGTCTGTCAAGGAGGACTCTCTCGAACTTCTACAGATGCACAGTAGAGAGCTTGCTGACTGGTTGCATCGTGGCCTGGTTCGGCAACCTGAGCGTCCAGGAGCAGAAAAGGCAGCAAAAAGTAGTAAACACTGCCCAGTCCATCATCGGGTCTGACCTCCCTACCATCGAGGTTTTCTATCGCAGTCGCTGCCTCAAAAAGGCTGCCAGCTTCGTCAAAGACCCACACCATCCTGGCCACTTGCTCATCTCCACGCTGCCATCAGGTAGAAGGCACAGGAGCCTGAAATCTGCAACATCAAGGTTCAGGAACAGCTTCTTCCCCACAGCCATCAGACTATTAAACACAACTTCAAACAAACTATATACTATAACAACCTATTGCACTTTATCTATTTACTGATGTGTGTACATATATATATATATTCTATGGTGTATGCACACACTGACCTGGTCTGTATTTATGCCTACAATATCGTGTTGTGCTGCGGCAATGCAAGATATTTTTTAAGGTAGAGATAGACAAATCCTTGATTACAACAGGTGTCAAAGGTTATGGGGAGAAGGCAGGAAAATGGGATTAGGAGGCAGAGATCAGCCATGGTTGAATGGTGGAGTAGACTTGCTGGGGCGAATGGCCTAATTCTACTCGCATAACTTGAAACCTTGTGAACGTGAACTCCCCTTCCATTCCCATGCTGACCTATTTGTCCTGGGCCTTCTCCATTGCTAAATTGAGGCCACAAGCAAACTGGACGCTTACGACCCAACGGCGTGAACATTGAATTCTCCAATTTCAAGTAACACCGCATCTCCCAAACTCTTCCCTCCTTCCCCTGCCCTTAGCCCATTCCAGTGCATACATATTACTCCCAACACATTCTATCTGTCCTGGGCCTCCTCCATGGCCAGAATGAGGCCCAACACAAATTGGAGGAGCAGCACCTCATATTTCGCTTGGGCAGTTTACACCCCAGCGGTATGAACATTGACCTCCAATTTCAGATAGTCCTTGCTTTCTCCCTCCTTCCCTTCCCCTTCCCAGCTCTCCCACAGGCCTACTGTCTCCGCTTCTTTCTTTTTTCTTCCCGCCCCCCCCACCCCCACATCAGTCTGAAGAAGGGTCACGTTGCCTATTCCTTCTCTCCATAGATGCTGCCTCATCCGCTGAGTTTCTCCAGCATTTTTGTCCTACTCCCACCACATTAGTCACTCTGCCCCTTTCCCCTCCTTTGTGTACTCATCTGCAATCCCAGAAACTCTGTATTTCCCTTTCATCCCCCTTCTTTCCCCTCCTCTTTACATTTATACCCAGATCCCCCCCCCCCCCCCGCCCAGTTTAAGATTGCACACCTGTTCTCCACTTATCTGACAATTTTCTGTCTCATTTGTGTCTCAAGCCTCTGTCACTTTACCCTTCTGCCAATCATCCCTCCTCATCTGTATCCACCTATCACTTGCCAGGCCTTGCCCCAACCCTACCTCTCTGCTCCAGCTTTCTCCTCCCTACTCTAATCAGTCTGAAGAACAATACCGACCTAAAATGTCATCTGTCCATTTCGATCCACGGATGTTGTCTGACCTGTTGAGTTGCTTCAGCACTTGATTTTTGTGCTCGGGATTCTGGCGTCTGCAGTTTCTGGAAGCACCGTGGATATTGCAATGTTTCTCTCTTCTGTTGCAAGGTCTTGGACCTGAAAAACTGACTCTGTTTCTCTCACCACGGGTGCTATTTGACTTGCTGAGTGTTTCCATCAAGTTTTATGATAATTTTTGTCCCATTAATGTGTGTGGCTGAAACCAGGCATGGTGAAGTCAAAGGAAATGCAGTACGGATGCAAACGCAGAAATGCAGGGGCACCCAGCAAATGTGACAAAATACTTTGTGTCGTGGGGGCGTCCTTTTCTGACAGCCTAGAAACCCAGCCTTGCAGAGCAAGAGAGTAAGTGTGACTTCACGCCAACGCTTGAAACCACTAGCGCAGATGTGTTGCATGCACGCAGTAGCTGCGAGGTGGGATCTGTGCAGGGGAATCTACAGTGTGATTGTCCAGCAGACCCAGATATCAGTTGGCTGGATATTGAAGTTTCACACAGGGGGATCTGCACCTTACCTGAACCTTAAACCCTGTCAGTGTCTGTAGTGGTGGTTGGGTCATAATGCCAAGATTAATAGCAGTAGTAGTTGAGGCTGGAAATTCCTTGTTATAAAGTGAGAACAACACTGTTCATTAAATGCTAGACATTCTTTAATACAATTTAAAGTATTACATAGATTGCACTATTCCAAAACCAAATTAAACAGAATCTTCCCATGCGTATCTTTATTAGGTTAGGTCTTTATTCTTTGGAGCGCAGAAGGTTAAGGGGGGACTTGATTGAGGTGTTTAAAATGATGAAAGGGATAGACAGAGTTGACGTGGATAAGCTTTTCCCATTGAGGGTAGGGAAGATTCAAACAAGAGGGCATGACATGAGAATTAAGGGACAGAAGTTTAGGGGTAACATGAGGGGGAACTTCTTTACTCAGAGAGTGGTGGCTGTGTGGAATGATCTTCCAGCAGAAGTGGTGGAGGCAGGATTGATTTTAACATTTAAAAGTAAAGTGGATAGGTATATGGACGGGAAGGGAATGGAGGGGTATGGTCTGAGTGCAGGTAGATGGGACTAGGGGAAAATAAATTGTCGGCACGGACTGGAAGGGCCGAGAAGGCCTGTTTCCGTGCTGTAATTGTTATGTGGTTATATGGTTGTTATATGGTATCCGCTATTTGTAATAAATGTCAACACTTGGAGGCTAATCTAACGCACACATTTGTACGCTGTATAAAAATTAATAATTTTTGGACAGAAATGTTTAAGATAATTTCGGAAGTCGTCAATAAAGTGAGAACAAGCTGTCAAGAGTCGCACCCTGGCCACTCCCTCTTCTCCCCTCTCCCATCAGGCAACCGGTATAGAAGTGTGAAAACGCACACCTCCAGATTCAGGTGCAGTTTCCTCCCAGCCGTAACCAGGCAACTGTAACCAGAGAGCGGTCCTGACCTCTTTGGTGACCCTTGGACTATCCTTGATCGGACTTTGCTGGCTTTATCTTGCACTAAACGTTATTCCCTTATCATGTGTCCATACACTGTAAACGGCTCGATTGTAATCATGTATTGTCTTTCTGCTGACTCGTTGGCACACAACAAAAGCAGCATCAGAGAACCGGGTTCGATCCTGACTGTGGGTGCTGTCTGTACGGAGTTTGTACGTTCTCCCCATGACCGCGTGGGTTTTCTCCGTGATCTTCAGGTTTCCTACCACACTACAAAGACGTAGAGGTTGACAGTGTAATGGGCTTGGTATAAATGTAAATTGTCTCTGATGTGTGTAGGAAGGTGTTATTGTGTGGGAATTGCTGGTCGGTGAGAACAGGGTGGGCTGAAGGGCCTGTTTCCATGTTTTATCTCCAAATTAAACTAAACTAATCTCTTGTTTCCCTCTCCCTTGAATCGCAGTCTGAAGAAGGGTCTCCACCCAAAATGTCACCTATTCCTTTTCTCCAGAGATGCTGCCTCACATATTGGGTTAATCCAGCTTGTTGTCTCTATATTCCTCTTCTACTCTATACTCTTGTTCTTTGCTCATTTAATTCAACCACAAAGAACCTGAATATTCGTTCAGATATCTGGGTGTGTATTTTTTTTACATATCAGCTTTGACATGCTCTGGTGTGATGCATATCTGTTGCTATCAGAGTGCATGTGGCTGGGTGCTAACAGTGGAGTACTCATGCGATTGGAGCGTGAATATCAACTGGTGCAATCAGCTCAGGTAGGGTCTGATAAGGCAGCTATCTCTCAGCTTGCTGACATAAACACTTTGTACATCAAGTGTGGCAGGCAGGCAGGCAGGCAGGCAGGCAGGCAGGCAGGCTACAAGCTCACAAGTGGAACACAAAGTGCTGGAGTAACTCAAAGGGTTTGGCGGCATCTCTGGGGAACATCATAATATTCTGCAAAGAGGCATAAGATTGCAGTGAGGAAGCTTACCATTTTTGTTCCATTTATAGCCCCATAAGTAACCCATGCTCCGCACGCACACACTTAATATCCAATTTTAAAATAACTTTTTATGCTCTCACCCAGGGTACAAATGAAGATTTTCATAGACTTTATACTTTGGACTTTAGAGAAACAGTGCGCAAACAAGGCCTTCAGCCCATCGAGTCCGTGCTAACCACATACGCTAGCATTATCCTACACATTAGGGACTATTTACAATTTTGCAATTTACAATTTTAATGAAGCCAATTAACCTTTAAACCTACACGTCTTTGGAGCGTGGGAGGAAATCGGAGCATCCGGAGAAAACCCACGCTGGTCACAGACTCCATGCAGACAGCACCGTTAAATAGGATCAAACCCGGACCTCTGTAAGCCAGCAACTCTACCGCTGCACCACTGTGCCTCCCTTGGGTAAAAGGCAGAGACATTCTGGACAATCAGAGTGTGAAAGGCCACATTAATTTCCAGAATTCAAATGGATAATCTTTGTGAATAAGGAGGAGGGAATGTGACCCTTTTGATGACCTTCCATTGGATGGATTCACAGTGCTGCCAATGACATGTTTAGAGTTGAATAACTAAGTGTTAATGCAGGGTGACCTGAACATGCCTGTTCTGTGACTGCAGTAGGGGGCAGTGTTGAGTTCCACGGTATTCTGCACACGTCATTGATTATTGGTCAGGGCGACATGTTAGCGCAGAGGTAGAGTTCGTGCCTCACAGCGTTAGCGACCTAGATACCTGAGGTCTGTCTGTGTGGAGTTTGTACGTTCTCCCTGTGACCATGTGGGTTTTCTCTAGGTGCTCCAGTTACCTCCCACATTCCAACGATGTGTGGCTTTGTAGGTTAATCGGCTTCTGTATATTACCTCTAGCGTGCAGGATAGAATTAGTGTGCATCCGGGTGCTCCGGTTTCCTCCCACACTCTAAAGACGTACAGGTTTGTAGGCTAATTGGCCTGGTATAATTGTAAATTGTCCCAAGTGTGTGTAGGATAACTTTCGAGTGCGGGGATCATTGGCCAGCATGAACTTGCTGGACCGAAGGGCCTGTTTCCACGCTGTATCTCTAAACTAAACTAAACTATAGTGAAGAAGAAAAGAAGGCAAACTCATTGAAATGATCAAACCACTTTGAGGGCTCAACATGGAGGCTGAGGATCAACAGGGTGGATGGAAGGACGGCGAGGAGTCTGGAATCAGATGGTTACAGTCCCATCATAAGTGCTTGGCCGTTTAGACCTGAACTGAATATTCACAAGGGGCATATCCCCCCATTAAACAAGGGCTTTAGAGTGGGGGGGTCATTGGTCGGCGTGGACCAAAGGGCCTGTTTCCATGCTGTAGCTCTAAACTAAATTAAAATAAAGTGGACGGAATGAGACGGTTGCGATTCTTCTGCATAGATGGGCCAAATGGCCTCCTTTTGATGTTATCAGAAAATATGAAAAAATAAAATATGAATTCTGCACAGTGACTGAATCTCCACGACTCTCTTGATGAAGCCCTAAACCCCTGGGTGAGACCAATTCCTGTCTTCTTAGACTGGAATGTCCAACCTTTCATTTGAAGGCTGTGACCTCTAGTTCTAGGCACCAAGCAGGAGAAACATTACCCATGTAAAGATACAAGATACAAGATACATTTATTTGTCACGTGTGCCAATTGGCGCAGTGAAATTAAATCAACATGCAGCCATACAGTAAAAATAAAGAACACAACATGGAGTAGATAGAATTCAACATAAAACATCCCCCCACAGCAGGGTCAAAGTTTCCCACTGTGAGAACATAGAACATAGAAATTAGGTGCAGGAGTGGGCCATTCGGCCCTTTGAGCCTGCATCGCCATTCAATATGATCATGGCTGATCATCCAACTCAGTGTCCTGTACCTGCCTTCTCTCCATACCCCCTGATCCCTTTAGCCACAAGGGCCACATCTAACTCCCTCTTAAATATAGCCAATGAACTGGCCTCAACTACCCTCTGTGGCGGAGAGTTCCAGAGACTCACCACTCTCTGTGTGAAAAAAGTTTTTCTCATCTCGGTCTTAAAGGATTTCCCCCTTATCCTTAAGCTGTGACCCCTTGTCCTGGACCTCCCCAACATCGGGAAAAATCTTCCTGCATCTAGCCTGTCCAACCCCTTAAGAATTTTGTAAGTTTCTATAAAATCCCCTCCCAATCTCCTCATTTCTAGAGAGTATAATCCAGTCTTTCTTCATAAGACAGTCCTGACATCCCAGGAATCAGTCTGGTGAACCTTCTCTGCACTCCCTCTATGGCAATAATGTCCTTCCTCAAATTTGGAGACCAAAACTGAGGGAAGGCACCAAAGTCAGCCTCTTCCCCTGATGTTCCCCACTGATCACCCTGGTCGGGGCCTGCCCGAGCCCTCCGCAGTCGTCACTAAGGGCGGCCCGATCTTCAGGCCCACTCTCCGTGGTGATGTAAGTCCGACATCGGGGCTGGGGGACCTCCTCAGCGGCCTGGACATCAGAGTCGGCCCATTCCTACCCCAGGGCCCTAAGAAGTTGTTCAGCGCCACCCGCATTGGAAGCTCTCCAAACCAGAGCTCCACGATGTTGGAGCAGCGGCCCAACACTCCGGAGCCAGCGATCCAGGTAGGCCCCGCCCGCTCTGCGATGAATCCAGCACCGCGCCGCCGCTATTACAGCTCTGGTCAAGTTCCCGGTCCCCGGCAGGAAAGGCCGCTCCGATCCAGGAGGTAGGCCGCGAGGTCAGGGGCGAGGACGTGACTCGGAGAAATAGTCGCGTCCCCGCCAGGAAGTGACTAGGAGTTAGTTCCCCCCTTACCCTGCCCCCCTCCCCCACATATAAAAGTTAAAGATTCCCCCCAAAACAAACTTTAAACTGACTAAAAATAAAAAAAGATTGAAAAACAAACGGGCTGCAGGCAGAGGCTGATGTCAGTGCAGCGCCCCTAGTGACACATCATATTGTCAAGCCTTTGATGGGTCTTCTGGCATCCTGGGAAACTTTGTTCATCCATCCTGGCACTGCTGCAGCAGCTGATTCGACTGAGCCTGTCACCAAGCAGGCAGGTCCCATGTCAGATCATCTCCCTGGGTGTAAAGTCCATTCCAAACCTACTGCACAGTGGCTAATTTCACAGTTGTTGCTGCAGACTTGAAACACCAGCACTAAATGTGACGACACCTGGATCAAGTGGATGTGGAGAGGGTGTTTCCACCAGTGGGAGAATCTAGGAACATAGAAACATAGGTGCAGGAGTAGGCCATTCGGCCCTTCGAGCCATTCAATATGATCATGGCTGATCATCTAAAATCAGGACCCCGTTCCTGCTTTTTCCCCATATCCCTTGATTCCTTTAGCCCCAAGAGCTAAATCTAACTTCAAGATAGTTAGGTTTAGCTCTTGGGGCTAAAGGAATCAAGGGATATGGGGAGCCAGAAAACATCCAGTGAATTGGCCTCCACTGCCTTCTGTGGCAGAGAATTCCACAGATTCACAATTCTTTGGGTGAAGAAGTTTTGCCTCATCTCAGTCCTAAATGGCCTACCCCTTATTCTTAAACTGTGACCCCTGGTGGTGCACTCCCTCAACATGGGGAACATTTTTCCTGCATCTAGCCTGTCCAATCCTTTAAGAATTTTATATGTTTCTGTAAGATCCCCCCTCATCCTTCTAAATTCAAGGACAAAAAGGCCATAGCCTCAGAATTATGACTATGACTATAGGGTGAATATTTACCCAATCTATTCCCCTCATGATTTTTATACACCTCTATGAGATCACTCCTCATCCTCCTGCGCTCCAAGGAATAGAGCCCCAGCCTACTCAACCTCTCCCTATCGCTCAGACCCTCGGGTCATGGCAACATCTTTAAATCTTCTCTATACTCTCTCCTGATATTCGGATTGAAGGTGATAAATCTTCCAAAAGTGTCTGTACCTTATTTTTGGTCACGGAACATCAATAAGGGGTCCGGCTGTATCAACGTATATTGATTTCAATCGCACACTACCATTAAAATAGGAAAATGATTGTACTGTTGTAAATCCAAACTGGAAAGCCTTTCATTATATGTAAGACGGAACTGCAGATGCTGGTTTAAACCGAAGATAGACACAAAGAGCTGGAGTAACTCAGCGGGACAGGCTGCAACTCTGGAGAGAAGGAATGGGTGACATTTCAGGTCGAGATCCCTTTAATTATGCTGAACAGGTCAATCACAGTGAACAGTGCCCCAAACACCATGTGCAAAACCTTGATTCACAATATCTTCCTACATCTGTAAATTAACTGATTACAAATGTGTTATTTTAGAACTGTAATCTCCGAGGGATGTGCATCATTCAAAGGTTCACATCATTCATGGTTAAAAATAGCCCTCCACCTGTTTCTGATGTCATGCACAAGCTAAAGAAATACCATTTTTGTTCTTTATTTTGGAGAATGACCCAAACCCTCAGGGGTTTTTTTTTTAAAGTTTTCTGTGAAAGAATGCCGACCCAAATGGACTTAATTATAAAACCATACTTTAACTCCAAACTTACTAAGTAAACAGCAGCTTCATCCAGCTACACCCTGCATAACAGCACAGCTGGTGGAGTTGCTGCCTCACAGCGCCAGAGGCCCAGGTTCGATCCTGACTACGGGTGCTGTCTGTGTGGAGTTTGTACGTTCTCCCCGTGACCGCGTGGGTTTTCTTCGGGTGCTCCGGTTGCCTCCCACATCTCATGGATGTGAGTGTTTGTAAATGAATTGGCCTCAGTAAATTCCCCAATTATGTAGGGGGTGGATGCAAAAATAGGAGAACATAGATCTAGTTTGAAAGGGTGATCAATGGTCGACATTGACTCAATGGGCCGAAGGGCCTGTTTCCATGCTGTATGTCTAAACTAACCTGAACATTACCCTGAGAGGAGTAACTCCAAGCAGTGTGGGAAGGAACTGTAGATGCTGGTTTCACCAAAGCCAGATAAAAAATGCTGGAGTAACTCAGCGGGACAGGCAGCATCTCTGGATAGAAGGAATGTGAGACATTTTGGGTCGAGACCCTTCTTCAGACTCAAACAGTGAATAAGTGAATAACCTAATTGCCACTAAATCGGCAGCCTCATGGTTTTATATACAGCACAGAATCTGGCCCTACAGCACAATGCAACAATGCTGACGAAGATGCCAGCCTAAGCTATTTCCAAGCCAGCAACTTCATGCCTCCCCATGTCTGGACAATAACACTCTAGTTATTGTGAGCATTTTTGGGCACCATATCTGAGGAAGGATGTGCTGTGCTCTGGAGAGGGCCCAGAAGAGGTTTACAAGAATGATCCCAGGAATGAGTTGGTTAACCTATGATGAGTGTTTGGTGGCACTGGGCCTGTACTCACTGGAGTTCAGAAGAATGAGGGTGGACCTCAGTGAAACATGCAGAATAATGAAAGGCTTGGATAGGGTGGATGTGGAGAAGATGTTTACACTAATGGAGCTGTCCAGGTCATAGCCTCAGAATTAAAGAACGTTCTTTTAGAAAGGAGTCGAGGAGGAATATCTTTAGCCAGAGGATGGTGAATCTGTGGATCTTTGCCACAGAAGGCTGTGGAGGACAAGTCAGTGGATATTTTTAAGGCAGAGATAGATAGATTCTTGATTAGTATGTGTGTCAGGGGTAATGGGGAGAAGGTAGGAGAATGGGGTTAGGAGGGAGAGATAGATCAGCCATGATTGAATGGTGGAGTAGACTTGATGGGCCGAATGGCCTAATTTTACTCCTATCACTTATTACTTTATGACTTTATGACCCTACAAAATTCATAGTAATGGACTGAAGCTCAAGGAATCAAAATAGTTGACCTTGAATGTCAGTCGGGTTTCTCAGCTGCTGCCCACATGCACATGAGGCTGGGGAAATGATCGTGGGAAAGTGGTGTGCGTTTCCAAGTATCTGGTTGCTGGACTTACTACCAATGGGACTAGAAACCACAGGTAAACATTTGAGGTACATTTCTTAGTGGGCGCCTGATCTAACTTGTTTCCAAACACTTTATCCCAGACTAGAGACGAGGCTGAACTTGAGAAGAACCAAAATCAACGTCGGTTTCCATTTGTACGTCACGAATAAATCCTTCTTCAGAAACGTCCGTGAACTGGACAAGTCAGCTCTTGATGGTCCCATGAAAAGGGATCGACCGCCTCTGGCATCCCATTGGTTTTTCCATTGGAGAACTTTAAAAAACATTAAAAAAATAATACAAAGTGGTGGAGAAGCTCAGCAATTCTGGAGGCGTGGACAGGCAATGTTTTGGACCAGGAGTCAAAAGTCAAAGATGTTTTATAGTCATATTCTACTTTTTAGATTCAGTGTTTTTAGTTCTAGAGATACAGCACAGAAATGGGCATTCGGCCCACCGAGTCCACACCGACCAGCCATCCCCGCACACTAATGCTGTATCCTACACCAGGGACAATTTTCCCATTTATACCAAGCCAATTAACCCACAAACCTGTACGTCTTTGGAGTGTGGGAGGAAACCAAAGTTCTCTGAGAAAACCCATGGGCTCATGGGGAGAACGTACAAACTCCTTACAGACAGCACCCGTAGCCAGGTTCGAACCCGGGTCGCTGGCGCTGTAAGGCAGCAACTCTCCCGCTGCGCCACCCGTAACCACCTGCGCCCCAATATGTTCCAAAAGGGAACAATAAAATTCTTAGTTGCAGCTGCACAACAGATACATAAAAATATCAAGACACCTTCGTAAACAACAAAAATAGGTTCCATATATAAAAACGTAAATAATACAGTCCAAAGACAAAAACAGTGCCCCACGAATCTCTAGTGCAAGTGAGGCAGTTCATAGTTCGGTGTCGTTGGAGTTTGCAGTGTTTAATAGCCTGACGCCCGTAGTGTTTAATAGCCTGACGTTCGTAGTGTTTTATAGTAAGCAATGTGGACCTGTGGAAAAGAACAAGCCAGGAGCCCATTGACGTACAAATTCGAAGGGGAAAATGGCGTCGGATTGGACACGCCGTCAGGAAACCTACCACAAACATCACCTGGCAAGCCCTGTAATGGAAACCCCAAGGAAAAAGGAAAAGAGGTCGCCTGAGGAACAGCTGGAGAAGAGGTGCTCAGACAGAAATGTCTGAGGGTGGCCTCAACTGGGGAGATCTGGAAAGAACTGCCAACAACCGAGTGAGGTGGAGGACATTTGTCAATGGCCTATGCTCCCTAGAGGAGCAAAGACGTTAAGAAGAAGAAGAATAGCCTGAATGTTGTTGGGAAGAAGCTGCTCTGAACCTGGACGTTGCAGTTTTCAGGCTCCTGTGCCTTCTTCCCGATGGTCAGGACCCTTTAAGAGACTGATTATAGTAGAACTGGAACAAGTGGTAGAGGCAGGAAAAAGCCCGGCAAGTGACAGGTGGGTATAGGTGAGGGAGGTATGACTGGCCGATGGTGCACAACGACCAGAGATGGAAAACAAAACAAAAGGGTGTCAGATAAGGAGAGAAGACAAGTGACGTGTGAAGCTAAGGGAAAATATATAGGTGGAAGGCGATGGGGGCGAAGGAGAAAGAAGGGGCGGGGAGAAGTGAGTTTGTACCCAGGTGGGGCACAGGGAAGAGAGGGGGGTTGAAGAATTCAATGTTCATACTGTCGTGTTGCAAGTTACCAAGTGCAATATCAGGTGCTGTTCCTCCAGTTTGTGTGGTTCGGGTCAGTGTGGGAACGGGAAGAGGTGTTAAAATGATTTGCAACTGAGTTACATCTCCCTTACATCTCCCTTTGCCTAATTGCTGTCAACTTAAGCCATTTATTTTGGTGGGGGGGGGGTTACAATGAAGGTATTAAATAAATCTGGAATTGCATAAAAGAAAACTGGCCTCAAATGCTACAAATTTGCTATAACGTATCCGTCTGACAATGTAGAGTCAGAGAGTCATAGAGTGACACAGCGTGGAAACAGGCCCTTTGACCCAACTTGCCCACACCGGCCAACATGTACTTCAGCAAAAGGAAATCTGCCATCTCTACTAATATCGCCAAAGTGCTTGAATTCTAAACAAGACACAAAGTGCTGGAGTGACTCAGTGGGTCAGGCAGCATCTCTGGGGAACGTGGATAGGTGATGTCTGACGAAGAGTCCCCACACCTATCCATGTGTTCTCCAGAGATGCTGCCTGGCTCGCTGAGTTACTACAGCACATTGTGTCTTTTTTTGTAAACCAGCATCTGCAATTCCTTGTTTCTACATCCTTCTGCTGGGCTTTGTTTTGCCTCAGCATTTCAGGGAAAGGATGAACAATATACATTGGCAATGCTAGTCATGCCCACATACTGTGAACAAACAAAACCTGGGTGTTAGGAATGAGAAAGCAGCTTCTAGGGCCTGTCCTACCAGCATCCGACTCCATGCGATGAGCGCGATCAAACTAGAAGTGGGGGCCGCGCGGAGGTCGGGTGATCCCTGTACAGGGCCATTCCCACCAGCATGCGCCTGCATGTGGCAAGCGTGACCAAACCGGCAGCGAGGGCCGCGCGGAGGTCGGGTGAGTGGCGCAACGTGGAGCAAAGTAAGGCGAACTTGGAGCAAAGTCTTAAAGGTAAGTTCGCCAGGACAGAGAGGGGCACACAGAGAGGGGCACAGAGGCACACACACAGAGGGCCACAGATCCACACACATAGAGGGTCACGGAGGCACGTACAGAGAGGGTCACGGAGGCACGAGGCGACTGCGAGCCGACAAGCCGTGGCCGCGCGGAATTTTTGAACACAGTCAATTTTACGGAGCCCCGCGCGATGTCGGGACGAACTCCGCACAATTCCGCACGGCTCCGACGATCGAAGTGGGACCGCCCCGCGACGCCGGACGGCTCAAGCGACCACGTTAGGTTGCGCTCATCGCATAGCGTTGCATGCTTGTTGTCACATGTGTCAGGTGGAAGGATGGGTGGATGAATGAATGAATGAATGAATGAATGAATACTTTATTGTCACATGTGACAAGTCTCAGTGAAATTCAGGCCCTTTACCTGAATTTCACTGAGGCTTGTCACATGTGACAATAAAGTATTCATTCATTCATTCATTCATTCATTCATTCATTCATTCATTCATCCATCCTTCCACCTGACCAGAGTGTGACATTGTCCTTAGAGGAATGAGTGCCGTATATGCACTTGTTTAATGGGAGGTTATGCCACTTGTGAATTTTCAGTTCAGGTCTAAATGGGCAAGCACTTATGATGGGACTATTACCATCTGATTCCAGACTCCTCGCCGTCCTTCCATCCACCCTGTTGATCCTCAGCCTCCATGTTGAGCCCTCCAAGAAGTTTGATCATTTCAATGAGTTTGCCTTCTATTCTTCCTCACTATAGTTTAGTTTAGTTTAGAGATACAGCGTGGAAACAGGCCCTTCGGTCCAGCAATTCCATGCTGGCCAATGATCCCCGCACTCGAAAGCTATCCTACACACACTTGGGACAATTTACAATTATACCAAGCCAATTAACCTACAAACCTGTACGTCTTTGGAGTGTGGGAGGAAACAGGGGCACCTGGATGCACACTAATTCTATCCTGCATGCCGACCAGCGATCCCCGCACATTAAACTATGATAACACAATAGGGACAATTGACACTTACACCAAGCCAATTAACCTACAAACATGTATGTCTGGCTGGCTGGTGCTGGCTCGAAGGGCCGAATGGCTTCCTCCTGCACCTATGTTCTATTTTCTATGTCTTTGGAGTGTGGGAGAAAAACCGAAGATCTCGGAGAAAACCCACTTGGTCAACGGGGATAATGTACAACTCCGTGAGACAACACCAGTAATCGGGATTGAACCCGGGTCTCTGGCGCTGTATGTACTGTAAGTCCGCAACACTACTGCTGCGCTAACATAGAAAATAAAGGCCGGGTATCTAGCCTCACACCGAAGACATGTCATTCCAGTCGATAAGGAATATGATCTCACTCAGGATTATCCACAGTGTCATGCAGCATGTAAACAGGCCCTTCAGCCCAACTCGTCTATGCTGACTAAGATGCCTATCCTATGTTTTTGCCTGCATTTGACCCATATCTCTCTAAATCTGTCCAATCCATGTACCTGTCCAAATGTCTGCTAATTGTTTTTGCTGTACCTGCCTCATTTTAGTTTGCTCATCTTATATACCACCGCCACATGAAAACGGTGCCCCTCAGGTTCCTACTAAATCCCTCTCTGCTTAAACCTCTACCCCCTAGTTCTCAATTCCCCAACACTGGGGAAAGAACTGTGTACCCTATCACAGGGTACACATTCAGCCTATCTATTCTCCTCATGATTGTATACATCTCCATAAGATCACCCCTCCTACACCCCAAGGATAACTCAGCTTCTCCAATCCTGGCAACGTCCTAATAAATGTTCTCTGCTCTCTTTCCAATACAATACAATCCCACCTAGGCGACTTTTTAGGCGAGTGCAGGAGACTCTGCGCTCACCTCATGATCGCCACATGGTCGCCACATGTTCGCTGGTGGTCACTGGTGAGTCTCCTTCATGGTCGTGAGGAGCTCCCGCATTCTGGGAACTAGTCGCGGATTCAGTATGGTCGCAAATATTTCGCCATGTTAAATAATTTTCTGCAACCAGAAATTGGTCGCCATGGAGAAAATCGATGTAGTAGGTATGTTGCAAAACTTACCTTCAGCAGTGCTGCAGTTCTGTCACTGCCTGTGTGCGCGACTTTGGCTCCTTTGAGAGGGGGGCGGGTTTAAAATGCGGTTTTTCGCCAGCCTGTCCAAATCGAGTTTCGTCAGGCTGTTTAGCTGCTGAAGAATAATCGCTCTGACATCCCTATAACATGGTGCCCAAAACTAAACACACTACTCTAAAGGGCATGTCCAACTGTTCAATCCTGACCTCGGGTGCTGTCTGTGTGGAGTTTGCCTGTTCCCCCTGTGACGCCACGGGTTTCCTCTGGGTGCTCCTGTTTCCTCCCACATCCGTATGATGTGCAGGTTTGTCGGTTAATGGCCTCCGTGAATTGTCACTTGTGTGTAGCGATTGGATGGGAAAGTGGGATAACATAGAACAGGTGATAGACACAAAAAGTAACCCAGCGGGTCAGACAGCATCTCTAGAGAAAAGGAATAGGTGACGTTTTGGGTCAAGACCCTTCTTCAGACCTGAAATGTCACCTATACCTTTTCTCCAGAGATGCTGTCCGACCCTCTGAGTTACTCCAGCTTTTTGAGTCTATCTTCTGTTTAATAATAATAATTAGAATATATTCTATTATCATTACACATAAGTGCAACGAGATTTGGTTTGCAACTTCCATGCGATGTCATAACTTAAACGACTAATAAAATTTAAGTTTAGATATAGATACCCCGAGAACAAGGTTTGTAAAAAGAACATTAGAACAGTCAAACCGTCAAAACAGACTAAAGTGCAGATGTGTCTGTGCGACGTGACCATCCGAGGGAGACAGTCCATGGGGGTGGGGGGTGGAGGGCACTCAGCAGGGCCGGTTCAGAGCTGCTGTAGCTCTGGGAATGAAGCTGTTCCCGAGTCTGGAGGTGCGGGCGTAGAAGGCCTTGTAACATCTGCCGGAAGGGAGTAGTTCGAACAGTCCATTACAAGGGTGAGAAGAGTCTTTATGGATGCTGACGGACTTCCTGAGGCACCGTGTGCGGTAGATGCCCTCTAAGGCTGGTAGCGGTGTCCCAATAATCTGTTGCGCTCTGTGGACAACGCGCTGAAGAGCTCTCCTCTCCGCCTCCGTGCAGCTGAGATACCACACAGAGATGCCATGCGTTAGTATGCTCTCTGTGGTGCAGCGGTAGAAGGTCGTCAGCAGCTGTTGGGGCAGACCAGTCCGTTTCAATGTTCTTAGGAAGAACAGTCGTTGCTGTGTCTTTTTGACCAGCGCAGCAGTGTTGGTGGACCATGTGATGCCCACTGAGATGTGAGTGCCCAGAAACTTAAAGCTGGACACTCTCTCCACACTGTCACCGTAGATGGAGATTGGGGCGTATTCCCCATTCTGTGACCTCCTGATATCGATAATCAGCTCCTTGGTCTTGAGGTGTTTAGCGACAAGTTGTTCCGTGAGCACCAGTCCGCCAGGTTCTGCACCTCCGCTCTATAGTTTGTTTCATCACCGTTGGTGATCAGCCCGATCACCGTTGTGTCGTCTGCAAACTTGACGATGGTGTTGGTGTCGAATGCAGGGACACAGTCGTGCGTGAAGAGGGGGTAGAGCATGGAGCTCAGCACACAGCCCTGTGGTGTGCCTGTGCTCAGGGTGATAGTGGAGGACAGGTGCGGCCCCAGTCTCACTGCCTGCGGTCGCTCCGTCAGAAATTCAGGATCCAATCGCATATCAGTGAGCTGAGGCCTAGCTGGTGGAGTTTGGTGGTGAGCTTGGTGGGGATGACCGTATTGAAAGCAGAGCTATAGTCAATGAAGAGCATCCTCACGTAGGTGCCCTGTCTTTCCAGGTGAGTCAGGACAGGGTGAAGAGCCACGGAGATGGCATCCTCTGTGGATCTATTTGCCCTGTATGGGTGTCCAATGAGGCAGGGATGCTGGATTTGATGTGGGGGAGGACCAGCCTTTCAAAGCACTTCATTGGTATTGCAGTTAGGGCAACCGGGCGGCAGTCATTCAGGTTGGTGACTTTAGACGTTTTCGGCACCGGCACTATGGTAGCTGTCATACAGAAGCTATTAAACCAGCATCTGTAGTTCCTTCCTACACATCTAACATAGAACTAGTGTTAGCATGAACTCAGTGAGTCGAAGAGCCTGTTTCCATGCAGCGTCTTTCCATCTATCAATCTGAGGGAAACAAATGTCTTGCTTGGTGGAGTGCTACTAGGTGCAAAGTAGGTGAACCAGTCTGGAACAGAAGGTAGACACAAAATGCTGGAGTAACTCAGCGGGACAGGCAGCATCTCTGGAGAGAAGGAATGGGTGATGTTTTGGGTCGAGACCCTTATTCAGACTGAACTGGAACAGAACAGTCTGCAACAGAACCCTGACTAATGCCTCACTAATGCCTCTAACTCTTGTTCACACACCGTCTGAGAATCATTAAGGGCCTGTCCCACCAGCATGCAGCTCCATGCGATGAGCGCGACCTAACGTGATCGCTTGAGCCGTCCGGCGTCGTGGGGCCGGTCCCACCTCGATCACCGGAGCCGTGCGGAATTGTGCGGAGTTCGTCCCGACATCGCGCGGGGCTCCGAAAAACTGACCATGTTCAAAAATTCCGCGCGCCAACGGCCTGTCGGTTCGCAGTCGCCTCGACACATTACACACCGCCTCGACGTCGTGCCTCCGTGACCCTCTCTGTGTGTGGCTCCGTGACCCTCTCTGCGTGTGCCTCTGTGCCCCTCTCTGTGTGCCCCTCTCTGTCCTGGCGAACTTACCTTTAAGACTTCGCTCCAAGTTCGCCTCACTTTGCGCCGCGTTGCGCCACTCACCCGACCTCTGCGCGGCCCCCGCTGCCGGTTTGGTCGCGCTTGCCACATGCATGCGCATGCTGTTGGGAACGGCCCTGTACAGGGATCACCCGACCTCTGCGCGGCCCCCGCTGCCGGTTTGGTCGCGCTCACCGCATGGAGTCGGATGCTGGTGGGACAGGCCCTGGTGCAGTAATGATAGTCTTGGTGCAGCAATGAAACCAGGCAGCTTCGTGCCTGTTTGGTTGAGTGTAGTTTAGTTTAGTTTAGAGATACAGTGCGGAAACAGGCCTAATGGCCCACCAAGTCCGCACCGACCAGCGATCCCCACACATTAACAATATCCTACACACACTAGAAACATTTGACATTTATACCAAGCCAATTTACCTACAAACCTGCACGTCTTTGGAATGTGGGTGGAAACCGGAGCACCCGGAGAAAGCCCACGCAGGTCACGGGGAGAACGTGCAAACTCCGTACAGACAGCACCCGTAGTCAGGATCGTTCCCGGGTCCCTGGTGCTGTGGGGCAGCAACTCCACCGCTGCGCCACCAGATTAATTGAAACAAACGTTTTCTTGAGGTAGATGTTTCCGGGTGTCCTGTCCATCTGCTGTGGCCCAACCTGGTCACAATGGCAATGGTCGGCACTTTGCTGCTCCTCTCTCTCTGAGCAAAAGGATAGAGATGGGGGCCAAAATGATTTGGGAAAGACTTTTCCCACTGTTTTCACTCAAGCAAATCATCAGCAAGAGTCTCAGGAGATGTAAACCATTCCATAGAAACACAAGGATCGACAGATGCTAGAATTTTGAGCAAAGCACAAAGCGTTGGAGGAAATGTGTGCACACGTTTCTCCCACTAGCTCCCACCCACGGGGCTCCCACCAAAGCCACCTTGCTCCATTTCCCTCATTCCCACATTCATCTCCCATTGCTGAGAGTCTCACTACCCTTTGAACCCTCTCTTACCACCTCCCCCCACCCACCCATAAGGCAGAGATAGATAGATTCTTGATTAGTACGGGTGTCAGGGGACAAGGCAGGAGAATGGGGTTAGGAGGGAGAAATGCATCAGCCATGATTGAATGGCGGAGTAGACTTGTTGGGCCGAATGGCCGAATTCTGCTCCTATCACTTATGACCTTATGACCCATCCCCATCCATCATATCCCTCCCCCTGGCTTTACATTTAACTTCCGCTTCTCTTCTTATCTGGCATCCTTTTCACTCCATTTCATCTTTGTCTCTTATTCCACCAAGTGCAAGTCAGCCCCCCCTCACCAGTACAACAGTATTCACCTATCACTTGCTGAACTGTGTATCACGCCCACCTCTTTGTTCCAGTTTTCTCCCCCCCCCCCCCACTACAATCAGTCAGAAGGGTCCCGACCCAAACTGTTGCCTATCCACTCCCTCCATAGATGCTTGCGGACCTGCTGATCTCATCCGGCCCTTTTGCTAAAGCCTTTCATAGCATCAAGTAAACCACAGAAGAAAGACACAAAATGCTGTTGTAACTCAGCGGGTCAGGCAGCATCTCTGGAGAAAAGGAATAGGTGACGTTACAAATGAATAGATGGCCCTTTCTTCAGAAGGGCCTCGACCCGAAACGTCATCTATTCCTTCATCTACTCCAGCATTTTGTGACTATCTTTGGAGTAAACCAGCATCTGCAGTTCCTTCCTACACGTGAAAGATACACACTGTTCTTAAACTTTGTCAGAATGATTTAAAGTTACCAATGAAGGGATTTGCCAAGGTGATCTCACGATCAAGAGCATCGCAGAATATTTGGGACATTGGTGATTCACTGTAGGGGGTTGTGGAGAGCTGCACTTGTTCCCTCAGTGCCTGGCAAGCAGGAAATGCAACAGAGATTCCTGCTCTTGGTTGCTATCCAGTGGCTCCGGAAGGGAAATGCAGGCATGTGAATGTGCTTTGGGTGATGATAGACACAAAATGCTGGAGTAACTCAGTGGGACAGGCAGCATCCCTGGATAGAAGGAATGGGTGATGTTTCAGGTTCGAGCGGACCACAGAACCAGCCTATTTCCCTCCACAAACCCTCTCCTCCGCTAAGCAGAGCTGGTCCTTACTCTTAACAACTTCTCCTTCAACTCCTCCCACTTCAATTATTACCTTTTTTAGAAGTGTTTAAGAAAGAACTGCAGATGCTGGAAAAATCGAAGGTAGACGAAAAAGCTGGAGAAACTCAGCGGGTGAGGCAGCATCTATGGAGCGAAGGAATTGGTGACGTTTCAGGTCGAGACGTCTGAAGAATCGAGTCTGAAGAAGGGTCTCGACCCGAAATGTCACCTATTCCTTCGCTCCATATATGCTGCCTCACCCACTGAGTTTCTCCAGCACTTTTGTCTACCTTTTTTAGAAGGGTCTCGACCCGAAATGTCACCCATTCCTTCTATCCAGAGATGCTGCCTGACCCGTTGAGTTACTCCAGCATTTTGTGTCTTATGTTCCTTCCTACACAACGTGATTTGGGTGATCGCTCTCGACTAGCCTGTGATTCTGTCGCTAATAGAGCTTTTTGTCAACACTGGTTGTCCAGATATGTTTGTGAAGCAGGGGGTTTAACAAAACAGTCAGCATCCATGGAATCTTGCTTCAGAGGGGGGAAGAGGACACCAGGCGGTAAAATGTAATGGCTGATTCAACGTTTCAGTTTAAATAGGTGTAGGAAGGAACTGCAGATGCTGGTTTACTCTGAAGATAGAAACAAAATGCTCCGAGACAAAAAGTAACTCAGCGGATCAGACAGCATCTTTGGAGAAAAGGAATAGGTGGCGTTTCGGGTCGTGATGAATGCCTCACAGCATTTGATCCCTTCATATCAAAGTAGACAATGATCCAGCCAATGTAGAGATATGAAACGAGGCAGCTCATATTTCACTCGGGCAGTTTACACACTAGCAGTCTGAACATTGACTTTTCTAACGTCAAATAATCCTTGCCATTCCTCTCTCCCCATCCCTTCCCCTTCCTAGTTCTCCCACCAGTCTGACTGTCCACCGGATAAAAAAATATTTAATCTCTGGTCTTCTCCCGGCTAACAATGATTTATTCTTGATTTTCCTTGATCCACGTCTATTTTGATGTCTCGTTTTCACACCTTCCACCTCCTTATCTCTGCGTCTCCCTCTTCCCTGTCTCTCAGTCTGAAGAAGGGTCTCGACCCGAAAGGTCACCCATATCTTCTATCCAGAGATGCTGCCTAGTCCCGCCGAGTCACTCCAGCATTTTGTGTCCATCTTCGTCGTAAACCAGCATCTGCGGTTCCTTCCTACACAGGTTTGTAGGTTCATTGGCTTCAGTAAAACTAGTAAACCAATCCCTGGTGTGTCGGATAGAGTTGGTGTACGGGGTAATCGCTGGTCGGCACGGGCTCGATGGGCCAAAGGGACTGTCTGTACGCTGTATCTCTAAGGTACTTCTTTCAGATCAAGGGCACTCACGTAACCTTTGTGCCATTGGGACGAAAGAGAAGTCATTCAGCATTGTCAGGGTGGAGGTCTGAATTCGTGAAATCTCCTGCCCCCCCTCATACAGTTAGCCTCTCGCCTCCAGGCAAGTCCGTGAATTCCGGCGTTATTGTTTGACTGCTCCACTGATTCTAAATCTGTGGCAGTGAATATTAAAGATGTAAAGATCACTCTGGTTTATCCAGGGCAGGATATGTTATTCTCGCAAAGTATTATGAATAGAAGCCTTCTTGTAAGATTAGTTCTAAAATTGGTACCATTCTTTCTCTTGCAGTATTACGGGGCATGTCACAGGATGCATTTCATTGTGTGGTCACTGTTATCTGTTTCCTAAAACGTTACACCATTGTTTCAAATTGGTGTATTTGGCAGCATGCCAACTAGTGAGCTTCAGGCCAATCCATCCATTGTGAACAACACCCAGATATCCTGTCATAAGAGTTCATTGCAGTCCCATCCTCACTAAATGAAAGGGTTAAATGCTGATCACTCTTCGACAGCATGCTCCTATGAACGCCCTGGATCACCCTGATCCACACTGAGGGTTGATGACAGAGACACAAGATGGACACTAAAAGTGCTGGAGTAATTCTGCGGGTCAGACAGCAACTCTGGAGAAATGGAAATAGGTGACATTTCAGGTCAAGAGCCTTCTTCAGATACATTCGCCCTGTAAAACAAACGATATACGGTCCATTCCATCCCATTATATGGTGACCCATCCCACCTTACTTCAGCACTCTCCCCACCCCCCCTCCCCTGCCCCAATCCTTACCAGTGTGAAGAAGGGTCCCTATTTGTAACTTTGCCTGTCCATTCCCTCCACAGATGCTGCCTGACCCGTTGAGTTTCTCCAGCGCTTTGTGCTTTAAATAACTCATCACATTTGTGATTTTGTTCTGCTTCATGCACGGAGTGTCGCTGCATTAATATTTCATTTTCTTCTGAGGTTTCACAGCTGCCAACGACACTTCAGCAGCGGTAGAGTTGCTGCCTTACAGCGACCCTGACTTGTCTGTACGGAGTTTGTACGTTGTACATTCTCCCCGCGACCTGCGTGGGTTTTCTCCGAGATCTTTGCTTTCCCCCCACACTCCAAAGACGTGCAGGTTTGTCGCTTAATTGGCTTGGTGTAAATGTAAAATTGCCCCCAGTGTGTGTAGGATAGTGTTAGTGTGCGGGGATCGATGGTCGGCGCGGACTCGGTGGGCGGTAGGGCCTGTTTCGGCGCTGTATCTCCAAACTCAACTAAACTAAACTAAACTTCAGCTGCATCAAGAAAGGAATATTTGTATTTGAAGTCAAATTTCCTGTCACATGCACCAGTTCGGCAATGTACAGTTTCAACGTAAATTTTGCTTGCAGAAGCATCACACAGACGCATAGACGTAGACTATGTATTAAATTATGAATTAAACGTAGCTTACACAAAAATTCTACAAGGCACTGAAAAGAATAAGAAGCAATTAGTGTAAAAACTTTAAAGCTTAATAAAGTAAGAGGTGGTCTGGAGAGATCTGTTGCTGAGATAAGATTAGAGTTGTGAACAACAGACTGGTCCCACCAAGATGCAGGACAGAATGACACAGGAGATCCTTCTTCCCTGCGACTATGAAACTGTACAGCTCCTCCCCCTTCTGTTGTGGAGTAGACCGAGACTGACTCCCCTCCCTACCCTCTCCCCAAATCTTTGCATATCCTCGATCCTTTGCACTCGCCTTTTTAATTTCTTGATCCATGCATTTTGCATTTTATGACTGTTGGCAGATCAGTTCTATCGTATAGTATCGTGATGGTATTGTGCGGGTCGGTACAAGAACCTGATGGTTGCAGGAAAGTAGCTGTTCCTAAACCTGGTGGTGTGGGGCTGCAGCCCTTCTATATCTCCTGCCTGATGGTAGCAGTGAGAAGAGGGTGGTACAGATCCTTGTTGATAGATGCTGCCTTCGTGAGGCAGCACCTCATGTACAAGAAGGAACTGCAGATGCTGGTTTAAACCGAAGATAGACACAAAATGCTAGATTAACTCAGCGGGACAGGCAATATCTCCAGAGAGAAGGAAAGGGTGATGTTTAAACCAGCATCTGCAGTTCCTTCTTACACAACCCTCACCTTTAATCACAGCAGCTGCATTGTCGTTGCTGGGGGAGGAGAAGATGTGTCTCGGAGGTAGATTGCAACCCAGATCATAGAAACATAGAAACATAAAAAATAGGTGTCCTTTGAGCCAGCACCACCATTCAATATGATCATGGCTGATCTTCCAAAATCAGTACCCCGTTCCTGCTTTCTTCCCAAATCCCTTGATTCCATTAGCCCTAAGTGCTACATCCAACTCTCTTGAATACATCTGTGAATAGATCAGTGGGAGAAGGTGGAGGCCAAGCCCAAAATAAAAGGGTTCCAGCTTTTAATTTGCACGCAAGAGGTGTTGTAATTGGAAAGATCTTACTCCCATCTGCAAAGTCCATTAATCAGATGTCTCCCGTCTGAGACCATTTGCAGCAACTCAGTGCCAACTTACCGCTAACTCAAAGGAAACAGATTTCCACACTACAGCTAGACCCTCATACCATCAATAAATGTATGAGCACATTGCTGCAGTTCAAAGAGAGTGTGATATAAATACCAACACTGCAAGATGGAAGCACTTAAGACAAGGCCTGCTTCTGTGCGGCTGCCTTGCAGAACCTCTTTGATCTGGACTCGTATATTTTATGAGTGACTGTCAAAACATGGGAAGGTCTATTTTTATCCCGCATTTTCCACACAGGTAGCATCCAAACCAGATGGACTGGGGCTGTGTCCAGAGGAAATCTGTGTGGGAGCTTGTCTCTCAATGTGGCTAGCCGAGGATGCACCTTATTAGACGCTGCTTCCTCTTATCTTTGAAGCCAGCACCAACATTTGAATTGTGATTGAATGCATTTGACAAACTCCGTGCACTGCATGTTCCCCATTCAGGGAGATGGAAGCAATCAAAAAACTCCAGACACCAACCCGCACCAAAAATAAACGTTGCATCACACACCTTGCAAACTACAAAGTAAACCAGACCAGGTTTCTTTGTCTTTTTTTATAATAGAAAGTGTACAGGAATATTAACAAATATAATGAACTAGACCCGTTGGGGCTCCCCCAATGCAATATTCCACCACTCACCCGTTCCCAAATGCAATATTCCACCTCTCAGCTATAGCCCCCAAATGCACAGGCGCGGCTCATTTCCCCTCATCCCCCAACACTCCCTCCCCCTCCTCTTCACCCTTCCTCTTCTTTCCCCTCTCCTTCTCCCCTCCCCCAATCCCTGCCACACCTCTCCCTCACTCTGCTTTCCCCTACCTTCTGTCACTCCCTCCCTCCCTCCATTTCTCCTCTCCCTACCCCCTCAAATCCCTCTATCCCCCACCTCCCCCACTCATCACCTCCTCTAACCCCTCCAGTATCCCTCCTCACCTCCCCCACTGCCCTCCTCTCCCTCTATTCCCGCTCATGCCCCACTCTCCCTCCTCACTATCCCCACTTTCCCCCAGCCCCTCCATACCCCGCCCTCCCACTCTCCTTCCTCACCTCTCCAGGATGACGAGGGTGCCGCTCCTTGCATGCCCAGAGCAGCAGCAGCCGTTGGTGTCTCAGCCAGGCTCAGCACCCAGGCCTCAGATACTTGGCACTGCCTCAGCCTGCCGCGCGGGCCCGGATCAGCTGCAGCAGCCGTCGGCCTCAGAGCCAGCCTCAGCTCAGAGCCAGCCTCAGCGCCCAGGCCCCGGAATGTAGGCGCGGCCTCACCCCACCCGTAGAGTTGGCCGCCAACACCGCAGCCCCAACCTCAGCCCCAAGGCGGCGGCTCACCGCGGGCCCGAGCAACAGTAAAATGTAAATAACCTTACCTGTGTCGCCATTGTGAAAAAAAGATGGCGATCTGAATTCTGGAAAGGCCCCAACTGTAGCAATGTTACAAAATTTTGAGATTTAGAAAATCAAGTCTGCAATTTATCCCATCAGATAAAGCATGAAAAGAAGTATCCAAATGTTAGGTACTTTTTCCCTCCTCTCCACTCCCCTCCCCTCTCCTCTCTCCCTCTCTCCCTCTCTCCCTCTCTCCCTCTCTCCCTCTCTCCCTCTCTCCCTCTCTCCCTCTCTCCCTCTCTCCCTCTCTCCTCTCTCCCTCCCTGGTGAATGCTGTGTACTTACCTTTCTGTTTCTCTGCAGGCCGCGGCTGGGAACCAGGATTCAAGGGGTTAAGAGCTTCTGTGCCCGACTGGCCAAGCTACATCAGGTGACTCATCGGGAGCTTAAAAGGCAGGAGCTCACATAATTCTCTCTCTTCATGATAGATCCCTGGAGGAAGAGGTGCCGGTCTGAGCTGCAGGGAGGCCTGGCCGCATGGCACAGCACTTTGTATAGTTGTCGCATACTTTTGTAAATTAATCTTGTATTGGGACGGAAGGGATGACCTGAGAGTTTTTGGGTATTTTGGGTGCAGGGTTAGGGCTATATAGGCAGGATTATTGTCTTCAGTCCGACGGCCCATTGAGAGGCTGGCTGGAGCACACTTTTATATTATTTGTTAGTCAATCCTGGTCCCTGACCATGTTCTTTAAAAATCAGGTTCGGGTTTTGTTTTAGTGTAACAAATTAAAGACTGTTTTTTTAATCTAAACTTGACCCTGGTTTTTGATTTGCTACGTGACTCTGAGGAACTAGCCTTCGTGAGTCATAACACCAAATAACAAACTAATCGCATTCACACAAGAATTCTCAATATAACATGATATTTAAATTTCGCTGGCATGAATTTATATGCCAGATGGAAGGAATTTGATGTTTAATTCCCATAAATTAATCTAGAAACATGCACAATACATGCACAATACATACTAAAACTGATATTTAGTTTAAAAGTATTGACTATGGGTAGACAATAACACAAAATATAGATGATTTAGATGCTGTTATGACAAGATTGTCCAAAAAAAAGAGCTTTTAAATCATCTAGCGTGTGGGTTTTTCTGGAACGTGATCAATTGGAACGCTGCATTTGCGGTCAATTTGAACCCCATATCGGCAGAAAAAACACTGCCGGTTCATATGTGGCCCAAATCACATTTTCACAATGTAAAATTAGATTAATGTCATCCAAAGAAGCAAGTTTTGTCCCGTTCTTGCGATCCGTCACGTTGTAGACGTTGAGGGTGTCAGAAGTCGTTTTTAATTTTAATCAAATTATTAAATTTTTAAAAATCGGGAAGGGAAGTCAGATCGATTATTCTTCAGCAGCTAGCAGCCTGAGGAAATCCGCCTCCGGCAAACAGGAGAAAACTCTATTTTAATCCCCCCCCGCCCCCCCTCAAAGGCGCCAAAGTCACGCACACGGGCAGTGGCAGAACTGCAGCACCGCTGAAGGTAAGTTTTGTAACATCGCTACCAACTGTGCAGTTGTGGCTGAGGACCCTTTGGGTGCCCTTTGTGACGCCAGTAAAGACGTGCACGGGAACTCTCCCCCAACTGCGCATGCATGGGTGGGGGTGCTGTTTTAAGTTATGTTGTTTTAATGTTAATAACTTTTAAAATGTACCATCGATCTGAACAAAACTTGTTTCACTTACAGCACAGGACACTGGTGGGTAAGGCGGGCCAGAAATCGTAGCGCTATCATGTACCGTTTTGCGCAAATAGAGATACAATGCAAATCCGCAGATAACAAGATGAGAGTTTTAGTTATAGTTTGATTAAGAAGAGTCTCGCCCCGGCATGCCGCCCATTCCTTCTTACCAGAGATGTTGCCTGTCCCGATGGGTTACTCCAGTTCGTTGTGTCTTTCTCCGGAGTTGATATGTTGTTTATCTTATGAATTATAGGCCCACAGGAGGCTGCAGCCCTCGCTTGGCCAGACTCGAGACCAGGCTGGGTAGATCACGGCTTCAGGCGGAGTCCACCGAGCTGCTTCCCTGCGGCCAAACAAGAGATGTGGTGGATCGAGGTTTCAGGGAGAGCCCATTCAGCCCGTCCCTGCTCGTTCCCCGAAGACCCTGAAGGGCGCCACGGTGGTGCAGCGGTAGGGTTGCTGCCTTTCAGCGCTTGCAGGGCTAGAGACCCGGGTTCGATCCCAACTACGGGTGCTGTCTGTATGGAGTTTGTACGTACTCCCCGAGACTCGCATGGGTTTTCTCCGAGATCTTCGGTTTCCTCCCATGCTCCAGAGACACACATCGTAGATTAATTGGCTTGGTATAAATGTAAGTTGTCCCTAGTGTGTGTAGGATAGTGTTAATGTGCGGGATTCGATGGTTGGCGTGGACCCGGTAGGCTGAAGGGCCAGTTTCCACACTGTATCTGTAAACTAAACTAAACCAAACTAAACTAAACCTGAGACTGGGAGAAAGGATCTGGTGACGACGATGACGGGCCAGGAGCGAGCCCAGGAGAAGAGAGGGGTCCGGGGCCTGGCCTACCGCGTCCTCATGTTCAGCTGCAGGATGTGACCCCGGGGAACAAAGGTGGATGGGCAAGGAGGGGGATGTGGTGTCCAAGGAAGGAGATGGCTGGAGGCCCACAACAGCCTGGGACTCGCCTGGAACTTGCACCGCTCATAAGAACCAGAGTGTGGACTTTGAAAATATTGCCAAAACATGGCGCAACTTGCATGCAGGCTCAGTAGACTATTTTTGTGCACTTGCCAATCGAGGATCAGGGGTGTGGCAATACTCTACTGGACTGTTCATAAGAAGAAGAATTTCACTCTGTCAGTACTTTGCCCATGTGACAGCAGAAGCAGCATTGGACCATTGAATATAACACATTTTAAAGACAGACCTGTATATGTTATTATTTGGTCAAATAGCAGTTGTCAACATATCCTGCCCTGTTTGGTTTAGTTTAGAGAAATAGTGCGTAAACAGGCCCTTGGGTCCACCTGGTCCACACTGACTATCGACAGCACTATACCAAGCCAATTAACCTACAAACATGTACGTCGTTGGAGTGTGGGAGGAAAACGAAGATTTCAGAGAAAACTCGCGCAGGTCAAGGGGAGAACGTACAAACTCAGCACAGACAGCACCCGTAGTCAGGATTGAACCCGGGACTCGGAGCTCAGATGATGTAAGGCAGCAACTCTACCACCATGCTGCCCGGTGTCTATGCTTTGTCTCTGATGCCCTGCATGTACACTCCCCATCTCCTGTATTGCATCTACATCACCCTGTGCAGTATCTAATACAGTTCTAAGGCGGTGCTGTTGACACAGCTTTCCACAATGTATTTCCAGCAGCCCTCCATCTGTGCTGAGTTACACTGCCTTACACCTGTGTTGGGTCCACAAGATCCTATGTTTTTGCGTAGGAAGGAACTGCAGGTGCTGGTTTAAATGGAAGATATACACAAAAAGCTGGAGTAACTCAGCGGGAAAGGCAGCATCTCTGGAGAAAAAAAAAGGTAACATTTCGGATTGAGATCCTTCTTTAGACTGGAGAGTCGGGGGGAAGGGAAACGAGAGATATGGATAGTGATGTAGAGAGATATAGGACAAATGAATGAAAAATATGCAAAAAGGTAACGATGATAAAGGAAACAGGTCATTGTTAGCTGTTTGTTAGTTGAGAATGAGTTAGAGACAACGAGACTCAAGATGACTTTGAAGCTGTTTCGACTCCCTTTATATTTCCCTATTCCTACACACACACAAATATATAAACGCACGCACGCACGCACATATACGTACACATAACTAACTAACAAACAAACAAACAATAATAGTGCAAAATTAACAATAATAGTTTGTGTAGTTCAGAGCTCAATGGAGGTTGTAGTGTTTAACAGCCTAATGGCTGTTGGGAAGAAACAGTCCGTCTTTACAGTTTACAGGCTCCAGTACCTTCTTCCCGACGGCAGAGGCAAAATGACGCTGGCTGCCCTTTCGAGGCAACGACTCAAACATGTCTGAAGAAGGGTCTTGACACGAAACGCGCCCATTCCTCTCCAGAGATGCTGCCTGTCCCGCTGAGTTACTCCAGCGTTTTGTGTGTAACTCCTGTAAATGCTCTGTCAATGCTCTGTGCCCTGCTGTATCCGCACTGTTCTATGTCTGTTGCTCAACGACTCACCTCGGGCCAGTTCTACGCAGTCTTTTGTCCGGGATTAGGTTTAGATTTAGCTTTATTATTGTCATGTGTATCAAGGTACAGGGAAAAGCATTGTTTGACATAACTGTCCAAACAGATCAGACATTCTATACATAATACAACTAATCCAAAGTCAATAGATAAAGGGAACTATACCCCCAGAGTGCAGAATATATTGTAGTTCTCAGCATTGTCTAAAGGGCATGTCCCACTTGCCGATTTTCTCGGCGACTGCCGGCGTCATATCCGTGTCGTCAAAAGATTTTGAACATTTCAAAATCCAGCGGCGACGAAATAAAATGTTGCCAGACTTGAAAAGACACCGCGCGTCCTATGTCATCACGGCGTGTCACCATCGCGTCACGCCGCAAATTGTTCGGTGACCTGATAGGTCAGTCAACAATGCCAGCAGTCATTAAAAAATCGTCACGTTGGCCGCCCCCTTCAGAGCTGCATTGTTATGCTGATGTCTGCGTGTCTTTGAAGATTTATGTTTCTATGTTTCTAAGAGTTGTCCTGGATCCAGCACATTGGTGCAATCATAAAGAAAACTCATTAATACATCCACTTCCTTGGAAGATTGAGAAGATTCAGAATGGCAATGAATACTCCATTGAGCTTCTACAGGTGTACAGTTGTGTGCAGTTCATACTGGCTGGTTACATCGCAGCCTGGTTCGACAATTTGATTTCCCAGGAACGAAGGGGATGACAGCGAGTGGTGGACACCGCATGCCGCATAGACACAGACAGCTGGAGATACTCAGCGGGCTGAGCAGCATCACTGGAGTGAAGGAATGGCTGACGTTTTGGGTCAAGACCCTACTTCAGACCTACCTGGTGCATCACAGGTACTGACCTCCCCACCATCAGATAGAGGCATTGCCCCAAAAAGGAAGTCAATATCGTCAAAGACCCACACCACCCTGGCCACACTCTCATTTCACACCCACCATCAGGATAGAGAAGCCTGTAAGCCGTGACCACCAAATTCAAGAACAGGTTCTTATCAGCAACCTCTTGAACATGACACAACGCTAATCTCATATTTCACTTGGGCTACTCACAACCCCAGCGGTATGAATATTGACTTCCCCAACTTCAAGTAACCTTGCTTTCCCTCTCTCTCCATCCCTCCTCCATCCCAGTTCTCCGATGAGTTTGACTGTCGTCCTGATTAAATTTTACTTTGTATGTCTTCCCCTAGCTAACAGCGACCTATTCTACATTTCCCTTGAGCTTTGCCCCCTTAGATATCCCGTGTCACACCTTACCCTTCCGAATCTCTGGTTTCCCTCTCACCTGACTCTCAGTCTGAAGAAGGGGAAACGTCACCCATTCCATCCAACCCGAGATGCTGCCTGTCCCGCTGCGTTACTCCAGCATTTTGTGTCGACAACACTAACCACAACTATGGACTTCTTTGGACTGTGGTTGGTTTCACTAAGGGCATTGTGTTATTACGCAGTACGCAGGAAAGGGCATTGAGTTGTTACTAGTATGCAGGAAAGACAAGAAAATAGGAGAGTAGAACCAAAGTTGACATGAGGGCTAAAGATAGACACAAAAAGCTGGAGTAACTCAGCGGGTCAGACAGCATCTCTGGAAAGAAGGAATGGGGGACGTTTCGGGTCGAGACCCTTCTTCATTGATGGCTGTTGTGTACATTCCCCCTCTGCCGGGCCTCAGGGCAGACAGTAATATGGTTCAGGTGCTGACATTTACAGATTAACCAGGTCATGCTTCAATCTCCGAAAGAAATCGGCAAATAATTTTTGGAGTATTGTTTTCATTTATTATTCTCTGGTTTTCTAACCTCTCTGAGAGATTGTGCAGGTATAGGAAGAGAGAACATAGCTGGTTGCACCACCCCATCCTCACAAAATGTGCCAAAGGCTTGCAAGACGAGACGATATGTTTGTGATTATGTTCTCTGGGATGCCCGAAATTTGTTCTTTAGTTTAGTATTAGTTTAGAGATATGGTGCAGGAACTGGCCCTTCAGCCCACCGAGTCTGTGCCGACCAGATATCCACGCACACTAACACTATCCTACACATACCAGGAACCATTTACAATTACACCAAGCCAATTAGCCTTCAAACCTGTATGTCTTTGGAGTGTGGGAGGAAACTGGAGATTCTCGGGGAAAATCCATGCGGGTTATGGGGAGAACGTACAAACTCCATACAGACGGCACCCATAGTCCGGACCAAACCCGGGTCTCTGGCACTGTGAGGCAGCAACTCTACAGCTGAGCCACCATGCCGCCCCTTGTTGTCGACGTAGCCCAGGCCATCAAACCATGAACTCCACTTACACCACGCTGCCTCGATAAGGCCACCAGCATAATCAAGGACCAGCCTCACCCCGGTCACTCCCTCTTCTCCCTTCTCCTGTCAGGCAAGAGCTACGGATCTGTGAAAATGCACATCTCCAGATTCAGGGACAGTTTCTTCCCAGTTGTAATTAGGCAACGGAACTGTCCACTCACCAACTAGAGAGCAGTCCTGAACTTCCATCCACCGCATTGGAGACCTTTGATCAGATCTTTAATCAGACTTGATTGGATTTTATCTTGCAGTAAATATTATACCCTTTATCCGGAATCTGTACACTGTGTACCGTTTGATTATGATCATGTACAGTCTTTTCTCTGACTGGATTGCACACATCAAAAGCTCTTCGCTGCACCACTTGGAACGAAAATGGCGCCAACCTGTTGAGTCTTGTATATGGTCTCAGTGGGCTGTTTCTATACACTTTGTACTTAATCTAGGATTCTGCTTATGTATATACTTATGTATATAATTTACTGAACAGTATGCAAAAAAAGAATGTCATTGTACCTGGTACATGTGATAATATTGAACATTGAACCAATATATATAGATATAATATATGATATAATTATGTATAATTATAATATATTTTATAATTATATATATACTAATAATATTATATCAGGCATAATATTATCTTATTATAATATAATATACATAAATATGTATTATATATGTAAAATATAGATATATGTATGTATGTTATATTCAGTATATGTATATGAAGAAGGGTCTCGTACCGAAACGTCACCCATTCCTTTTCTCCAGACATGCTGCCTGTCCCACTGAGTTATTCTAGGTGAAAATGATTTACAGACAATGAACCACATCAGAATGAGTAGTGCTGGTGGCGCAGAGGTAGAGTTGCTGCCTAACAGCGCCAGAGCCTGGGTTCGATCCTGACCCCAGGTGCCGTCTGTACAGAGTTTGTACATTCTCCCCGTGATTGCCTGGGTTTTCTCTGCGATCTTTTGTTTACTCCCACACTCCAAAGATGTTGAGGTTTGTAGGTTAATTGGCTTGGTTGTAAATTGTCCCTAATGTGTGTAGGATATCGGTGATGTGCAGGGGATCGCTGTCTGTGCAGACTCGCCATAGAGTCTGTTTCCATGCTGTATCTCTAAACTAAACTAAACTAAACTAAACATTACTAAACTAAACTAGTGAAACTAGTACAATGAAGGACGGAGAGAGAGGTGATGCAAGGGTTAACATGGAAACCAAAGATACTACAGGAGCTTTGATAGAAACATAGTTCGAGCCAGCACCGCCAGAATCAGTACCCCGTTCCTGCTCTCTCCCCATATCCCTTGATTCCATTAGCATTGAGTCACATCCAAGCCTCACTTGAAAACAGACTTGAAGTGAGAGAAATCATACTTCATACTGGTGGGTTGTGAGGTAACTGAGGGTTAATACATGAAGTCAGTCGATGTGTGCAGATGAGGAGTGCCATGCCAGGTCTGGCCATGTGCTCCTGCCTGCACCTCAGATGTAGAGCTCTCCGTGCGTGCCTCATATTGGGGTTTTGGCAGCAAGTGCCATCATCTGAGGTGCAGGGGAGCAACTGGATGAAATTATGCAACATTCCAGTCTGCACTGCATGTGGCGATCACCACCATCGGCCCAGCCTCTGCTCCGGATGGTAAACGCTTCTCCAGCAACTACTGACACAGCTGGGGAACAAACAGTCGGGGGAGGCAAGCAGGTGGGAATCCTGGAAGCAGATGGACTTCTGAGGCTGGTGAGAATCTGGGCAGAGAGGGCAAATAGAATGTGAGACGACTCCGTTTGCAGCAGGCAGAGTCAGATGGGCTCCAGAAGCAACCACTACTCGGCCTCAGTCCATCAGAAACCCAGACACTCATCTATAAATAGTCTTTCATTACAATCTGCACCTTATGGGCTGTCGCTGCATCTAATTCATCCTGACAACTGGGGGGCAACATTTAAACCAGGGATAAGAAATAAAATAAAAGGAATAGAAAAGCGGTTATTGACAGCAAGACTTGAGACCAGTGAACATTTGGAGCCCTTAACAACGAGATGGGCACAAGCACAAAGTGTGGATGGTCCCGACCCAAAACATTGCCTATCCACAGTCTAAGTGATTTCTCCAACTTTGTCATCCTTGCTTTCTCTCTCTCTGTCCCTCTCCAACCCTGGTTCTCCAATTAGTTTCACTGTCCGTCTGATTAATTATACTGTTTGTGTGCCTCGTTGTCACCTTCCCCTCAGCCAGCTATGAGCCATTCTACATTTCCTTGATCAACATCTGCTTTGATTGTTCTGTTTCACACCTTACCCTTCCATATCTCTAGTCTCCCTCTCGCCAGACTCTCAGTCTGAAGAGGGGTTTTGACCCCGAAACGTCACCCATTCCTTCTCTCCAGAGGTGCTGCCTGTCCCGTTGAGTTACTCCAGCTTGTTGTGTCTGTCGTTCTTCTCCAGAGATGTGGCCTGATTTCCGGCATTTGTGCTTCCTGCCTGACGATACCAGCAAGACGAGGGCACGGCCAAAATGGTGAGGATCCTTGATGATAGATGCCACCCACTGAGTTACTCCAGCAGTTTGTGTCTTTTTTTATAAACCAGCATCTGCAGTTCCTTGTGTCTAAGTAGGGAAGGAGCTGTGAATGGCGTAAATGACTGTTATGCTGATAATTATCATGTAAGGAATGAGAGAGGTGGAAAAGACAGGACAGGGCTAGGACATGAGGTGAGTGGAGGGTTTGCCAGTGGGAAAGGGGAAGACTGAGGAGATCAAACAAAGAAATATGAAGATGAGGATGAAGGACAATGGGCAAACGAAGCAACTTGCTATCTCAATGAAGACATTGGATGAGTAACCTTGGAGGAGTGAGGGGATCCTCTTTATGTAGCTCAGAGAGATGAATGTTTAGTTTAGTTTAGTTTTGAAGACTTCTTCAACTTCTCATTGCTGAGGTCTGATGTTCCCATCAGTTTTGAAAGGGCATCATTAGTACCGAATAATTCCCAAGAAGAGCAAGGTGACGTGCCTCAATATCTACCAACCGGTGAGATTAACATCTGTGGTGAAGTGGCTTTGAGTGTTACCTTAGGCTCATATCAACTCCTACCTCACCAAGAACCTAGACCTGCTTCTGTGGCAGAGAATTCCACAGATTCACAACTCTCTGGGTGAAAACGTTATTCCTCATCTCAGTCCTAAATGGCCTACCCCTTATTCTTAAACTGCGAGCCCTGGTTCTGGACTCCCCCAACATGAGGAACATTTTTCCTGCATCTAACCAGTTCAATCACTGGGCATGTGGTCCCGCCTGTACCTCAGATGTAGAGCTCTCAGTGCGTGCCTCACGTGGGGTTTTGGCAGCAAGTGTCATCATCTGAGGTGCAAGGGAGCAACTGGATGAAATTATGCAACATTCCAGTCTGCACGGCATGTGGCGATCACCACCATCGGCCCAGCCCCTGCTCCGGATGGTAAATGTTCCAATTTCCCCTCTCACCTTAAACCAATGTGCCCCTAGTTCTTGATTCCCCTACACTGCAGAAAAGACTGTGTGTTTATTCTATCTGTTCCCCATCATGATGATATATGTCTGCAAGATCATTCAGCAGTCTCCTGTGCTTCGAGCAATAAAGTCCCAGCCTGCTCAACCTCTCCCTGGAGCTCACACCTTTATGTCCTGACAGCATCCTTGTAAATTTATTCTGCACTCTTTCCAGCTTAATGGCCTGTCTCACCAGCATGCGACTGCATGCGGCGAGCGCGACCAAACGTGGTGGCTTGAACCGTACGGCCTCACGGTCCCTCTTCGAACCGTAGAGCCGTATGGAGCTGGGCCCGTCATCATACTCACCAATCAGCTGGGCAGGAGGCGGGCCGACTGAATTTGGACATCGCACGGTGTCTAGCGGTGACGTCTTCACGCAACGCCACGCGCTAGGCGTACGCAGTCAAGACGCTGCGTACGGCGTCAAGACGCTGCGTACGGCCTCAATGCAGCTGCGGGCCAACAGGCGTCAGAACGTTGTCAGTTTTTCGGAGCCCCGCACGATGTCAGGACCAGCCCATCACAACTCCATGCGGTTCCGGCGATTGAAGTGGGACCAGCTCCGTTAGGCCGTACGGTTCAAGCGACCACGTTAGGTCGCGCTCAATGCATGCAGTCGCAGGTTGGTGGGACAGGCCCTTTAGCAACATCCTTCCTACAGCAGGGTGACCAAAACTGAACTCAATGATCCAAACGAGACCTCTACAACAACTTATACAACTGTAAAACATAATATCCCAACTTCTATACTCAGTAGCCTTACTGATGAAGGCCCATGTACCAAAAGCCTTCTTGACAAACCTATCTACGTGTGATGCCACTTTCCAGGAACTATGTACCTGGACTCCTAAATCCCTCTGCTCAACAACACCCCCAGGGCTCTGCCATTCACCGTGAAGATCCTGCTCCTGGTTTGACCCCAAAACGCAACACCTTGGCAGCATATATCTATTGCTCTCTCCATTAAACTCCATTCACCATTCCTCAGCCAACTTGCACCACTGATCAAGATCTTGCTGTAATTTTGTATTAAAAAATCGCCACCTTCACTATCTACGATACCACCCGTTTTAGTGTCATCTGCAAACTTATTAATCATGCCGTTTACACCCTCATCCAAATCGTTGATGTAAGCAACAAATGGCAATGGACCCAGCACCGAACCCTGAGGCACACTGCTAGTCACAGGCCTCCAGTCTGAAAATCAACCTTCCACCATCACCCTCTGCATCCATCCATGAAGCCAATGTTCTATCTGCCCAGTAAGCTCTCCCTAGATCCCATCCAATGTAAATTCCAGAGCAGCCTACCATGCAGAACCTTATCAAATTTCCTGCTGAAGTCCATGTAGACAACGTCTATTATTTTGCCCTTATCAACCTCTTTGGTTACTTCGTCAAAAAAATCAATCATATTCAGAAGATATAATCTCCCACGTTCTACACCATGCTGTTGATCCCTAATCAACCCCAGTCTATCCAAATACATATATGTGTTATCTTTCGGAATCCTCTCCAGTAATTTGACTACCACAGATGTTAGTCTCACTAGCCTATGGTTCCCATGCTATTCCTTACAGCCCTTCTTAAATAGGGGCACAACATTAGCCTGTCTCCAGTCTTCTGGCACTTCACCCGTGTCTAATGATGATTCATATTTCTCAACCAGACCGCCTGCAATTTATTCTCCAGCTTCCACAGTGTCTTAGGGTATATCTGATCAAGCCTTACTATGCCTTAGGACATCCAGCACCTCCTAAACCATAATACGGACTGTCCTCAAGACATCTCCATAAACTGTCCCAAGTTGCCCTGTCTTCAAACAGAGAACTTAGCCCATCTCCTGTAGCTCCACACAGAGGTGGCCGCTTGGGTTTCTGAGGTGCCCTCTACTCGTGTTAATATTATTGCTAGACATATCTCCCGCCCACTTTTTCTCCAAAATTGTAAATTGTTCCCAGTGTGTAGGATAGTGTTAGTGTATGGGGATCGCTGGACAGTGTGGACTCGGTGGGCCGAAGGGCTTGCTTCTGCACTGTATCTCCAAGTTACGCTAAACTACATAAGCATGTGCTAATGAACACACGCATACACATGCATGGCCCACGGCACAGAGCGCAGTCTCCACTGCACAATCCCCTTCACTCTCTCACTATTCCCATGACCACGCTCCTTTAAGGGATCGTGATGGAGACAGATACAATCGTGGTGTAGAACAGGTGCTTCGATAGACCCATGGATGCATGGGAAATAGAAGGATATGAACCCCGTACAGGCAGATGACATTAGCTTAATTTGGCACCATGTTCAGCAGAGACATTGTGGGCCGAATGGCATGGTCCTGTGTTTAGTTTTTTAGTTTAGAGATACAGCACGGAAACAGGCCCTTCGGCCCACCAAGCCCGTGCCGACCAGCGGTCCCCGCACACCAACACCATCCTACACACACTTGGGCCGATTTACAATTATACTAAGCCAATTAACCTATAAACCTGTTCATCTTGGGAGTGTGGAAGGGAACCGGAGATCCCGGAGAAAACACACGCAGGGAGAGCGTATAAACTCCACACAGACAGCATCCATAGTCAGGATCGAACCTGGCTCACTGGCTCTTTACCCTGAGGTCTGGCAGAGGGGGAATGTACACAACAGCCATCAATGAAGAAGGGTCTCGACCCGAAAGGTCACCCATTCCTTCTCTCCAGAGACGCTGCCTGTCCCGCTGAGTTACTCCAGCATTTTGCGTCTATTTTCAGACTTTGTATAATTCTTTGTAGTCTAAACCACATTCAGACTCTGCACGTTTCAGCCGGCTGACTCAGTCGCAGATGCAGATGCTGTGAGCTGGGCTTGGCTGTGCACCAGAGGATGTTTTGCAATACCATACTGTCAAGGACAGAAAATAGAGTCATTTTTTTTTAGTGTATACTCATACAAATTTAACCCAGGTTGCACACACCCAAAATTCCATTGGAACTATGTTCCATCGCAGAACCGGGAGACTTCCTTCCTCTATCCTTATCTGAAGCAGCACATGGTGCAGGGAGTTGACTGATCTCCGACCTGCAGTAAAATCCCCCATTGTCTGCAGCCTTTTGAAATGCAAATGTCACACACGCTGACCCTTCACTAACTCTCTATTAATTCCTCTTACCTTATTGTGTGTGACTGGACCGTGGACCATTGCACGTCGCCGTTAGTTATTTGTCACTGACTGGAGAGTAAATGCCAAAATCAGCCACAGCCCAAAATGACACACGTTGACCCACCACGAGCTCTCCTGTGAAGTTCTGATAGTTTCACTCAAATCTGTAAACAACCTGTAAACCCATCTCTTAAAATCAAACACAACGTGTTGGAGGAACTCAGTGGCCACTCGGGCCACCGAGGCCTACTCGATCTCACAGTTGCTGAACACTTCAAAACCCTTGTCCCACTTAGGTGATTTTTTCAGCGACTACAGGCGACTAGGTTGCCGCCACATGGTCGCTGGGTGACGCCTGTGCGGCCGTGCCTGATGAGTCATAACGTTTTTCTGGTTGCCACTGGATTTTGGACGTAGCTTGTCTTCTCCTGTCGTAGGTGCTGTCGTAGGTTGACTTCAGGATGACGCAGGTTGTCGCCGGATGATGTTGGTTGTCGCCGGGTGAATTCCATTGTCAACTACCTACGTCAACCGGCGACAGGTACCGGTTGTACGTTGTCGTAGGTGGACGTCCTAATGGGTGGCCGGTTATCATAGCTTGTCATGGGGGGGGGGTCCAGTCGCCACTTTTTTGGCGACCTGCTAGACGATGACAGTCGCCTAAAAAAAATAGCCTAAGTGAGGCAGGCCCTTAACTACCCTCCCATTCCCACACTGACCTTTCTGTACCGGGCCTCCTCCACTGTCAGAGTGCGGCCACTCGCAAATTGGAGGAACAACACCTCATATTTCGCTTGAGAATAACGACCTCTCTAATTTCAAGTAATCCTCGCTTTCCCCTCACACATCCTTGTTCTCAGACAAGCCTGACTGTCCCTATAACACCCCTCTCAACTCCGTTAAAGGACTCCAACAGTCTTTTCAGGTGAGGCAGATGTTCACTTGCACCTCCTCCAACTTCAACTACTGTATCTGCTGTTCCAGGTGTGGACTCCTGTATATCGGCGAGACCAAGCGCAGGCTCGGCGATCGTTTCACTGAACACCTCTGCTCAGTCCTCCTAAGCCTACCTGATCTCCCGGTTGTGAAACAATTTCCCACCATTAAGTCGAACAGCATCTCATATTTCGCTTGGGCAGCTTACAACCCAGTGGTATGAACATCAACTTCAAGTAACCCTTGCTTTCCCTCTCTCTCCACCCCTCCCCCATCCTAGTTCTCCGACCAGTCTGATTGTCCCCAAGATTAAATCTTATCTTTGTATGCTTCATTGTCACCTTCCTCTAGCTAACAAGGATCTATTCTACATTTTCATTGAACTTCGTCCCCTTTGATCTCTTGTTTTCACACCTTACCCTTTTATATCTCTGTGTCTCCCTTTCCCCTAACAGTCTGAAGAAGAGTCTGGGTACACAAAAAGCTGGAGAAACTCAGCGGGTGCAGCAGCATCTAAGGAGCGAGGGAGATAGGCGACGTTTCGGGTCGAGACTCTTCTTGCTCCGAAATGTCACCTATTCCTTTTCTCCAAAGATGCTGTCTGACCCGTTGAGTTACTCTAGCTTTTTGTCCGTATCTTCGGTTGAAACCAGCATTTGCAGCTCGACACAATATATTTTGTACTTTTAGCTTTAGAGACACAGCATTGAAAATAGGCCCTTCGGCCCACCGTGTCCGTGCCAACCATCAATAATCCATTTACGCTATCACTCCACTAGAGGCAACTAGTGCCAACTAACCTGCAAACCTGCACACCTTTGGAGTGTGGGAGTAAACCAGAGCACCCGAAGGAAACCCACCCGGTCACAGGGAGAATGGTCCATTGTTGGCTAAGTAGGAGGATGAAAAGGAAGGCATAAAAACGGTAAAACTAGTAGGACGACTAAGGTGGGGGAGGGATGGAGAGGGAGGGGATGCAAGGGTTACTTGAAATTAGAGAAACCAATAATCATACCGCTGGGTTGTAAGCTGCCCAAGTGAAATATGAGGCGCTGTTCCTCCAAGGTGCGTGTGGCAATGCTTGCTAATCTGTATGAGGTTAGCACCACAGTAAACAGAGGGGACTAAGGATGTGGGCAAAGGAGCACTGAATTTGCAATTGCCTCCATTTATGAAACAAATGGCTCTATGTCAGGAGTCAGGAGACAACAGTGTTATGTTCTTTCAGTCTAATTTAGTTGAGTTTAGTTTATTGCCACGGGTACCGAGGTACGGTGAAAATATTTTTTTGCGTGCTATCCCGTCAGCGGGCAGACAATGCATGATTACAATCCAGCCATTTACAGTGTTTAGAGACGTACATGATAAGGGAATAATGGTTGGTACAAGGTAAAGCCAGAGAGGAGTTGAAGAGGATCATAGTTTACATAAGAAATGTTGCGCTATCTCCTTCGCTCCTTAGATGCTGCTGCACCCGCTGAGTTTCTCCAGCTTTTTGTGTAACCCTAAGAAATGTTGCTGCAGGAGTTGAGATTGAAGCGTGTAGCGAGCGATTGTAATATGTGATAGCAGCCGCTGCCTCAAAAGGGCTGGCAGCATCATCAAGGACCCACACCATCCTGGCCACACACTCATCTCCCTGCTACCTTCAGGTAGAAGGTACAGGAGCCTGAAGACTGCAACGTCCAGGTTCGGGAACAGCTACTTCCCCACAGCCATCAGGCTATTGAACTCAACTCAAACAAAACTCTGAACATTAATAGCCCATTATCAGTTTATTTACACTATATCTGTTTTATTTATATGTGTGTGTATATATTTATACAATGGAATATGGACACACTGATCTGTTCTGTATTCATGCCGTCTATATTCTGTTGTGCTGAAGCAAAGCAAAAATGTCATTGTCCTATCTGGGACACATGACAATAAACCATCTTGACTTGACTTGACTAGATCTGCTTCTGTGGTTAGCACACAAGTAGTCGTCTGGGTTGGGCACCATCTTGGAATGATCCCATTGATGGCATTCTAACAATAACATTCTTACCTGCTGCAGATTAACAAGCTCGTTAATGCATTAACACCCATGTAATATATCAATGATACAATTAATTAATAAAACTAGGTAACCATAATAGTGCAAAAGCAAAGTCCCAGTGCAACCAAGGCACAGTCCATAGAAGTTCATAATTCCTGAGGTAGTGGTTAATGTTGCATAATGTTCGAGAGTTACAGTGAGGAAGGTGTTCCTGAAACTGGTAGACACAGTTTTCAGCCTCCTGCACTTCCTTCCTGGTGGTAGTAGCGAGTTGAGAGTGTGGCCAGGGTGGTGTGGGTCCTTGACCATTTTATCAGGATGCTTCACAGTTTGGTTTGGGAACAGCTCCGTCCAAGGCCTCAAGAAATTGCAGTGAATTGTGGACGCAGCCCAGACCATCGCACAAACCAACCTCCCTCCTATTGGCTCCATTTACACCTCGTGCTGCCCCGGCAAGGCCAGCAGCATAATCAAGGATGAGTCGCACCCTGGTCACTCCTTCATCTCCCCTCTCCCATCGAGCAAAAGGTATGGAACTATGAAATACTACTCCAGATTCAGGGACAGTTTCTTCCCAGCTGTTATCAAGCAACTGAATCATCCTACCATTGCGAGAGGATTTGAGTTTAGGAGCAAGGAGGTCCTACTGCAGTTGTACAGGGCCCTGGTGAGACTGCACCTGAAGCATTGTGTGCAGTTTTGGTTTCCTAGCTTGATGAAGGACATTCTTGCAGTTGAGGGAGTGCAGCGTAGGTTGACCAGGTTAATTCCCGGGATGGCGGGACTGACATATGATGAAAGAATGAATCGACTAGGCTTGTATTCACTAAAATTTAGAAGGATGATAGGGGATCTTATAGAAACATATACAATTCTTAATGGATTGGACAGGCTAGATGCAGGAAAAATGTTCCTGAAGTTGGGGGAGTCCCCAAGGGGTCACAGTTTAAGAATAGGAGGTTTCTCATTTAGGACTGAGATGAGGAAAAAACTTTTTCATGCAGAGAGTTGTGAATCTGTGGAATTCTCTGCCATAGAAGGCAGTGGAGGCCAATTCACTGGATGTTTGTAAGAGAGAGTTAGATAAAGCTCTTAGGGCCAACGGAATCAAGGGATATGGGAAGAACACAGGAGTGGGGTAATGATTCTGAATGATCATATTGAATGACGGCATTCGCTAGAATAGACACAACTTACTGGAGTAACTCAGGGAGCCAGGCAGCATCTCTGAAGAAAAGGTATCGGTGACGTTTCAAGTTGAGACCCTTCTTCAGACTGAGAGTAAGGGGAGACTGAAACAGATGTATGAAAAGGTTTGGAACAAATCAGTTCCTTGGTACCGATGACCAAGGAAAGGTGGAACCCACAATGGTCCATTGTTGGCTGTGGAAGAGGTGATAATAAGGGGATAACAGTGGAACAGGCAGGACCACCAGGGTGATGGAGGGGCGGAGAGAGAGGGAATGCAGGGTTTACTTGAAATTAGAGAAATCAATACTGATTGTGGAGTTGTAAGTTGCTCAAGCGATATATGAGGTGCTGTTCCTCCAATTTGCCAGGCTTTGTCCCATGCCCAGGTAGACAAAAATGCTGGAGAAACTCAGCGGGTGAGGCAGCATCTATGGAGCGAAGGAAATAGGTAATGCTTCGGGTCGAGACCCTTCTTCAGACTGATCTCTCTTTTCGAGTTTTCTCCAAACAGCCTGAAGAAATATTGCCTATCTATTTCCACCACAGATGTTGCCTGACCTGCTGAGTTCAGGGGCTGTCCCACTTGGGCGACCTAATTGGGGAGTTTAGAAGAGTTTGAAAAAATGACCAAAAAAAGTATCTATTTTTTCCATGGCGACCTTCTTTTACTCTCGGGCATTTTACGGCGCAACCTAGCTGAGGCCTCGAGTACGCAGAGACCCCTTTCGAGCATGTAGGAGAGTTACGAAGACCTCCTACGAACTCATGTCGAACATGCTGCGAGTATGAGTCGAGGGCAAACTCGCTGGAACTCGTGGATTAGGTCGCCCAAGTGGGACAGGCCCTTTCCTGCAGCACATTGTGCTCGTCACAGTTTGGCCTTGATAAATCTGGACCGGCTACTCAGAGCCTCGAGTTCAGCACACCAGCACTATTGTTTCAATTCAGTTAGTAAGGAGGAATTTGGAACAACAGTCGCCAGTCTCAATAACATTGACCACAAAAACTACTGAGATGTTGACAAAATCCATCTGGTTCACTTAATGCTTTCAGGGATGAGAATCTGCTGTCCTCTCTAAACCCGGCATACAAGTGACTCTAGATTCACCCCGTATGGTTAACTCTTTAAATCCCCACTCAAATGATCTACCAAATCATAGGTGGCACAGTAGCACAGCCGTAGAGTTGCTGCCTCACAGCGCCAGAGAACCGGGGTTCGATCCTGATTACAGGTGCTTGTACCTTCTCCCCGTGACCGCATGGGTATTCTACGGGAGCACCGGTTTCCTCCCACACTCCAAAGACGGACAGATTTGTTGGTTAGTTGGTTTCGGTCATGTTGTAATTTGTCCGTAGTTTGTTGAATAATGTGAGTGTACGGGGCGATCGCTGGTCGGCGCGGACTAGGTGGGCCGAAGGGCCTGCTTCCAAGCCGTAACTCTAATGTCCAAAATCTAAAGTAAAGGATAAAGTCTAAACCACATCACAGTCACCATCTTCTCATGGGCCGTTGGATCATTAAGGTTTTAGGGTTAAGTCCAGACATTCTGAGCTGTGGGGTGCTTGTAATTCACAATTATAAACAGCATACAAACCTGATCAGTCAACCTGGGCGGCACGGTGGCGCAGCGGTAGAGCGACTGCCTTACAGCGCCAGAGACCCGGGTTCGATCCTGACTGCAGGTGCTGCCTGTACGGAGTTCGTACGTTCTCCCCGTGACCTGCGTGGGTTTTCTCGGAGATCTTCGGTTTCCTCCCACACTCCAAAGACGTACAGGTTTGTAGGTTCATTGGCTTGGTATAAATGTAAAATTCTCCCCAGTGGGTGCGGGATAGTGTTAGCGTGCGGGAATCACTGCTCGGTGGGACGAAGGGCCTTTTTCCGCACTGTATCTCTAAAATAAATTAAACTAAACTAAACCTCAAAGATAGCTTTTTGTTGACAATGTTGCTGATTTGGAACTAGGACAAGATCTCTGTCACTTTAATCATGAAATCAACCACAGTTCAACCACTGCTCCAGCTAAAAATAAACAAGCATACCTTTAAAAAGCACCCTTCTACTCAGAGGCCTGTTTGAGATCCTTTCAAATAGAAATGTTCTTGCACAGGGTAACAAATTAAAGACTTTACTATGACTGATGGAATAATTCCTGTTACAAACCCTGATGTTTGTGTTAACAAAACCTTTCCAGATAAACCCTGTACAGTGTGTGAGAACAGCCTGAAGAAGGGTCTTGACCCGAAATGTCACGCGTTCCTTCTCTCCAGTGAAGCAGCCTATCCCGCTGAGTTACTCCAGCTTTTTGTGTCTATATACAGTGTGAAGGACAGGTTAAAGCGGTCTACAGGACTGCCATTTCTTACAACATTGTTTAGTTCTTGGTTTATGAGTGTGGAAACAGGCCTTTCAGCCCACTGTGTACACGCTGACCAACGACCATCCCGTACACTAGCATGATCCCACACGCTAGGGACGATTTACAATTTTTACCTAAGTCAATTAATCTACAAACCCGTAGCTCCGTCCAGCACGCATGCGCTGCATTAGTGTTCATGCAGTGCACCCGCAACGAACGGGAGTTCAAGGCGCTCCCGCTACAATTTGAAAGTCGGGCCGACAGGTAAGTGTTTTTACCGTGGCCGTGTGTATTTTCTCTGTGGTCTGCTTTATGTTCCAGGAGAATGAGCAAGACCAGAGGGAAGAAATCTGCAGCTCTGCCCCCGTTTGTCTCCCGTTGAGGAGCGTTATTTGGAGGGGGGGCAAGAGGCGGCAGGATTGACTACCGAGCCGAGCCCAGCAACGCTAGTGCTGCCTGAGCAGCGGGCTGGAGGTACCTGCATCCAGAACCGGGCGGTAGTATCCGACGATTCGGATGAAGATGCCTCACCGCTCGAGAGCGGCACAGGCAGCCGCCTAAGCCGAATGGAACGGCTTATGGAGCAAATGCTCCAGCGAGATCTGCTGAGAGAGCAGCAGCAGACTCGCCAAGGGAGCTCAGGCACTCCCGCAGTGTCCTTTACGGCACTGGCCATTGCTTCACCTTCTATTGAAGGCAGCATTGGCGACCAGGTCTGGGCTGGTCAAGAAGAGGGGTCGTAGGCTGAAGATGTCCGGAGTACGCAGGGTGTACAGGATCAGGAAGAGCTGCTGGGTGTGGTCAACCGCTACGTGGCCATTCCACGAGTGGGTCGGCCTTTAGAGCTGAAACCTGCAGCCAGCATTGACCACCTGTCCTCAAAACCCCTACAAGAACGGGTGGTCAATGAGGCTCTTGAATTATATACAACCCCAGAAAATTGTGCATCATTGAATGTACCAGCTGTAAACAGCCAAATTTGGGGACATTTGGGGCAGAGCATCAGGAACCTGGAGTTGAAGCTCCAGAAAACCCTAAAACTCCTGACAGCAGGAATAACATCATATGCTCGGTCCATAGATGGTGTGGACATCACCACAAATCAGCAAGATACATTAGCTCTGCTGTGCACCACTCAATATGAGATTAACAATTTACTGAAGGAAATCATCAAGCCTGCGCTCAACCCTAAGTTTGCAGGACTTTGCAAAACACCGGGTTCAGAACCTCCAATTCTGCTCATTGGAAAGGACTTTCCAAAAAAGGTGAAAGACCTGGCGGAAGAGTCCAAGACCTTTGGTCTTGTGAGGGCAGGTTTGGGACCGAGCAGACCTAACAAACCCAGGTGGCAGTACCCCACGGCTTCCACCAGTCGTCGACTACCATATGGGACTGGTGAAAGCTCGGGGTCCGCAACCATTCCCCATAAGCCTTTTTTAGGCCTGGGCCCAGAGCGGATCCCATGGAAAATGCGCCACCCCCAACATCAACATCAACAGCAACATCAACAGCAGCCCTCTACAGCCCAGCATCACCTCATCGTCCAGCGAAGAGGCAGAAGAAGCACCAGTAACCATGGAGGAAGGTGGGTCTGGTTCCTCTCAGCATATGAGCAGTAGGGGCTCTATACTAACAGGGGGAAGATTGCACTTGTTTTTGGATACATGGGAGTCTATCACTAATGACAAATATATACTCAGCAGCATTCATGGCTATAAAATTGACTTTGTTCATGAAAACATGCCGCCAGTTCAGCATATACCCCAAAGGGTATTCACCCTCTCAGTAAAAGAGAAACAAGAGGGTCAAGCTGAACTGATGAGGCTACTAGCAAAAGGTGTCATTGAAAGAACAAAACATGAACCTTTGGAATTTGTGTCTAATATTTTCACTAAAACTAAAAAGATGGTGGATGTCGCGTCATCATTGACTTAACTAATTTAAACGAGTCTGTTAAGTATATACATTTCAAGATGGAAACTTTTGAAACAGCCATACAATTGATTTCTAGAGGGTACTTTCTAGCAAGCATTGATTTAAAAGATGCCTACTACCCAGTACCCATTCACAAGGAGCATCGTAAATACCTAAAGTTTATCTGGATGAAACAGCTATGGCAATTTAAAGCGTTACCAAATGGGCTAACCTCAGCTCCAAGGTTGTTCACTAAAATCTTAAAACCTGCTTTGGCATTATTGAGGAAACAAAAGCATATAGTCATGGCGTACTTAGACGACATTTTAACAGTAGGGAAAACCTTGGAGACAGCTATTTTGGCAGTGGCAGCCACCAAACGTTTGTTTGAAACTTTGGGGTTTGTCATACATCCAGATAAATCCAATTTGACACCGTCCACAACCATGGACTTGGATTTATAATTGACACTATTCGCATGATTGTAACTCTGCCGAAGGGGAAAGCATCAGAGTTGGCACTATCATGCAACGAACTAATGGTTAATCATCAGCCAACCATACGGCAGGTAGCTAGTGTTATTGGGAAAATGGTAGCAGCCTTTCCAGCTGTACAATTTGGGCCTTTGCACTATCAAAATTTACAAAGAGCAAAAGCACTAAAGGAAAACTCAGGTCACTTTGACCGAGCTATGAATTTAACTGCTGAATCCATTCCAGAGTTACAATGGTGGACAAGGAACATTAGGCTTAGTTACAGTCCCACAATAATCACCAACCCAGAATTAACCATTCAAACGGATGCCAGTGCTTTGGGCTGGGGAGCAACTAATATGTAATCCAGCACAGGGGGCTGATGGACTAATTCTGAATCATCCAGACATGGGGTATCAATTACTTAGAAAATGTTTGGTGCGTTTTATGGTTTAAAAGCATATTCATTTAATACGCATCACGCACATGTCCGGTGGCAATTAGATAATACCATGGTGGTGGCTTATATCAACAACATGGGTGGTGTAAAGTCGATATCATGTGACAATTTGGTCAACCTAATCTGGCAATGGTGTGTCGAAAGACATATTTGGTTATCAGCAACTTACCTACCAGGTAAGCAAAATACAGTGGCAGACACCAGGTAATGCAAATTTAACGATAACATCGAATGGATGTTAAATCCCAAAGTGTTTGCTGAAATTACAAAGCAATATGGCACACCAGATATCGACCTATTTGCATCTAGGCTGAATCACCAGGTACCAACGTATGTCGCTTGGGAACCAGACGCTGAGGCAGCACACCGTTGGAATTCCCCAGCAGTCCAGAATTATTAATCCACCCGGTGTCAAGCATTAGTCACCCGTGCCATGACAGAGTCAATCTCCTGGCTTGCAGATTCTAAAAAGACCTCTACTGGGCCTGGAACTGTCTGAAGACGCCATCAACATGATGACCGCATCCCACCGGGAATACCACCAGGAGACAATACCTGACCAACATAAGGAAGTGGGAATGGTATTGCTCCAAAACAGGAACTACCTACACAACAGCAACAGCTACCAGTGTTGTGGAGTTCCTGGTTGGATTACAACGGGATGGACTCAGCTACAGCGTCATCAATACAGCCAGGAGTGCGTTGTCAGCTTATTTGGTTCCAGCAGCAGGACAACAGGCTTTGGGGTCCCATCCACTGGTGGTCAAAATCATGAGGGGCATTTTAGAAACATAGAAACATAGAAAATAGGTGCAGGAGTAGGCCATTCGGCCCTTCGAGCCTGCACCGCCATTCAATGTGATCATGGCTGATCATCCAACTCAGTATCCCGTACCTGCCTTCTCTCCATACCCCCTGATCCCTTTAGCCACAAGTGCCACATCTAACGCCCTCTTAAATATAGCCAATGAACTGGCCTCAACTACCTTCTGTGGCAGAGAATTCCAGAGACTCACCACTCTCTGTGTAAAGAATGTTTTCCTCATCTCGGTCCTAAAGGAATTCCCCCTTATCCTTAGACTGTGACCCCTTGTTCTGGACTCCCCCAACATCGGGAACAATCTTCCAGCATCTAGCTTGTCCAACCCCTTAAGAATTTTGTAGGTTTCTATAAGATCCCCCCTCAATCTTCTAAATTCCATCGAGTACAAACCGAGTCTATCCAATCTTTCCTCATATGAAAGTCCTGACATCCCAGGAATCAGTCTGGTGAATCTTCTCTGTACCCCCTCTATGGCAAGGATGTCTTTCCTCAGATTTGGAGACCAAAACTGTACGCAGTACTCCAGGTGTGGCCTCACCAAAACCCTGTACAACTGCAGTAGAACCTCCCTGCTCCTATACTCAAATCCTTTCGCTATGAATGCTAACATACCATTTGCTTTCTTCACTGCCTGCTGCACCTGCATGCCTACTTTCAATGACTGGTGTACCATGACACCCAGGTCTCGTTGCATCTCCCCCTTACCTAATCTGCCACCATTCAGATAATAGTCTACCCTCATGTTTTTGCCACCAAAGTGGATAACCTCACATTTATCCACATTGTACTGCATCTGCCATGCATCTGCCCATTCACTCAGCCTATCCAAATCACCCTGAAGCCTACAAGCATCCTCCTCACACCTAACTATACCCCCCAGCTTGGTATCATCTGCAAATTTGGAGATGTTGCATTGAATTCCCTCGTCCAAATCATTAATATATATTGTAAATAGCTGGGGTCCCAGCACTGAGCCTTGCGGCACCCCACTAGTCACTGCCTGCCATTCTGAAAAGGACCCGTTTACTCCTACCCTTTGCCTCCTGTCTGCTAGCCAGTTCTCTATCCACATCAATACTGAACCCCCAATACCGTGTGCTTTAAGTTTGTATGTTAATCTCTTATGCGGGACCTTGTCGAAAGCCTTCTGAAAGTCTAGATATAACACATCCACTGGTTCTCCCTTATCCACTCTACTAGTTACATCCTCGAAAAATTCTATCAGATTTGTCAGACATGATTTACCTTTCGTAAATCCATGCTGACTTTGTCCAATGATTTCACCACTTTCCAAATGCGCTGCTATCCCATCTTTAATAACTGACTCTAGCAGTTTCCCCACTACCGATGTTAGACTAACTGGTCTGTAATTCCCCGCTTTCTCTCTCCCTCCTTTTTTAAAAAGTGGGGTTACATTAGCTACCCTCCAATCCTCAGGAACTATTCCAGAATCTAAGGAATTTTGAAAAATTATCACTAATGCATCCACTATTTCTGTGGCTACCTCCTTGAGTACTCTGGGATGCAGACTATCTGGCCCTGGGGATTTATCGGCCTTCAATCCGTTCAATTTACCCAACACCACCTCCCGGCTAACCTGGATTTCACTCAGTTCCTCCATCTTATTTGACCCCCGTTCCACTGCTATTTCCGGCAGATTATTTATGTCTTCCTTAGTGAAGACAGAACCAAAGTAGTTATTCAATTGGTCTGCCATGTCCTTGTTCCCCATGATCAATTCACCTGTTTCTGACTGCAAGGGACCAACATTTGTTTTAACTAGTCTCTTTCTCTTTACATATCTATAAAAACTTTTGCAGTCAGTTTTTATGTTCCCTGCCAGTTTCCTTTCATAATCTATTTTCCCTTTCCTAATTAAGCCCTTTGTCCTCCTCTGCTGGATTCTGAATTTCTCCCAGTCCTCCGGTAGGCTGCTTTTTCTGGCAAATTTGTATGCCTCATCTTTTGTTTTTATACTATCCCTGATTTCCCTTGTTATCCATGGATGCACCACCTTCCCCGATTTATTCTTTTGCCAAACTGGTATGAACAACTTTTGTACTTCATCCATGCAGTCTTTAAATACCTTCCATTGCACATCCATTTTTTAACACTAATTCCCCCAGACCAAGGTACACTCAGATCTGGGATGTCAGCATTGTGCTGACCACCACCCAGGTCACTCACGCTGGACCAACTTACCCTGAAATCAGTCATGTTCATGGCACTAGTGTCAGCTCAAAGGGTACAGTCTCTCCACCTTCTGAGGCTGGACAGCATGACAGAGTCATTGGACTGTATCACATTCCATATTCAGGGTCTGGTCAAACAAACTAGACCAGGAACCATGCCTCCAGTTATGGAGTTCCAGGCATATTCATCTGACCCACGGCTGTGTGCCAAGACCCATCTCACCATATACATAGACACAACATACAACTTGAGGGAGAGAAAAAGCCTTATGGATAAGCCACAAAAAGCCTCATGGTCAGGTGATGAGCCAAACCATTTCAAGGTGGCTCAAACAGGTGCTTAAGTCCGCGGGAGTCAATACTAATGTTTACAAATCTCACTCCACCAGGGCAGCATCCACGTCGGCGGCTAGGCGAATGGATGTGCCTATGGACCACATTCTGGCCAGAGCAGGATGGTTCTCGGAAAGAACTTTCCAAAGGTTTTATAATAAGCCTCTGGTGGAACCTGCTACATTTGCAGACAGAATTTTTAGAGTCTGCAGATAATATTTAATTTAAGCATGGGGGACTTACGATGAGGGATTACGTGCCCTCCGCTCCCACCCTCTGTTATTCAGATCAACTGGTAATTAAGTTATTATTTTTTCTTTACTATATTTATTTCAATCGTTGTGTTTTTTCTGTGAATCCACACCGCTGCTTTGAAGGATGTCGCGCATGCGTGCTGGACGGGGTCTTCACGTAATCCCTCATCGTAACTCCTCATAAAATACAGATCAAACTTCAAACTGGTAAGTTGTCATTTAATCAGGTCAGGCAGCATCTGTGGAGGAGACGGATAAAATGACATTTCAGAGTGATCGGAGAAGAAGATTGAAAACTGGGGTTATTAAGATTTTTTTTTGTTTATTATTTATAATCTGTCTTGATTGTTACATATTATCTGCAGCTGCCAGAGGGCCACGTGGCCATCCGCGTACACAGCGGTGCTCTGGGAATGTCTGCCGCTGCAAGACCCAACGGACTACGGCTTTCAGGGAGAGGCTGCTGAGCTGAGCCATGCTCACGATGGAGCCAGTGACAATGACGGACACGACAGGCGAGGACTGAGGCCGGTAGGAGAGGAAAGGGAACTGGGGTCTGTCCATCCGCACACTTGCGGTCTGCTATGAGTGGCGCCCGCAGGGAACAAGTGAGGAGAGGGACGATGGTTCACAAGTCACTCCACACATCCAAGGTAGGTTTTGGATGGAGGCCCGGCAGCTACTCATTACACCGAGTGGACTGGACTCTGTAAATGACTCTTGCACACGGTTGATTATTTCTGTACCATTTGCAAACTGGAGAAGTTCTTAGGTATGGCAACATTCCACTGGACTGTTTGTAAGAAAATAATTTCACTGTTCATTTGCCCTTGGTACACATGACGATTAAAGCACCATTGAAACGTTGTGTATTGTGTTCCCAGTCCTGTAATGCTGCTGAACATAAATGGACTGTCCCACTTGGGCGACCTAATTGGCGAGTTTAGAGGAGTTCTGAAAAAATTAGATGTTGAAGACCTCCTTCGACTATGATGAAGATTAGCTTCGACTAGCTACGACTAACTTCGGGAAAATTGGATACTGAATAGTGGAGAGTGAAGACGATCTCCTTCGATCTCCTTAGACCACCCTTCGACCTCCCTTTGACTATGATGAAGACTTTCTATGACTACCTTCGACTACATTCGACTACCCTTGATTACCCACGACTAACATCCCGACCTACTATGACCTATTTCGACTAAACCTACGAATAAAAACAGTATCGATTTTGCCATGGCAAACTTTTTTTCCTCCCAGGCAAAAACGCCACAACCCAGTTGAGGCGTCGAGTACTTGTAGACCACTCTTGCGCATGAAGGAGAGTTACGAAGACTCCCTACGACCTCGTGTCGACCATGCTGCGGGTATGAGTCGAGGGCAAACTCGCCAGAACTCGCAGATTAGGTCGCCCAAGTGGGACAGGCCCATAAGAATTTCCTTGTTTCATTGTCAGTACATGTGACAATAAGTGAGATTTGTATTCCTTTTTTTTTTGTTACGTTTTTTTATTAATTAGAAGCAATTACATAATTTTAAAAAAAGATACGTGTTCATAATTGACATAATAAAAATCATTTTGTTGTTTGTAGCTATACATAACCAGTATTATTTATGTTAATCCTTGCCTAATAATTGTGCTTCTATATTATTTTTTTCCATTTTTTATAAAGATAGAAAATAGTGGAAAAAGATTAAACAAAAATATATATATATATACATATAGCTATATACATATACATATATATATATATATATATATATATATAAAAAGTTAGGAAAGAATGGAATATTCTACAGATTCTGGTTGAGATTTGTATTCCGACTGTGCATGCCCAGGTCATAGGTGACTAGTTATAAACAGTCTAGGCAACGGTGGTGCTGCATGGTGTGCAGGCTTGCATTTCTTCCATGGTCGGGGTCGGGGTCCGGGTTGGGCCCGGCTCTCCGGGTGCTGTTCGGATGCAGCTGGGCCATCCTCGTCCAGAGGTGTCCTGGTGGCTGTGGGCTGGTGGGGTGGCCCCGGACTTGCAGCCGGCACGGGGGAGGGGGGGGGGGCGCTGGCTCTGCTCGGCTCCCAGGGTGGGCCGTTCCACGGCGAGTGGGTGACTGTCGGCTGTGCCTCTCGCCTTTTCCAGTGGCTGTTGAGAACTTACATTCTCTCAATTGGATAGATGCCACCGCCCCTTGCCCCTTCCAGTCTTTCATACTCGGGTACAACACCCTGATTGATTTCTCTTCTCCACTTCCACCCACCTCCCCTCAGTCCGACACCGACATCCTGCTGAAGATGGGCAGCCGCCGGCCCTGCTCGAAGACGGACGACTTGGAGCCGCTGCTGCTGGAGTTGTCCCGGTCATTAATGTTAATGTCCTCAGGTTTATTTTATGTGGGGGTCGGGGGAGGGGTCGGGGAGGGGTCGGGGAGGGGTCGGGGAGGGGTCGGGAAGGGGTCGGGGAGGGGTCGGGGGAAACTTTTATTCAATCTGTTACCTTGCCGTAGATGCAATTGTTTTCCGGATCGTTGCTCTGCGGCCTAACATCATGGAGCTGGAGGCCTTGCTAGGAGACTGACTTTAAGCCCCACCATGGAGACATGGACTTACCATCGGAGCGGATGCATTGCCCTGCGGATTTCCCCATCGAGGAGCTTGCAGACTCGGGTAGAAACGATGCAGAAGGTTTCGACCAGCCCCGACCCGGGGTCAGATCGCCCGGTGCGGGGGAGCTGTGATTCGCCCTCGATGTAGGGGCTTGATCGCCCTGATGCGAGGGCCCAAATGCCGCCGGCTACGGGAGCCAAGATCGCCCCGTCAACGGAAGGCTCGAGGCCCCCGACCACGGGAGAAGAAAGAAAGGCAGACATTTAACTTTCACCTTCCATCACAGTGAGGAAGGTGGAGGTGTCACTGTGGTGGATGTTTATGTTAAAATGTGTTTTGTGTCTTCTGTTGCTTTTTATTTGTATGACTGTACGGCAAATCAAATTCCTCAAATGTTACAAAAACATACTTGGCTAATAAAGTAAGATTATGATGATTATGGTTTTCAGGCTTCTGAACGGTCCTTCCATTAGCTAGGCAAAATCGAACCTGGGTCTCTGTTGCTGCAAGGGAGTGACTGCTGCTACGCCACTGTGCTGCCCGTCGAGGGCTTCTTCTCTGTCGGGAACCTCCCCAATCTGTCCGCCATGGGTGACCCTGCCAGGAGCACAGCTCCAGACGGTATGCGTCTCCGGATCCCAGCTACATGCGAGCTTCCCACCACAGCAGGGTGGAGATACTCGGAGAAAGGTGCATGGTAAGTAGGAACACACAGGCTATTGTGTGCTCGAACATGATAAGTAAGGATGGTATTAGTGGGAGACATTCGGGGAGAGGTGGAGGGCAGAGGGAACCTTAACCAGTTTAGGAAGGCTGGTTTAAACCCAAGATAAACACAAAAAGCTGGAGTAACAAAGGCAGCAACACTAGAGAGAAGGAATGGGTGATGATTCGGGTCAAGACCCTTTTTTCAGAGTCACTAAAACACTTTCGTTGAGTTGAGTTTATTGTCATGTGTACCGAGGGACAGTGAAAAGCTTTTGTTGTGCGCTAATCAGACAATACATGATTAAGCAGATGACGGAGTGGAGGTGGTAAATCTAGGGTGGTGTATCCCTCACTAACAGTCTGTCTGTCTTTTCTTCTTATTATTTTTAGTACAGCATGTGTTAAAAAGTATGTTTTAGTGTTCCTTGGTTTGTTTTATGTGGAGGTTGCGGGGTGATTGGGGGAAACTTTTTTGGGGGAAGCATTTTTGAATCTCTTGCCGATGCGATTTTTTTCCATATCGTATCTCCGTCCCCACTGTGGCCTAACATCGTGGAGATGGCCGCCTTTCCCGGAGACGGACGGCTGATCTCAGCCGCGGGAGTCTGCGGGACTTTAACATCGCGGAGCTTGCGATCCTTTTACCGGGGATCGAAGCACAAACCGCGGGGCCTGTGGACATTAACATCGTGAAGCCTGCAGTCTCTGGTAACAAGAGGCCGACTCAGGAGCTCCATGCTGCGGAGAGAGTTTTAACTGGCTCCGACGCTGGAGTTTCGATCACCCCGACGGGGGCTTCGATCGTCGGCTGCGGGGGCTGAGGGTGACCAACTCAAGATCTTTAAAATGACAAACAAAGGGGGGAAAAGGAAAACAAAAACGGAAGACACTTCTTTGTTGAAGAGCAAGGTCGAAGGTTATAAATAAAACGTAGTCACCAATAAAACAACAAGGGAATTCCACAAGAATGTCACAAGTTCACAAATGCACAAGTTATAGGAGTCGAAGTCTACTCCACCATTCAATCATGGCTGATCTTTGTCTCCTAATCCCATTTTCCTGCCTTCTCCCCATAACCCTTGACTCCAGTTCTAACCAATAATTTGTCTATGTTTGTCTTAAAAACATCCACTGACTTGGCCTCCACAACCTTCTGTGGCAATGAGTTCCACAGATTAACCATCCTCTGACTAAAGACGTTCCTCCTCACCTCCTTTTTAAAAGAATGGTCTTTAATTCTGAGACTATGACCTCTGGTTCTAGACTCTCCCACCAGTAGAAACATCCTTTCCACATCCATATCGATGCCTTTCATTATTCAGTATGTTTCAATGAGGTCCCCCCCCTCAACCTTCTAAACTCCAGCGAGTAGAGGCCCATTGCCGTCAAACGCTCATCATAGGTTAATCTACTCATTCCTGAAATCATTCTTGGAAACCACCTCTGGACCCTCTCCAGAGCCAGCACATCCTTCCTCAGATATGAGGCCCAAAATTGTTCATAGTGGTTTCCTGGCACAGTGTGTGCAGGAAGGAACAGCAGATGCTGGTTTAAACCGAGATGGACACAAAATGCTGGAGTAACTCAGCATGTCAGACAGCATCTACCTGATCTATTCCTCTTGGCCTCGACGCAGTCTCGGACTGGAGACAACCTTCACCATATTTGCTTCCTCATCACAATATTTCCTTGCCCATTTATTTTAACCTTGCATCACCTTAGTTATAAAACTTCCTTTCTAAAATCCCATAATGATTTTTGCTCCACCACGTTCAAAATTCTTCTTGAGTTTAATCTAGCTTTTGCCACCCTAGATTGCACTCTACACGGGAAACCAATTGGCTTTGAAAACTTGCATCTCATCCCTACACAAGTTCGATCATTTCTCATCATTTAAAGCTTCTTGAGTGTAGGATATTCAAATAAACAATTCTTCACAAAGCCCTGTTACCTGATTTATCGGATGCTGCTAGTGTGGGTTTACATCAGTAGACAAAGGAATATTTTCTAAACAGGAATTTCCCTTAATGTCAAAAAATTCCTGAGTCTAACAAAACCACATGACGACATTCCCTGAAGCAACTATTGTTCCTTTGGCGACTCGTCTTGAAGTACGCTCGTCTGTAGAGCATCCGATTAGAGAGCGCAGGGTAAAGAATGCAAGATCACACTCTTTGGTCTGCCTGAAACTTGTCAACCTCAGCAGAGCGAGATGTCCGTCAGGGAATGTTGCCGACTGGCCCGCTCCAGACTGCAGGAATACGTGCTGAGGGACTCGCTGAAGCTTGGTGCAGCCAATGTCAAGGCTCGGTGGAGGAAGACTACAGACTACAGTCCTTCCGCTGCTGGACATGGGGGGGGGGGGCAGAGTCCGCTGGGGAGACCGCTCAACCAAGGGAAGGATATCACCCCCGGGGGCCACATGAGTGATAAGGGTGTAGGAAGGAACTGCAGATGCTGGTTTACATCAAAGATGGACATAAAATGCTAGAGTAACTTAGCGGGTCAGACAGCATCTCTGGAGAAAAGGAATAGGTGACGTTTCGGGTTGAGAGCGTTCTCCAGTATTCCTATCCCATGCTGTCAGTGTGTGTAGGGTCTTCACTGAAACATAGATGGAGAATTTAAGACAGACAAAATTGTTGGAGAAACTCAGCGGGTGAGGCAGCATCTATGGAGAGAAGGAATCAGCGACATTTTGGGTCGAGACCTTTCTTCAGACTGATGTCAGCGAGAGGAGGGGGCGGGAAAAAGAAAGGAGGAGGCGGAGACAGTAGGCTTGTGGGAGAGCTGGGAAGGGGAGGGGAAGGAGGGAGAAAGCAAGGACTACCTGAAATTGGAGAAGTCAATGTTCATACCGCTGGGGTGTAAACTACCCAAGCAAAATATGAGGTGTTGAATATAACATGTGTTGGAAGGAACTGCAGATGCTGGTTTAAATCAAAGATAGACACTGGAGGAACTCAGCGTGACAGGCAGGATCTCTGGAGAGAAGTAGCAAGTCTGGGTTAAAAAGTAATCGTAGAGTCAGCGAGCAGGAGGAATCACAGAGGGGGTGAGGGATAGCAGTGAGAGAGGATGACGAGGTCTGAAGAAGGGTCTCGAGCTGAAACGTCACTCATTCCTTCTCTCCAGAGATGCTGCCTGTGTGAGTTACTCCAGCTTTTTGTGTCTGTCTTTGGAGAGTTGATCGAGTGGACAAGTTGTGGAAGAAGGCAGAAGGAAAAATTCCCGCTCATCCAGTTATGAGCAACCAGATGGCTTTATGAGTGCGCACGTGCACTTCAGTAGGTACAGGATCAACCTGCATCTGTAAACTTGTGGTACCATTCACATGGCCATGTTTGGATTACTTTAGAATGTGTCAGGAAACAGCACAATGGGCCAAAACAATCAAACTCTCGGGACCTTTGTTGATTTATTTCAGTATTATGACCATTTTAGACCTAGGGTGTGTGAGTATGCCATGGATGTTAGAGTATTTAACTCAAGTCAAATCACAAGTTATATAGTGACCTGATATGGTAATAAGAATGCATTCCTTGGACCGGTAAATATACAATGGAAAGCCCATCGATGACTGTCTTCCAGTGAAGAAGAAAGCATTTGAAGCATCTTTCTCTACAGGTTCAGATAGGCATAGAGGGGTTGAGATAGAGGCATAGAGTTCTATAGCAAGGAAGCAGGCCCTTCAACCCAACATGCCCACACTGACCAACATGTCCCATCTAAACTAGTCCCACTGGGTTGCGTTTGGCCCATATCCCTCTAAATTGTCCTGTCCAGTTGTTTCTTAAATGTTGTCATAGTTGTTGTCTCAACAACCTCCTCTGGCAGCTCGTTCCATATACCCACCACCCTCTGTGTGGAAAAGTTGTTCTCAGGTTCTTGTTAAATATTTTCCTTCTACATATACGTGTTAGTTCCCCTTCTACTTTTTTGTTCACTTCCCATTGTGTGACAAAGTCACACCTCAGATTCCCATTAAATCTTTTCCCCTTCACCTTAAACCCATGTCCTCTGCTTCTCGACTCCTCTACTCTGGGCAAGGGACTCTGTGCGTCTACCTGATGTATTCCTCTCATGATTTTATACACCTCTATAATATGACTTACTTCCCCTCGAGTGTTGATGCGATTGACCTGGGAAATGCGGACTCTTCCATTGGCGAGGCAGGAGGAAGTTAGTGGAATGGCGGGATGGGTACTTTGTGAGATGGTTCGGTTCTCTGGACACTTACACGGGACCTCAGCGGTCTCCAGATCCCTAGCCTAGAGGTTCTCAGTGACATCCTGAATGCACCTTCCCCATTTTTGGTGAACACTAGCCAGGGGCTCCCAGGAACCAGTGGAAATGTTGCATCTCTTCAAGAAGGCTATTTAAACCATGCTGGTATGATTGGGATCATGGCTGTCTCTGTTGAACATAACAAGCATATTAACCACCTGAAGGCGTACTACATTCTTTCCTCCAACGCCAATGGTCAGTATCGGAACTTCAGTATGTCTGCTCCACCAAGGTCTCAGGTTGCCACTTCAATGGTCCATTGACCTCCTCTGGCTGCTTGTTCCATATACCCACCTCCCTCAGTGTGGACTTTTCACTCCCCCTTCTAGTTTTTAACATGATGTCTTTCTCAACTATTTGCAAGAAACATTATGCCTACTGAAATTTAGACTTTTACTCTAGACTTTTAGAAATTTAGAAATTTAGACTTTCAAGATACAGCATTGAAACAGGCCCTTTGTGCCGACCAGTGATCGCTATCCTACACACCAGGGACAATTTACAATTATACTGAGGCCAATTAACCTACAAACCTGTATGTCTTTGGTGAGTGGGAGGAAACCGGAGCACCCGGAAAAAACCCATGCGGTCACAGGGAGAACGTGCAAACTCCCTACAGACAGAACCTGAAGTCAGGTTGTGCCACTTTGCCACTGTGGCGCAACCTAAAGTCAACTCATACCTGTTCTAACGTGGAGAAAATCACCCTTAATGACTACACAGGCAGCAGCTAAAGAATTTCATGATTCTTTTGGAGAATTCCATTCATTCCAGAAATTGCTGACCCTTGCCTTAGAACAGGAAACCTACTTTGATGTAATATTCCGGGTGCCAACCACCAGGTGGCGCCAGCAATGGCTGCCTCGCCAACAGTCTGTCAGACCCTTCCTTCTTTTGCTGTTTGTCTGTATGTGTTAAATGTATGTTTTTAATGTTTTTTAGCTTGTTTTATGTGGGTGGGGGGGGGGGGGGGAGAGTTGGGGGAAACTTTTTCTAAGCTCTCACCTCGACGGAAATGTGATTTTATTTCCGTACCGTATCTCCGACTGCACTGTGGCCTAACATTGAGGAGTTGGCAGCCTTTGCTGGATTCCGACTTCAAGAGCTCCACCGCGGAAGCCTGCGGACTTTAACATCACGGAGCTCGCAGTCTCAGGTCAGAGACAAACTTCAGGAACTCCAAACTGCAGGAGCTACGACCGCCCCATGCAGGAGCTTTGATCACCCCGACGCGGGAGCTTTGACCGCGCCCGACTGCGGATGGTTTGGCTGCCCTGACGTGGGAGAATAAAAGAGGACGAAGTTTGGACTTTATTGCCTCCCATCACAGTGAGGAACATGGGGAATCCACTGTGGTGGATGTTTATTTTAACTCTTATGTAGTTGTGTGTCTTGGTGCTTTTTTTTAGTATGGCTGTATGGTAATTCAAATTTCACTGTATCTTAATTGGTAGACGTGACAATAAGCTGACCTTGAAACCTTGAAACCTTGAAACCTATTTCCTGAAGATCAAATACAAGGTTCCCAATGAGTCTACAGTTTTCCTCACGTTGCACTCTGTGCAGTGGTGACCAGACAATCATCACCACAGAATCCAAGACATGATTCCAATTCACCACTGCTCAATTAGAACGCTTGGCCAGATCTCACAATGAACAGAGAGATTACGCACTTGGATCTAATCAAGGTGTTCGGATGGTTTAAATATAGCATAACAAAGAGATTAAAGTGAGTTATTTTGGAATATGCTATTCTTATTTGCCCGAAACACAACAGGAAATGTACAGCAATTTGTGTCTCTTGACACAAATTACCGCAGACCGCTGGGCCGGCGGTCGAAGCTCCCCTCCAGGGGTCCCCGGCGAGGGACCTCGCGCCTGATGGTAAATCCACGCCGGGTCTGCGGTAGAAGATGGCCGCGGGCCGACGGTGGAAGCTTCTTCTTCTCCCGGGTCCCCAACGGGGGATCCCAGGCTGCGGACTCCGCGCCAGCTGGAGCTCTGCAGACTGCGACCTCAGGCTGCCGGCTGCCGCGGGCCAGCAAAACGGAGCGGTCCCCTCCGGCGAGGGCTCACCTGCTCCATGCCGAGCGTCCACTCTGCGCCCGCCGCTGAAGCCCCGGGCGCGTCTCCGGGAAAGGCCGCTCGATCCTCGTTGTTAGGCCACGGGGGGGGGGGGGGGGGGGGCGACCTGGAAAAAGTCGCCTCTCCATGAAGGAGGCGACCAAAATGGTTTCCCCTCACCCCCCCCCCCACTCCACCCCCCACACAAGACACACAAAGAAACATTAAAAACTCACTGTGGTGGATGTTAAATTTGTGTTTATTGTGTGTTTTATTATCTACTATATGTATGACTGCAGGCAACAACATTTTGTTCAGACCGCAAGGTCTAAATGACAATAAAGTTTCCATGACCATGATACATGGATTGCAAAGATTTTGAAGGATTTGAGGCAAATGTGGGCAGATGGGACTGGCTAAGATGGAGAACTCTAGTTGACATGGCCATGTTGGCGAGCTCTATGACACTATGACACTTAATGCAGCAGTGCATTTAAGCTAATAGAATGATTAGATATGGTTACCGTTAGTAATGTCAAGTGGTGAAGTTTAGTTTAGTTTGGTTTCATTTAATTTGGAGAAACAGGCCCTTTGGCCCACTGAGTCCGTGCTGACCAGTGTGCTGATCCCCACACACTAACAGTATCCTACACATGCTAAGGACAATTTACAATATTACCAAGCCAATTCGCTTACAAGCCCATACATATTTGGAATGTGGAAGGAAACCGGAGCACGCGGAGACAACTCACGCAGGTCATGGGGAGAATGTACAAACTCTGTACAGGAAAGTCAGGATTAAACCTGGGTCTCTGGCGCTGTAAGGCAGCCACTCTACCACTGTGCCACCATGCTGCACCTAGTCTGAACAATGATATGCTGACAGTTTTCATCTAAAATATCAGACCAGAAATTATTTGAGTAACGCTTGGCCCTTAGGTGCGGTGCAGGACAGAGATATGGTTGGCAGATTCAAGGTGACAAAATGTATACATAACATCCCTTCTGCACCAAAGCGGCAAGAACTTGCACTACCATGGTTGCTCGATTTATAAATAAATACTCTCGACGCTCCTGTTACTGGACCCCAATGCGGTACATCTTTGTTTAGTTTAGTTTTGAGATACAGCGTGGAAACAGGCCCTTTGGCCCACTGAGACTAGGCCGACCAGCAATCCCCAGACACTAACACTATCCTCAACACACTATGGACAATTTACAAATTTACCAAAGTCAACTAATCTACAAACCTGTACGTCCTTGGAATGTGGGAGGAAACCGGTGCACCCGGAACAACCCCACGCAGCTCATGGGTACCTGATCCATTAGAGGTTTGTTGTTGAATTCATTTGCCTGGTATTTCTTCTGGAGAGCAAAACTCTCTGCAGATGTATTTAGTTTTGGCAATAACAGGTCTATTGGATGACTTCACCAAAACCTTGTCCTATCTTGTTTCGGTCATTGTGTTGGAATCTGCAATCAGCGATGTTTGTTTTGGCTCACTCTCTGTGAAGCAGTCCAAACTAATCCAACATGATTGGGATTACAGAAACAATACAAACTAATGTGAAACAGCATAGATGACCTGGCATACAACAAGACGGCATTGGATTTGTGCCTGCGGAAAACAATGTGGTGCACTAATGATTTTGCAGTGGGACCTTTGGTAAAAATGAGAAATGGACACAGACCTTGGATGTAGTGGATGTGGAGAGGATGTTTTCACGAGTGAGTGAGTCTAGGACCAGAGGTCACAGCCTCAGAATTACAGGACGTTCCTTTAAGAAGGAGATGAGGAGGAATTTATTTAGCCGGAGAGTGGTGAATCTGTGGAATTCTTTGCCACAGAAGGCTGTGGAGGCTGTCAGTGGATATTTCTAAGGCAGAGATAGATGGATCCTTGATTAGTATGGGTGTCAGGGGGGTAAGGGGGAGAAGGCAGGAGAATGAGATAGATCAGCCATGATTGAATGGCGGAGTAGACTTAATAGGCTGAATGGCCTAATTCTGCTCCTATCACTTATGTCCTTATGGATGCGACATTGTAGATGCCACATTCCAGATAACCCTGTTGAATATATGAGGAATGTAATTCATTTATAAGGAACCTGCGTTTTGGAGGGAGAATTGGTCAATAATACAGCATAGTTTAGTTTGGAGATACAGCGGAAAAACAGGCCGTTCGGCCCATTGAGTCTGCGCTGACCAGTGATCACCCCACACACTAGTACTATCCACACACTAGGGACAATTTACAATCGTTACCGATACCACGTGCGGCAGGGTGGCGTAGCGGTAGTGCTGCCTTACAGTGCCAGAGACCCGGGTTAGATCCTGAATACGGATGCTTGTCTCCCCATAACCTGATGGATTTTCTCCGGGAGGTCAAGTTTCCTCCCACACTCCAAAGACGTACAGGTTTGTAGGTTAATTGGCTTGGTGTCAATGTAAAATTGTCCCTAGTGAGTGTAGAGTAGTGTTGCTGTGTGAGGATCGCTGGTCACTGTGGACTCGGTGGGCAGAAGGGACCGTGTGTGCACTGTATCTCTGAACTAAACTAAACTAAAACACACACACTAAATAAACACACAGAGACCACGGGCGGCACTCTCACAAAACCCACTCTCACAAAACACAAAGCGCAGGAGAAACTCAGCGGGCAGGCAGCGTCTTTGAAGGGAAATGGACAGATGACGTTTTGGGTTAGGAGCCTTCTGTAGGACGTTGGGGGCGCTGTGAGTCAGCTGCCCTGCCAGCAGCATGTTCATTATTTCTACTTTTTTTTTGGTGTGTCTCGTATTAGTTTGGGTGTCTCTTGGTATGTCTTATGTGGGAGGTGGTGGGGAGGGGTAAGGGGGAAACCACTTTCGGCCGCCTCCTCCACGGAGAGGCGACTTTTTTCCATGTCGCCTCCTTCGCGGCCTTTCCCGGAGTCAGGCCCGGAGCATCGGCAGCAGGCACAGCGCGGACTTTTTCCATCGTGGAGTGGGCAAACCCTTGCCAGGGGTTGCCAGAGAGGAATGCTCCGATCGCTGACCTTGTGACTTTGGCACCGTGGGGACTGTGGTCCACGGAGCTTCAGCCGCGGGCGTGGAGTGGACATCATCCGGAGCCTGGGATTCCTTGCCGGGGATCGCCAGAGAAGAGCTCCGACTACTGGCTTGCGGCCTACACCATCCTGAAGCCGCAGACTCCAGTAGGAAAGTGCCAATTTCTGGACCTCAAAGCCGCAGAGTGTGTTCCACCACCTGTAGATCGGGCCGTCTGTAGCGGCGACTATGGAGGGTCTAAGGCCCCGACCACAGGTGAACAAGGAGGAGGGACTGGCTGAAGTTTGTTGCCTTCCACCACGGTGAAGAATGCTGTGGTGGATGTTTGTGTTAAATTTTTATTGTGTGTGGTGTGTCGTTTTTAAATGTATCGCTGCTGGCAAATTCATTTTACTGGATGTGATGTGTGTATGTGACAAATACAATTGACTTTGACTTTGTAGGCTGATTGTCGTAGAGGGGAAAAAGCTGAATAAGAGAGGTTGGTTTAGGACAAAGCCCGGCAAGTGATAGGTGGATACAGGAGGGAGGGGAGGGGGAGTTGAGTGGTTGATGGGTGGAGTAAACGACCAAGGCTAGAGGTGAAAAGGAGATGGTTTGAAGAAACATCGCCTGTCCATTCCCTCCAGAGATGCTGCCGAACGCGCTGAGTTCCTCCTGCACTTTGTGCGTTGCTAAAAATTCCCACACCTGCAGTTCCATGTGTAAATAAGTACCTGAAGCACAACAATTAACCACGATGAGCTTTTTATCTTCCTCGATCTTTGAATGTTCTTTGCAGTGCTTTCAGCATCAGTAAAACACTTTTATTTCTGGGAATTAAGAAAAACTGCAGATGTAGAAAATATGAAATAAGAAGTAGGGCGGCATGTTGGTGCAGCGGTAGAGTTGCTGCCTTACAGCGTCGGAGGTTAGCGTTGTGTGCTGTCTGTACGGAGTTTGTACGTTCTCCCATGACCACGTGGGTTAACCCCGGGTGCTCCAGTTTCCTCCCACACTCCAACAGACGTACGGGTTTGTAAGTTAATTGACTTGGATAAGGATTGTAAATTGCACCTAGTGTGTGTAAGATAGTATTAATGTGAGGGGATCGCAGGTCGGTGCAGACTCGGTGGGCCAAAGGATCCAAAAGCGTGATACGCAGGGGTGACAGAGGTAGAGTTGCTGCCTGACAGAGCCCCTGGCTCGATCCTGACTATGGGTGCTGTCTGTATGGAGTTTGTATGTTCTCCCCGTGACCTGTGTGTGTTTTTTCCGGGTGCACCGGTTTCCTCCCACACTCCAAAGACGTACAGGTTTGTAGACTGTAATTGAATTTGGTAAAATTGTAAATTGTCCCTAGTGTGTGTATCTTGACCCAAAACGTCTCCCATTCCTTCAATCCAGAGATGCTGCCTGTCCCGCTGAGTTACTCCAGCATTTTGTGTCCATCTTTGGTGTGAACCAGCATCTGCAGTTCTTTCCTACACGGAACAATGAAAGTCGTACTTCAGCAGCCCAGCAGGTCTGTAATTTGCAGTAGATAAATTAATCAGCAAACCAAAAAATCGCAAATGAATATAATATTAGTGTAAAACAAAACAAAAGGCGAAGTCCCTAGTGCAAACAAGACAGCATCTCTGTTTAGAAGTTCACAGTTTTATTGGTGTTTGTAGTGTTCAATAGCCTGATGGTTGTTGGGAAGAAGCTGTTCCTAAACCTGGAGGTCACGGTTTTCAGACTCCGTTACTTCCTTCCTGATGACAGGGGTGAAATGAGTGCGTGGCCAGGGGTGGTGTGGGTCTCTGATGATGCTGGCTGCCTTTTTGAAAGCGTGGTGGGAAGGTCAGTACCTGTGATGGACCAGGCAGTGTCCACCAGTCTTTGCAATCTCCTGTGTTGCTGGCCGTTTGAGTTGCCAACCTGGATTTGTGATTCATTCAGAAGGACCTTCGCTTCAATGAATGAACGAGCAATGCCTGTTCCAACTTCATGCGCAGGAAAGAGGGGAAACAACAAATGGTCAAAGTCCAAGCTGCCAGAGCTCAGGAGAATGATTAAACAGCACGTCAGACCCAAACTCACCTTGCCCAGAGGAAGCATGGAGAATGATAAGCACATCTGTTGTTACTAGGTCATGGACACTGCACAAATAATAGGGAAATGAAACATCAAGCTGCAGACGTCAGCGGTGAATGGAGCTGAAACAATAGATAAGGTTGTGAACAGAGCAGCGCTCAGGGACTGAGCAAAGTACCGGCAAAGTATGGTCATTAACAGCTCACATCCCATGTCTGGATACATTAACAAAATGCAGGACAAGCATGTAGGTTTTAGCCACAAAATGCCGGAGTAACTCTGCAGGACAGGCAGCATCTCTGGATAGAAAGAATGGGTGACACTTTGAGTCGAGACCCTGCTTCAGACTTGACCTGAAACATCACCCATTCCACAGGGGCGATCTTATACAGGTATATAAAACCGTGAGAGGAATAGATCGGGTGGATGCGCAGAGTCTCTTGCCCAGAGTAGGCGAATCGAGGACCAGAGGACACTGGATTAAGGTGAAGGGGGAAAGATTTTATAGGAATCTGAGGAGTAACGTTTTCACACAAAGGGTGATGGGTGTCTGGAACAAGCAGCCAGACAGGGACGTTCCCAACATTTAAGAAACAGTTAGACAGGTACATGGATAGGACAAGTTTGGAGCGATATGTGGCAAGCACAGTGTGGCAGGAGGGTTTAGTGTAGCTGGGACATGTTGGCTAGTGTGGGAAAGTTGGGCTGAAGGGCTTGTTTCCACGTTATCGCTCTATGAGTCTGACTCATAGAAATTTATCGCTCTATTAGTCTGACTGAGAAAAACATTTTTCATTCAGAGAGTGGTGAATCTCTGGAATTCTCTGCCACAGAAGGTATTTGAAGCCAGTTCATTGGCTGTATTTAAGAGGGAGTTAGATGTGGCCCTTGTGGCTAAAGGGATCAGGGGGTATGGAGAGAAGGCAGGTACGGGATACTGAGTTGGATGATCAGCCATGATCATATTGAATGGCGGTGCAGACTCGAAGGGCCGAATGGCCTACTCCTGTACCTATTTTCTATGTTTCTAAGTTTCTATGCCTCTATATCAGCTTCCAATATTTTCCTCTGACAAATATTAAGTTAGCCGGCCTATAGTTGCGTGATTTTTGACGCTCCAACCCTGCTGAAATTTTCCACCAAACATTGAAACTATAATTTTACAAGAGTTGGCTCCGTGACCCATGACCCATGACCCATGACCCATGATTCTGGGGTGCGGAACAACAGGGGCATATAAGCTATGATAGAAATACAATGCTGGAGAAACTCAGCGGGTGGGGCAGCATCACTGGAGAGAAGGAACAGGTGACGCTTCAGGTCGAGGCCCTTCTTCAGATTGAGAGTCAGGGGAAAGGGAAACGAGAGATATAGAACAAATGAATGAAAGATATGGAAAAATGTACCAATGATAAAGGAAACAGGTCTTTGTTAGCTGTGGGCTAGGTGAAAACGAGTTACTGACAATGAGACACATACCAGCTTCAAAATCGTCTTGGTTGAGTCTCTTTGTCTGAGACCACCCCCTGACTCCCAGTCTGAAGAAGGGTCTCACCCCAAAATGTCACCTATTCCTATTCTCCAGAGATGCTGTCTGACCCGCTGAGTTACTCTAGCTTTTTGTGTCTGTCTTCGGTTTAAACCAGCATCTGCAGTTCCTTCCTACACAAGATTATACTTCAGTTATATAGGACAATGGTGAAACCACATCTCCAGTACAGCACACGGCGTTAAGTACACAATGCTCAGTGCAGATAGAGTCTTGATTTAAAAAAATGCAAAAGGTTTCCGGAGGTTACGACTAGATTGGCCATGATCTTATTGAATGACAAAGCAGGTTTAGTTTAGTTAAGAGATACAGTACAGGAAAAGGCCCTTTGGACCACCGAGTCCACACCAACCAGCGATCCCCGCACATTACCACTACCCTACACACACTAGGGACAATTTTACATTGACACCAAGTCAATTAACCTACAAACCTGTACGTCTTTGGAATGTGGGAGGAAACTGAAGATCTCGGAGAAAACCCACGCAGGTCACGTACAGACAAGCACCTGTAGTCAGGATCGAAACCGGGTCTCTGGCGCTGCAAGGCAGCAACTTTACCGCTTTGCCACCTTCACCGTGGTGGTTGAAGGTTTTGGTGATCCATCCATGACCGTAATTCATCGGTTGATGTGATCGTTAACATAAAGCACACAGAGGAAGAAGGGAACATTAGTCAGCTCTTAGTTGTCCAACACAATCATTGTGGTGGTGCAGGAATGTCTACAGGTGCACAGTAGAGAGCATATTGATTGGTTGCATCATGACTTCGGCAACGTGGATGCCCAGGAGCAAAGGAGACTGCACAAATGTTATGAACACAGCCCAGTCCATCACAGGTTCTGACCTTCCCACCATCGAAGGGATCTATAGGTGTCGCTGCCTCAAAAAGCCAGCCAACATCATCAGACCCACAGCACCCTGGACACACATTGATGGTACAGGATGGTACCTGCACATTGATGGTCCTGCCATCGGGAAGATGGTACAGGAGCCTGAAACTGTAACGTCCAGGTTCAGGAACAGCTTCTTCCCTACAGCAATCAGGCTATTAAACACAACAACCTCCAATATGCTCTGATCTACATACACTTAGGGACATTGATTTTGTCTTTTTGCACTATTATTGTTTGTTTGTTTATTTTTGTTTGTGTGTGTGTGTATGTGTGTGTGTCTGTGTGTGTGTCTGTGTGTGTGTGTGTGTGTACGCATGTGCGTGTGTGTTATATGTATACGCACATATACGCACACACCGTTTATCATATTGTTTACAGTGTACTATGTTTACATATTCTGTTGTGCTGCTGCAAGTAAGAATTTAATTGTTCTATCTGGGACATACGACAATAAAACACTCTTGACTCTATCAAGACACAATATGCTGGAGCAACTCAGCGGGACAGGCAGCATCTCTGGAGAAAAGGAATGGGTGACGTTTTGGGTCGAGACCCTTCTAGAGGGAAACCTTTGATTCTTGACTCTTGACTCATGACTCTTTGCCCTGAAGATAGACATAAAGTGCAGGAGTAACTCAGCGGACCAGGCAGTATCTCTGGAGGAAACGTATTGGTGATATTTCCGGTCGGGATCCTTCTGTTTATGTTTCTAGAAATCCCCTTTAATTCAATGTTCATACTGTGTGGTGTGTAATTCTCTGCAATTTTGTGCAGTCTTGTGCAGAGTTGTTGCTGTGATGTATCTGGATAGGAAGCCTTCTACTAGTTATTGAGAAATGACTTGAATATAGGTGTGTGAGCTGGCATTTATATAACAAAAGAACCATGTCCTGTCACTCACTGGGCTTCAAAGATTCGGTCGATTACACCCCAGTTTTAAAATCAGCGGTTTCCACAAATCCCTACTCCCTCTGACACAATCCTTGGTATGCCGTTAGACAGCTTGTCCAACCAGGCTTTTTGCATGGGATTTCTCAGAAGCCTTCCAATAATTCAAAAGATGACATCTACTGCATTCCCTTCATCAACCTTCTTTATTACATCTTCAAAAAATTCAGTCAGGTTCATTGGAGCAGCACGGTGGTGCAGCGGTGGAGTTGGGACAGGGATCCGGGTTCAATCCTGACCACGGGTGCTGTCTGCGTGGAGTTTGTACGTTCTCCCCGTGACCTACATTTGTTTGTCTCCAGGTGCTCCGGTTTCCTCCCACGCTCCAAAGACGTACAGGTTTGTGGGTTAATTGGCTTTGTTAAAATAGTAAACTGTCGCTAGTGTGTGTGTGTGGGCCGAAGGGCCTGTTTCCGTGCTGTATCTCCAAACTAAAAAACTAAGCTAAAGGTTACCGAAACGCAATTTGCCTTTCACAAATGGATGCCTGTTCATCTATTTTAGCTCAGAGAGGAAGCGTTTCTGTGAACTTTGTTTCATGGTTATTATTTCTAAAATGTTTCCCACCATCGAAGGTTTATTTTAGATTGGAGAGTTGATCCATGCACCTCCCACACCTCTCAAACAGACACACCCGCACATGTAGACCATATACATTGAATGTAGCAACACCCAATTGATTGTTAGAACATGCTGGGTCTGTCACTGGGGACCATCCAGATTATGAATGAAAAGATCCTTGTCTCCATTCACATAATAGACAATAGAATTCTTCACAAACGGGTTAAGTGTTCATTCAACAGCTCCGGAGCATTGTAAACCTTGGCTCGTTTTTTTTTTTGCTCTCCTGTGAATGAGAGGTCTTTCAGAATGGGAAGAGAGCCCAGGGCATGGGGGTCAGGATGTTGATGACTTTGGTCATGCTTCTCCTCATTGTTGTAAAGCAGCGTGGCAGGCGTGGTTGTGTCAGGGGACAGAGGACTTCAACACGTCCCCAGGGTGCTCTGTCCGCTACTGATTGAGAGGAAACATCACCTCACAGAGAGAAAGACACAAAAAGCTGGAGTAACTCAGCGGGCCAGACAGCATCTCTGGAGAAAAGGAATAGGTGACGTTTCGGGTCGAGACTCTTCTTCGGGCTTCTTCAGGGTCTAGACCCAAAACGTCACCTATTCCTTTTCTCCAGAGATGTTGCCTGTCCCGCTGAGTTACTCCGGCTTTTTGTGTCTATCTTTGGCTTGAGCCAGCATCTGTAGTTCCTTCCTGCACATCACAGGGGAACATGGATGCATCACCTCCTCTTCCCTTTTGTGACCATCATAGTGGCTCCCATTGCCACACCCTGCACAACCCTAACCACAACCCCACCTCAGCACCCACATTACACTACCATGGTTGCTTCATTTCCTTTGGTACCTGCACCATCCCAGTCTGGTTTACTTCCAATAATTGATCATTGATTCCATATTTGCCTGTCGTTGTTGCATTTGGCATAGATAGGATAGGAAGTCAGAAGGCATCCATTTGTGAAAGGCAAATGAGCTTCAGTTACCATTAGTTTGATTTTGTAGCATATAGCTGCAGCAGTGAAACAGGCCCTCCGGCCTTTCGGCCCACCGATCCGCGCCGATCAGCAATCCCCGAACACTAGCACTATCCTACAACCACTGGCGCCAATTTATAATTTTACCAAAGCCAATTTGCCTGCAAATCTGTACATCATTCGAGCACGGGAGGAAACCGGAGCACCAGGAGAAAAACCAACGCAGGTCATAGTGAGAACATACAAACCCCATGGTGGATATGTTTCCATGCCCTCGTCTTGAGGCAGCATGCACATTTTTCAAGGTTTGAAACATCAAAGAGCAGAGGCTATGGCTTTAAGGTGACAGGGGCAAACTTTAAAGAAGATATGCATGGCCAGTTTATTACACGGAGTACCTGAGTGCCTGGAACGCATGCAGGCAGAGGAGATCCACAGGGCATCATGTTCGACACAGACATTGTGGGATGAAGTGTCTGTGTTTGTGCTGTAACGCTCTATCTTCGATGTAAGTTTCAAATCCTTCATCAATGTTCAGACAAAGTTTATGACCTAAAACATTAACTATTTGTCTTTCCACAGAAGCTGCCAGATCTGCTGCGTTCTTCCACGTCTTTTCCTTTGGCATTTCTGATTTCCAACATCTGCAGTGTTTGTGCAGGAAGGAACTGCAGATGCTGGTTTACACCGAAGATAGACACAAAATGCTGGAATCACTCAGTGGAACAGGCAATGGCCCTGGATAGAAGGAATGGGTGACGTTTCGGGTCAGGGGAGATGGAGGCACAGTGATAAGAAAGTGTAAGATGTGAAAACAAAGCAAAGGGGATGAGGCTCAAGGAAAATGTAGAGGAGACCATTGTTAGCTGGAAGAAGGTGACAATCCGCTGAGTTACTCCTGCATTCTGTGTCTCTCTGCTGTTTTTGTTTGATGTTAATTTACTAATTCTATCTTGGTTTATGAGAAGACTCTTAATAGCTTCAGATTGCAGATTCTTCTGAGAACTAGTGGCAAAGATACTCAACTTGGTAATCAGTCTGAAGAAGGGTCTTGACACGAAACGTCACCTATTTCCTTCGCTCCATAGATACTGCCTCACCCGCTGAGTTTCTCCAGCATTTTTGTCTACCTTCGATTTTTCCAGCTTCTGCAGTTCTTTCTTAAACATTCAACCTGTTAATTCTTTCATTCAGACACACAAGGAACTACAAATGCTTTTTTACAAGCAGGTGCTGGAGTATCTCAGTGAGTCAGGCAGCATCTCTGGAGGACAAGGCAACACAGTGGCACATATGGTGGAGCTGCTGCTTCACTGCACCAGAGACCCGGGTTCAATCCTGACCTCGGGTGCTGTCTGTGTGGAGTTTGCACGCTCTACCTGTGTCCGCCTTGGTTTCCTCCGGGTGCTCCAGTTTCCATCCACTTTCCAAAGATGTGTGGATTTGTAGGTTAGTCTGCTGCTGCAAGTTGTCCCTAATGTGTAGGATAGTACTGGTGCATGGGTGATCGCTGGTCGGTGGGCCGAAGGGACTGCTTCCGGGGCTGTATCTCTAAACATGGAGATTTGTAGGTTAAATTGGCCTCTGTAAATTGCCCCGATTGTGAAGGATGTGTTTGAGAAAGTGAGATAACATAGAACTAGTGTGAACAGGAGATTGATGTTCGGTGAGGACTCGGTGTGTGGAAAGGCCTGTTTCAAAATTTAAAATATAAAGTCAATTAAAAATTAAGTTGAAACAAAATAGGCAGGCAACTTTTCAGGTTGTGACGTTTTTGGGTCATGTCCTTCTTTTCCAGGTAGATTTCAATAAATCTGATGATGCACCTCAGCTTATTGGTCATCAAGGAGACACAATTAATGAACAAAAAGCTTGGTGAAGAATTGAAACGTGCGGGTTGGAGCAACTCCCTGTCACCGACTGGCCTGGATCCAGTCCGTCACTCCAAACACACGGAGGTCAGCATCAGCCGCTATGAGAAGCCAGGAAACATCTTAATCACAGAGGGGCAGTGAATGTGAAACAGGCTCTTTAACACCAGCTCCTGCGAGCTTCCTGTTGGCGTGACGTCTCCCTGCAGCTTGGCTCGGGTGGAAAACAATTAATGTTACGACTTCTGTTGCAGCAAAACACACTAATCAGGCATTGAGAAGCCAGCTCAAGTGACCTTGTCCTGTATTGTTAAAAATAAACCCCGTCCAACAAAAACTATCCAGTTCTGGTGTTTACCAGTTACAGGAGTGGAATGTGCCTGTTTAGCAGGTGGTATGGATCCCTGTGCGTCTCTGGGATAACACATGTGACCTTGTGTTCATGTTACATTCAGTCCACTGGAGCTATCTACGCCTTCAGCATTGGGTGCTGGTGGGTTTGGCTATGCTTGGGTAGTCCAGGGAGGGAATCTGGGATGTCAGGGATTAGTGGGAGAGTCTTGGATCAGTGTCTCCTCTGTAGGAAGGAGATGTGGAGGAATTTCTTTCGTCAGAGGGTGGTGAATCTGTGGAATTCATTGTCACAGAAGGCTGTGCAGGCCAAGTCAACAGATGTTATTAAAGGGTAGATTCTTGACTGGTTCTGGTGTCAGGGGTTATGGGGAGAAGGCAGGAGAATGGGGTTGAGAGGGAAAGATAGAACAGCCATGATTGAATGGTGGAGTAGACTTGCTGGGCCAAATGGCCTAATGCACCTCCACCTCCGTGCCAAATGTTGAGTGTTCAGGCCTGTGTAATGGTCTCAAACCAGTGCAGGACCCGGCTGAGTTCAGGCTCCACCTGCCCACAGGTTCCATGTCCTCCCATTGCACTCCATGCCCTGAGCCTCTGCTGCTCCCCTCTCATTCCAGGTGTGACAATGAGGAGCTTGTCTCTCACTCCTGGACCACAGGTCTCTCTGCGTTCCCCATGGTGTCCTTCTCCCCCCTCACTCCAGCCTTGTCTAATGTTTGCACACTCTAACTCCCACAGGCCAACAGGCTGCAGCGAATCGTCCGATCAGCTGAGAAGGTTATTGGCTGCAACCTTCCCTCCATTGAAACATAGAAACATAGAAACATAGAAAATAGGTGCAGGAGTAGGCCATTCGGCCCTTCGAGCCTGCACCGCCATTCAATATGTTCATGGCTGATCATCCAACTCAGTATCCCGTATCTGCCTTCTCTCCATACCCCCTGATCCCTTTAGCCACAAGGGCCACATCTAACTCCCTCTTAAATATAGCTAACGAACAGCCTCAACTACCTTCTGTGGCAGAGAATTCCACAGATTCACCACTCTCTGTGTGAAAAATGATTTTCTCATCTCGGTCCTAAAAGACTTCCCCCTTATCCTTAAACAGTGACCCCTTGTCCTGGACTTCCCCAACATCGGGAACAATCTTCCTGCATCTAGCCTGTCCAACCCCTTAAGAATTTTGTAAGTCTCTATGAGATCCCCCCTCAATCTTCTAATTTCCAGCAAGTACAAGCCGAGTCTATCCAGTCTTTCTTCACATGGAAGTCCTGCCATCCCAGGAATCAGGGGGGTGAACTGTACTCTGCATGAGCCAGGAAGTGAGTGGGCAAGATCATCTCTGACCCCTCTCACTCGGGCCACAAACTCTTTGAATCACTTCCCTCTGGAAGGCGACTCCGGACTGTCAAAGCTTCCACAGCCAGACATAGTAGCTGGCTGTGGAAGCTAACTTTTCCACGGGTAGTAGCTCTACTCAACAACCAAAAATCTGTAGCCTCCTTTTGCTCTGGTATTTTATTTAATTCACATGTTTAATCAATAATGTTTTATTATTAATGTTTAATGTTTAATGTATCATTCCTAACTGTCACTGTATGCCATGTTGTCACTTGTGGGCGGAGCACAATGGCAAATTCCTTGTATGTGAATATTTGGCCAATAAACCTATTCATTTATTCATTCATTCATATCTGAAATCACCAACGAGAGACTGGTACTGACCTATAGTACCATCTGCCTCATTGGAGACCCTTGGACTATCCTTAATCGGACTTTACTAGACTATATCTGGTGCTCAACGTTATTCCATTATCCTGTATCGATACACTGTGGCCGGCTTGACTGTAATCATGTACAGTCTTTCTGCTGACTGGATAGCACGCAACAAAAATGCTTTTCACTGTACCTCAGCAGCACATGACACTAAACTGAACTAAACTAACAAAAATGTAAACCTCCGCATCCTGATACTCTACAGCTCCCAATGACAGCTGAAATGGTGCCTCTCCTCCACTCTCCCCCTCTCTCCAGTGCTGCATCCCCAGTTACACTCAGCCGAGTCTGTTGAGCGGGACTAGTTGATCACATTCTGGACACTCTGTTCCGAGATCCATCCTGACGTGAATTTCCCAGCTGGAGAGGGGAAAGTATCTGAGGACGTTCTCAAAGTTTTTATGGGGACAAAAAAAAAATCTCAACGGACTTGTGAGAATATCTGGCCCATCGCCCTGATCAGAATAGGAACATTTGGACATTTTAACTCCCCTTCCCATTCCCATACTGACCTTTCTGTCCTGGGGCTCCTCCTGTCAGAGTGAGGCCTCATGCAAATTTGAGGCACCTCATGTTTTTTTGGGCAGCTTCAACGCAACGGTATGAACGTTGATTTCTCTATTCTCAAGTAACTCCTGCATTTTAGTTTAGTTTAATTAGTTTAGTTTAGTTAGTCTAGTTTAATTTAGGACCTTAGGTGGGGGGCAACCATCGACTCCATAGTTAAAATGACACAACAGAGGATGTACTTCCTGCGGCAGCTGAGGAAGCACAAACTGCCACAGGCAATGATGGTCCAATTCTACACGGCCATCGTAGAGCCTGTCCTCACCTTTTCCATCATGGTCTGCTATCTTGTCAACGGAAAATCTATACATGATTACAATCAAGCTGACCATGCTGTACAAAGGATAAAGGGAATAACATTTAGTGCAAGACAAAGCCCAGTAACGTCCGATTAAAGATAGTCTGAGGGTCTCCAATGAGCAGCAAGCCAAGGATCGTGAGAGGTTCGGAATGCAGCACAGGAGAACCTAGGAGGATATTGGAGCGTGGAAGCAAGCAGAGTAAAGGAGCAGGAAAACAATCTGCTAGAAGGAAAACATAAGCAACAATAAATATGCATTCCTTACAGGTTGAGGGGGGAAGAATTATATTGAAGAAAAAGGAAATGGCAAATAAATCAAACAAAATAATCATGTCTACCTTCAGAGAAGACATGAACATCTGGAAATAATGGAAGATGACAGGTGTCGAGTGAATGAGGAATTCAAATCAGTAAAATAAATAGTATTGGGGAAATGAATGGGGCCAAGAGCTGATACATTCCTGGGACCTGAAGGTATGTGGGCAGAGGTGGCAGTTTATGTTGTGAGGAGGTACCAGGATGTGGTGTCGAAGGACGAGAAGCCGAACGGAAGCAAAGCCAAATAGCCGAAAGCACACAAAGCCGAAACGCCAAGGAACCGAAAGGGCAGGACGCTTAAAAACCAACTCACCGAAAGGTTGTGTCATCCAAAAAGCAAACTCACTGAATGGCTGCTCTGCCGAAACGTCACCAAACCGAAAGGCTGCGTCGTCTACAAGCCAACTAACCGAATGCGGCTCTGCCGAAAAGTCAAATAAGGAACATGACGTCGCCAGGGGGCGGGACTTGTCAGCGATTGTTCCGGACCCCCCCGCGTCCATCACGTCACTGGCCAGTGGAGACGGGAGGGTGGGGATCATTTTCCCACACAAGCCTTTATTTGACTTTTTGACAGAGCGACAATTGGTTAGTTGGCTTGTAGGCGACGCAGCCTTTCGATTAGGTGGCATTTCGGCAGAGCGGCCATTTGGTGAGTTTGCTTTTAGGCGACGCAGCCTTTTTGTTATTTGGTTTTTAGCCGTCCCGCCCCTTCCGTTCGTTGGCGTTTCAGCTTTGTTTCCATTCGGCTATTTGGCTTCGACTTCTTGTCCTTCGACGCCACGTCCGCACACGAGTGAGGACGTTACAGAGAATGGATGTAGATGCACTAAGTCAATGGGTGCAATATAACATGAAAAAATTACCCATCCCCTTTGGTAGATGAAATAAATGTAGAGGGTGCTTTTTAAATGGCAAGAGATGGAAGTACAGTGGGCTGTTTGGAAATTGGAAGGTATGTTAGCTTTTCCATAAAAGACCCTTCATTTGTGGTGAATCAGCTCCTGGTCTCCTATGGATGGCACAGTGGCGCAGCGGTAGAGTTGCTCCCTTACAGTGCCAGTGGCTTGGTAAAAATTGAAAATTGGCCCTAACGTGTGTAGGATAGTGTAAGTGTGCGGGGATTGCTGGTCGGAACAGACTGGGTGGGGCAAAGGGCCTGTTTCTGCACTGTATCTCGCTAAACTATAAACTCTAAACCCCTGGTCCCTCTCAACGAACAAGTCTTGACGTTTTCTGGTGGTTTCAGTTAGTTTATTTTAGAGATGCAGCGCGACCAGGGATCCCCGCACACTAATACCATCCTGCGCACACACACTAGAGACAATGTACACTTATACCAAGCCAATTAACCTACAAACCCGTACGTCTTTGGAGTGAGGGAGGAAACCGAAGATCTTGAAGAAAACCTACGCGGTCACGGGGAGAGCGTACAATCTCCGTACGGGCAGCATCCATAGTCGGGATCAGACGCTGCAAACACTGTAAGGCAGCAACTCTACCGCTGTGCCTCTGTGCCACCCAAATGCGAATCCTCTTTTCTCAGGGGCTTATGATGGTGGGTCTGAGGACAATCCCGCCACAGTATAGCGAACCTCTGATAGCTTCCATGTGGTGTCACCCTTCAACACCATGATCCGATCAACAAAGCGATCAAAGTAGACACAAATAGCTGGAGCAACTCAATGGGACAGGCAGCATCTCTGGACAGAAGGAATGGGTGACATTTTGGGTCGAGACCCTACTTCAGAAGAAGGGTCTCGACCCGAAGCATCACCCATTCCTTCTCTTCAGAGATGCTGCCTATCCCGCTGAGTTACTCCAGCTTTTTGTGTCTATCTTCAGTTTAAACCAGCACCTGCAGTTCCTTCTTGCACAAAGTGATCAAGGTGGGTGACAGCGCTGTCAAAGAACTCTCGCAAATCTATAACCTTCTCACCAATTCCCACCATGGGTTTCGTTGGGAACTCTTGGCTCCAGATTTCATCACGGAACCCCGGCATGGATTAACAAGCTGAATTCCAGAGTTGAAAAGAGAGCATTTGTCTTTCACTTGACTGAAAGTGGTGTCAGGGAACCCAGATAAAGCCTTGAGACAATGGGTATCAAGGGTAAAGCACTCTAATGGTTGGAATCTACCTCACAATAATAGTTGTGGATATTGGAAGTCAATTATCACAATCCTGTCTCTGCAGGTATTCTTCATGTTGATGTCCCTTGACTATCTGCTGTGGTAACTCAACGGGTCAAGCAGCATCACTGAAGAAAAAGGATGGATTGGGACTGTTCTTCAGACCAAAGCTAAATAGGTGGTTGATGGTCACGTGAACTCGACAGGCCAAAGGGCCTGTTTGCATGCCGCATCTTTCTATTCAAAAACTGTTATAAAACCTTTGGGAGGCATAAGCCTGGGGACAGTCATTGTTTGAAGTGTGACCCAGTCCATTGTAGAGTGAATGCTTGCCCAGAGAATGTGCAAAGGTGTCGGAGATAATGGGGAGAAGGCAGGAGAATGGGGTTCGGAGGGAGAGATAGGTCAGCCATGATACTTCTATCACCTCAAGAAATAGCTAGATTGGGCTCTTAAAAATAGTGGAGTCTGGGGATATGGGGAGATAGCAGGAACGGGGTACTGATTGGGGATGATCAGCCATGATCACATAGAATGGCGGTGCTGGCTCGAAGGGCCGAATGGCCTACTCCTGCACCTATTGTCTATTGTCTATTGTCACTTATGATCTTTTGGTAAACCTGGAGATATCCCATGACCAGTTCAGTGTTGTATGCTGTACTGAAATCTACAAGTGCAATAACAGGCACAAAGTACTGCAGAAACTCAGTGGGTCGGGCAGCATCTTTGGAGAACATGGATAAGTGACGTCACATTGGCGCAGCGGTAGAGTTGCTACCTTACAAACTTGCAGCACCAGAGATCTGGGTTCAATCTATGGGTGCTGTCAGTACGGAATTTGCAAATTCGCCTCGTGACCGTCTTCGGTTTCCTCCCACACTCCAAAGACGTATGGGTTTATAGGTTAAATGGCTTGGTGTAGTTGTAAGTGTAATTGTCCCTGGTGTGTGTAATGTACTGTTAATGTTCAGGGATTGCTGGTCGGTGCAGACTGGGTGGGCCGGAGGGCCTGTTTCCGCACTGTATCTCTGAACTAAACTAAGTGACGTTTCGGGCCAGGACCCTTTTTCACTCAGTGCGATTGTGGAGATCTGGAGATGATCTGGGTTCCTTCCCGTCAACAGTAGCAGTCCTAGCTGATCCTGACCTCTAACCAAAGCACTGCTCCCACACTCTGTATCGGGACCCACAACAGATCCACTGACGGCAAGACGTACATCTCAATGAGTCAATGAGGAATTTTAGCTACGTGGAGACAGTTGTAGAACATTCAGCCTCTTAAACTTTGGCACTGGTCAGTGAGATTATCTGTTAATCTCATTTAAAATTGTTTACTGTGCAAGTACTTATGTGGGAGACAGAACTCCATTTTCAAACGGAAGATCAAATAGAACAAGTTGTCCAACAACTTTAGGCTGTGCACGCCCCACGAAAGAAGAAGAAGAGGAACTTAATTTTCAGCCCCCCCCTCCTCCCAAATTTGTGTTTCATAACTTGCCTTTTAAATGTCCTGGTCTGATATTAAACTGATGTGAATGTGATTAATACTCTGCCCAGCATCCTAAACATGCTTTCCATAATTTTTGAAAAGATTCCAAAATTCTAGGAGCAGAATATGGCCATTCAGCCCATCAAGTGTCGGCGCGTCAAGCTGCACGGTGGTGCTGCGGTAGATTTGCTGCCTCACAGCGTCAGAGAACCGTGTTCGATCGTGACTACAGGTGCTGTCTGTATGATGTTTGTACGTGTTTGTTCCTCCCCGTGACCTGCGTGGGTTTTCTCTGAGGTCTTCAGTTTCCTCCCACACTCCAAAGACGTGCAGGTTTGTAGGTTAATTGGTATGGTATAAATGTATAAATGTAAAATTGTCACTAGTGTTTGTAGGGTAGTGTTAATGTGCGGCGTTCGCTGGTCAGCATGGACTCGGTGGGCCGAAGGGCCAGGTTCAGTGCTGTATATATAACAAAAAGTCTACTCCACCATTTAATTGTGTGTGATCTATCTTTCACTCTGAACCCTATTCTCCTGCCATCGCCCCATAACCCCTGACACACTCACTAATCAAGAACCCTTTTCCTTCACCATTAGGTACAGTGGCTACAGTGTGTACCATCTACGAAATATACTGTAGACTGTGCCAACAGCACTTCCCGAATGCATGAGCATAAGCACCAACAAAAGACATCAAGTGCTAGAGTAACTCAGCGAGTCAGGCAGGTAACTAATTAACCCTTCTTCCACCCCTTTCCTCTCCACTCCTCTCTCCTCTGAGCCCCACCTGGACTTGCACCCATTTCTCCCATCCTCTTTCACCCACACTCCTTCCTCTATCTTCGCTGTACACAACTCTGCAGTCCTTTCACCTTCCCCATCCCCTTTCATCTACTGTATGTCTCTGGCATCACAATTCACACCCTTACCCCACAGCCGTTTGTCTCCTTTGTGTCCTGGCCTTAACCCCCCCCCCCCCCCACGTGTATCCACCTATCACTCGTGTAGGAAGGAACTGCAGATACTGGCAAAAAGACAATTTCACACCTTTGTATCCTTCCATATCTCTGGCTTCTGACTTCCCTGACTCTCAGTTTCAGCCTGAAGAAGGATCTCGACCCAAAGCCTCATCCATGACCCGTGTTCTCCAGAGATGCGGCCTGTCCCGCTGAGTTACTCCAGCATTTTGTGTCGATCTTCCACCTTTCACTCGCCAGGCCTTGTCCAGTCCCCACCTCTCTTCCAGCTCTCTTCCCTCTACTACAAACAGTCTGAAGAAACCGTCACCTATCCATGTCCTCCAGAGGTGCTGCCTGACCGGCTGAGTTACTCCAGTACTTTGTGTTTTAATTTAATCTGAGTAGCCCCAGGTCTCCATCCTCTAGGGGTTCTGTATGAACTTAACCCTGAGGTGTATCATATAGATTCATAGTCATAGAGTCTTACAGTGTGGAAACAGGCCCTTCGGCCAAACTTCCCCACACCAGCCAAGATGTCCCATCTACACCTGTCCCACCTGCCTGCCTTTGGCCCATATCCCTCCAAAGATGTCCTATCCAATTACCTGTCTAAATGTTTCTTATACATTGCGAATAGTACCTGCCTAAACGACCTCCTCTGGCAGCTCGTTCCTTCGTTCCATACCACCCTTCCCGTGTGAAAAAGATACCCCTCAGGTTCCTATTAAATCTTTCTCCACTCACCTTAAACCTACGTGCTTTGCTTCTCGATTCACCTACTCTGGGCAAGAGACTCAGTTTAGTTTACTGTATCGAGGTGGAGTGAAAAGTCTCCATCTATCCGATCTATTGCTGTCATGGTTTTGTCCACCTCTGTAAGATCACCCCTCATCCTCCTGCGCTCCTAGCCTGCTCAACCCGTCCCTGTAGCTCAGGCCCTCGAGTCCTGCCAACATCCTCGTAAATCTTCACTGTGCACTCTGCAGCTTGACAGACAACTGATTTATTGAGGCTGATAGGACATTGTTGCATCGAACAGACCAGTGTTTCTACCGCAGGAAGAGTCCACTGGTCGGTAATTTATGTATCTGTGTGGACCACAAAACCATGCACATCCCTCTCTGAAAGTGCAGCCTTCAAACTGATGGAAAAATGTTGAAAGTTTCCTTCGCTGGAGTCAGTGCGATAATGAAACTGCTCCGAGTAAACACAGCTGGGCTGTCTCCGCTGAGAACAGAGAGCCGTGACTGTTGGGCTCAGTAGTCAGTGCTTGTTGCTTCAACAAGAGCAATGGGCCACAAGGGATAGTCCAGGCGATTAGAGATCCCCACACCCCTGCCCTGGCACACGGATGGCCGCTAATTATTTCCATTCCTTTGAATTCTGTTTACAGTGAAAAAAAAACGCAAGGTTGCGTCTCTACTCGGAACAGAGAGTTTCTCGCTCCCAGAAGGTTCGGTCGCGCGGCGGTTCCCTGAATAGAAATGCCGGTGTACCCGGGAGAGTTGCCTGACAACTGGCTCGTACTTCTGCCATTTGGCAGCGGTGTGGCCCTTGCACTGAGTCACGGTGCTCTCTGGTGTTTGGTCCATGCTACTGCAGCTCGAAAACAAGACACAAAGTGCTGGGGTAACTCAGCGGGCCAGGCAGCATCTCTGGAGAACATGGATCATTGACTTTTTGGACCGGGAGCTTTCTTCTTCTGTAAAAAATGTCCTGACCCGAAGCATCACCTAGTTTATAAGTGATTGGAGCAGATTCAGGCCATTTGGCCCATCAAGTCTACTCCGCCACTCAATCATGGCTGATCTACCTTTCCTTCACAACCACATTCTGCTACCTTCTCCCCATATCCCCTGACACCCTAACCAATCAAGGATCTCTCTATCTCTGCCTTTCAATGAGGACCCCCTCTTCATCCGGAACTCCAGCAAGTACAGACCCAATGCCGTTAAATGCTCGTTATATGTTACCCTACTCATTGCTGAGATAATTCTCGTAAACTTTCACTGGACCCTCTCCAGCGCCAGCACATCCTTCTTCATATATGGGACCCAAAATTGCTCACAATACTCCAAATCTGGCCTGACCAGCGCCCTATAGAGCCTCAGCATTCCATTCCTGTTTATGTATTCTGGTCTTTTTGAAATAATTGCGTTTGCCTATCAATTGCAAATGAGCTTTTTGGGATTCCTGCACCATCACTCCCAAGTCCCCTTGCACCGACAATTTCTGAATTCTATTCCCATTTAGAAAATAATCTATGCCTTTGTTCCTACTACCAAAATGCATGACTCCATACATTGCTACATTGTATTCATAGAAACATAGAAATTAGGTGCAGGAGTAGGCCATTCGGCCCTTCGAGCCTGCACCGCCATTCACTATGATCATGGCTGATCATCCAACTCAGTATCCCATACCTGCCTTCTCTCCATACCCTCTTATCCCCTTAGCCACAAGGGCCACATCTAACTCCCTCTTAAATATAGCCAATGAACTGGCCTCAACTACCCTCTGTGGCAGAGAGTTCCAGAGACTCACCACTCTCTGTGTGAAAAAAGTATTTCTCATCTCGGTCTTAAAGGATTTCCCCCTTATCCTTAAGCTGTGACCCCTTGTCCTGGACTTCCCCAACATAGAAACAATCCTCCTGCATCTAGCCTGTCCAACCCCTTAAGAATTTTGTAAGTTTCTTAGATCCCCTCTCAATCCCCTAAATTCTAGAGAGTATAAACCGAGTCTATGCAGTCTTTCTTCATAAGACAGTCCTGTCATCCTAGGAAACAGTCTGGTGAACCTTCTCTGCACTCCCTCTATGGCAATAATGTCCTTCCTCAGATTTGGAGACCAGAACTGTACGCAATACTCCAGGTGTGGTCTCACGAGGCCCTGTACAACTGAAGTAGAAACTCCCTGCTCCTATATTCAAATCCTTTCATGAGGAAGGATGAGCTGAAGATCCACCAGCGAGTGCACACGGGCGAGAAGCCCTATGGCTGCTCCACCTGCGGCATGTGCTTTGCCCAGTCGTCGGGGCAGCGGGTGCACTGTCGGATGCACAGCAATGAACGGCCCTTAACCTGCTCCGACTGCGGCAAAGGCATCAAGTCATCCCAGGAACTGAAGGGGCACTGGCGCCTGCACACCGGTGAGCGGCCCTACACCTGCGGCAACTGCGGCAGTTGCATCTGCCACTTCTCTGTCCTCTCTCCCAATCTGTCCAAGTCCTTCTACAGAAGACCTGGCAGATTGCAGCCTGCAGGAGGAGATTGCCGAGCCCAGCGGACCACCGGCCTAGGAGGGGGAAGCTGCCGTGCTAGCCCCTGCTCATCCCCTGAAGACCAAAGAGCGGGAGGATGGAGCTGGTGATAACGGGTGAGGAGTGAGGCTGGTAGGAGACGAGAAGGAACCGGGGTCTTCGTACCGGTAAACGTGTAAACTCTATAAGAACCATAATAAACAACAACAACAAAATTCAGGATGGATGGACGGGTGGATGGATGGATGGATGGATGGATGGATGGATGGATGGATGGATGGATGGATGGGTGGATGGATGGATGGATGGATGGATGGATGGGTGGATGGATGGATGGATGGATGGATGGATGGATGGATGGATGGATGGGTGGATGGGTGGATGGATGGATGGATGGATGGATGGATGGATGGATGGATGGGTGGATGGGTGGATGGGTGGATGGATGGATGGATGGATGGGTGGATGGGTGGATGGGTGGATGGATGGATGGATGGATGGATGGATGGATGGATGGATGGATGGATGGATGGATGGATGGATGGATGGGTGGATGGATGGATGGGTGGATGGGTGGGTGGATGGGTGGATGGGTGGATGGGTGGATGGATGGATGGATGGATGGATGGATGGATGGATGGATGGATGGATGGGTGGATGGATGGATGGATGGATGGATGGATGGATGGATGGATGGATGGATGGATGGATGGATGGATGGATGGATGGATGGGTGGATAGATGGATGGATGGATGGATGGATGGATGGGTGGATGGGTGGATGGATGGATGGATGGATGGATGGATGGATGGATGGGTGGATGGATGGATGGATGGATGGATGGATGGATGGATGGATGGATGGATGGATGGATGGATGGATGGATGGGTGGATGGGTGGATGGATGGATGGGTGGATGGGTGGATGGATGGATGGATGGATGGATGGATGGGTGGATGGGTGGATGGATGGATGGATGAATGGGTGGATGGGTGGATGGGTGGATGGATGGATGGGTGGATGGATGGGTGGATGGGTGGATGGGTGGATGGGTGGATGGATGGATGGATGGATGGATGGATGGATGGATGGGTGGATGGATGGATGGATGGGTGGATGGGTGGATGGATGGATGGATGGATGGATGGATGGATGGATGGATGGATGGATGGATGGATGGATGGATGGATGGATGGATGGGTGGATAGATGGATGGATGGATGGATGGATGGATGGGTGGATGGATGGATGGATGGATGGATGGATGGATGGATGGATGGATGGATGGATGGATGGATGGATGGATGGATGGATGGATGGATGGATGGGTGGATGGATGGGTGGATGGGTGGGTGGGTAGGTAGTCTATGTGTAGGAAGGAACTGCAGATGCTGGTTTAAACTGAAGTAACTCACCGGGTCAGACAGCACCTCAGGAGAAAAGGAATAGGTAACGTTTCGGGACGAGACCTGAAGAAGGGTCACAACCAGAAATGTCCCCTGTTCCTTTTCTCCAGAGATGCTGTCTGACCCGTTGAGTTACTCCAGCTTTTTGTGTCTATCTTAGATATTCTATGTAGTTTGCAGCTTATTTGGAGGTTGCAGTGTTTAATAGCCTGCTGGCTGTGGGGAAGAAGCTGCTCCTGAACCTGGACGTTACAGTTCTCAGCCTCCAGTTGTCGGTGGGGAGGGATGGCACACACAGGGATGCTGGGCCGGCCTGTTGCCAGTGTTACAGCAGGAGAGAGCGTCTCTGACCCTAGGCACACCTTCCCATACCCGGGACTGTGGGAGAAGCCCCCTCATTGTCCTGTCCCTCCGTCAGTGGCTGTAATCACAGCCCACATGCTGCCCCGCTGAGCCGGCTGTCAGTTACTGTTGATCTTCACATCTCTGGAGGGTTACACTCAGATCCAGTTACTGCGGACAAATCTCCAGGGCTCAATAAAATTAACTTTGTCAACAAACTGATACTGGATCACTATCGGCAACTGTAGCTGCAGTGAGAGGTTATGTTCTAGTTAGAAAGAGGCCAGGTTTCTGATTTAAAGTTCCTGCCATATAATTCTTGCTGACCATGAAATGTGTACTTTGCTCAACGGCGATGGCCAAATTTACTGATTTCATCACTAGCCCGTGCTTTGACTGCGCAGTGTTGCAGCTGGTAGTGCTGCTGCCTCACAGCGCCAGAGTCCCAGTTTCGATCCTGGCCTCTGGTGTTGTCTGCATGGAGGTTGCAAGTTCTCCTTGAGACCCCGTGGGTTTTCTCAGAATGTTTCAATTTCCTGCCACATCCTAAAGACTTGTGGTTTGTAAGGCACTTGGCCCTCTGTGAAATAACCCTGGTGTGTGTGGAGTGAATGAGAAAGTTGGATATACGTAGAACTGGTGTGAATGGGTGATCAATGGTCGGCATGGACTCGATGGGCTGAAGGGCCAGTTTCCATGCTGCATCTGTCAATCAATTCGATCAATCATTAGTTGAAGACTAGAAGATAGACATGGCAGCATCTCTGGAGAGAAGGAATGCGTGAAGTTTCAGGTCGAGACTCTTTTTCAGACTGAGAATCAGTGGAAAGGGAAATGAGAGATATAGATGGCGATGTAGAGTGATATACAGTGGCTTGCAAAAGTTTTCATATCCCTTGACCTTATCCACATTTTGTCACGTGACAACCACAAACGTAAATGTATTTTATTGGGATTTTATGTGATAGACCAACACAAAGTGGCGCATAATTGTGAAGTGGAAGGAAAATGATACATGGTTTTCACATATTTTTACAAATAAAAAACTGAAAAGCGTGGCATGCAAAAGTATTCAGCCCCCTTTACTCTGATACCCCTAAATAAAATCCAGTGCAACCAATTGCTTTCAGAAGTCACCTAATTATTAAATAGAGTCCACTTGTGTGCAATCTAATCTCAGTATAAATACAGCTTTTCTGTGAAGGCCTCAGAGGTTTGTTGGAGAACATTAGTGAACAAACAGCATCATGAAGCCCAAGGAACACATCAGACAGGTCAGGGATAAAGTTGTTGATACGTTTAAAGCAGGGTTAGGTTATAAAAAAATATCCCAAGCGTTGAACATCTCACGGAGCACTGTTCAATCCATCATCTGAAAATGGAAAGAGTATGGCACAACTGTAAACCTACCAAGACATGGCCGTCCACCTAAACTGACAGGCCGGGCAAGGAGAGCATTGATCAGAGAAGCAGCCAAGAGGCCCATGGTAACTCTGGAGGAGCTGCAGAGATCCACAGCTCAGGTGGGAGGATCTGTCCACAGGACAACTATTAGTCGTACACTCCACAAATCGGGCCTTTATGGAAGAGTGGCAAGAAGAAAGCCATTGTTGAAACAAAGCCACAAGAAGTCCCATTTGCAGTTTGCCACAAGCCATGTGGGGGACACAGCAAACATATGGAGGAAGGTGCTCTGGTCTGATGAGACCAAAATTGAAGTTTTTGGCCTAAATGCAAAACGCTATGTGTGGCGGAAAACTAACACTGCACATCACCCTGAACACACCATCCCCACTGTGAAACATGGTGGTGGCAGCATCATGCTGTGGGGATGCTTTTCTTCAGCAGGGACAGGGAAGCTGGTCAGAGTTGATGGGAAGATGGATGGAGCCAAATACAGGGCAATCTTGGAAGAAAACCTGTTAGAGTCTGCAAAAGACTTGAGACTGGGGCAGAGGTTCACCTGCCAGCAGGACAACGACCCTAAACATACAGCCAGAGCTCCAATGGAATGGTTTAGATCAAAGCATATTCATGTGTTAGAATGGCCCAGTCAAAGTCCAGACCTAAATCCAATTGAGAATCTCTGGCAAGACTTGAAAATTGCTGTTCACAGACGCTCTCCATCCAATCTGACTGAGCTTGAGCTATTTTGCAAAGAAGAATGGGCAAAAAATGTCAGTCTCTAGATGTGCAAAGCTGGTAGAGACATACCCCAAAAGACTTGCAACTGTCATTGCAGCGAAAGGTGGTTCTACAAAGTATTGACTCAGGGGGGCTGAATACTTTTGCACGCCACACTTTTCAGTTTTTTATTTATAGTAACATTTGGAAACCATGTATCATTTTGCTTCCACTTCACAATTATGCACCACTTTGTGTTGGTCTATCACATAAAAACCCAATAAAATACATTTATGTTTGTGGTTGTAACGTGACAAAATGTGGAAAAGTTCAAGGGGCGTGAAAACTTTTGCAAGCCACTGTAGAACAACTGAATGAAAGACATACAAAAAGGTAATGATGATGAAGGAAACAGGCCATTGTTAGCTGTTTGCTAGGTGAGAACAAGAACCTGGTGCAACTTGGGTGGGGGACGGATGGAGAGAGAGAGGGAGTGCAGGTGTTACTGCATCTCTGGAGAAAAGGAATAGGTGACATTTCAAGTTCAATCTCTTCCCTTCTTTGTTCTCCTGCGGTCGGGGGCCTTGAGCCTCCCGTTAACGGGGCGATCTTGACTCCCGTAACTGGCGGCGTTTGAGCACTCGCGTCGGTGCGATCAAGCTCCTGCATCAGGGGGGATTTTCAGCTCCCCTGCACTGGCCGATCAGACCCTGTGTCAGGCCTGGTCGAAACCTACTGCGTCATTTGGAACTACCGACATCGGTCTCCACCAGAGATTGCGAGCTCCTCGATGGTGAAATCCGCGGTTGGAGCGTCCATCTTAATTCGATCTTGGAGCATCGGCTTAATTCAGCCCCGAGCAAGGCCACCAGCTCCAAGATGTTAGGCCGCAGAGCGACCGGAGACACAACCCGGAACACATTCGCATCTCCGGCAAGGTAAGAGATTTTTAAAAAGTCCCCCCCCCCCACCCCGCACGTAAAACAAACCAGACAACATTAACACATACTTTTAAAACACACTAAAAATAAAATTAAAAAGATGAAAAGACAGACAGGCTGCTGGCGAGGCTGCCATCGTGCTGCCACCTGGTGGGTTGGACAAGTGTCTGAAGAAGGCTCTCGACCCAAAACGTCACCCATTCCTTCTCTCCAGAAATGCTGCCTGTCCCACTGAGTTACTGTCCAACTGAGGTTGGGAAGGTGTTATGTTATAGAGTGTCATAGAGTGATACAGTGTGAAAACAGGCTCTTCAGCCCAACTAGTCCGCACCGGCCAACATGTCCCAACTACACTTGATCCATATCCCTCCAAACCAAACCATGTACCTGTCTAACTGTTTCTTAAATGTTAGGATAGTCCCAGCCTCAACTACCTCCTCTGGCAGCTTGTTCCATGCACCCACCACCCTTTGTGTAAAAAAATTACCCCTCAGATTCCTATTAAATCTTTTCCCCATCACTTAAACCTATGTCCTCTAGTCCTCGATTCACCTACTCTGGGCAAGAGACTGTGCGTCTACGCAATCTATACCTCCCATGATTTTATGCTGGCTGCTTTTACGAGGCAGCGTGAAGTGTCGATGGAGTCAATGGTGGGGAATCTGGCCTGTGTGGTAGACTGGGTTAGATCTACAACTCTTCACAGTTTCTCGCAGTCTTGGGCCGGGCTGTTGTGAAATGAAGCTGGGATGCAACTCAACACAATGCATTCCATGGAGCATGCTAATATATAGGACTTGGCAAGCAAGATGAGTTGACTGATAAGCGTTGGCTTAATGGGTGGTGAAGTCAACATGGTTTGTGATTGATGGGACAAGAGAAGGTAGTGAGTTGGTTGGCTGAGTTGTAGAAGAAACTATATCTCCAGGCTTGAGGTGCGAGTCTTACCCTGACCCTGCAGTGATTGCTCCACTGAACATGACCACAGTGAGAAGGTCTGACTAAGTATTTCCAATCTTTGACCATGAACGAATGTGGGGCAGTTATCTCCTGCCGACATCACAGGACCTCCAGCCCTCGCTTCCGTCCGGATCGTCCAGCAGACCCGTCGTTCCTCTCCTCGCCCACCCGGCCACTTTCAGCCTCGGTGCCCCAGGGATCGCCTGCCACAGCCAACATTGAGGGAGCGGAAGGTAAGATAGAGACAAAATGCTGGAGTAACTCAGCAGATCAGGCGGCATCTCTGGAGAGAAGGAATGGGTGACTTCTCGGGTCGAGACCCTTCTTCAGACTGTAGGTCTGTCAGACGTAAGGTAAGACCCTGGTTCACTCTCCACGGGCCCTTGTTCTTTCGTCCAAGTCGCCGGTTCTCTCCACCCTCCTCTCCAGTTTTCCGGTCCTCAGAGGGTGTGCAGGAACTGGGCCTTCCCTTTCTGGTCCTCCCTTCATTGAGGATTTGGATGCAGGGGAGGAGAGGAGTGCATGATTGCAGGTTCCCTGAGACCTCAGCAACCTGGCAGGAGCTTATTTTCAGATGGAGAAGCGTAGTGTTGTTTGTTCCCCAGATGGTGTGCATTGTGGTGGAGTATCTCATTCACATTACAATGGCCTCCAAAGACAAGGAGTTAATCTGGAGTGCTGGTGAAATGTGATGTGGATGGATATCTCTCAGGTACATTTGCCGTACAGTGAGAAAGGACTCGGGTGACCATGTGGTTAATATCTCATCGGAGGTCCTTCACCCAACTGAGCCCACGCCAGTTCTCTGCACTGCTGTCTAGTCGACCCTGTGGATCAGTCAGTATTAAGCCCCTGTCCCACTTTCATGACCTCTGCCGAGTTTGCCTTTGACTCATACTCACAGCATGGTCGTCACGAGGTCATAGGAGGTCGTAGGTAGGTCGTTGCAGGTCGTGATGCTAGTCGTAGGTACTCGTGGCATCAAGTAGGTCGGGGCGTTTTTTCAACATGATGAAAAATGTCCACGAGTAAAAAAGGTCGTGAATTAGGTCGTGAAAGTGGGACAGGCCCTTTAGTTGACATGATCCATGTCATGTTTTACTGCATGCCACTGTGTACTCAAACAGTCATCTGGTTGAGTGCCTCATATTATCTAGTCCGTTAGTCCAGCCTCCAGTTAGATTTGTTGTTGAGTTTGAGCTTACAACACCTATGTATCTGAGCTCTGTGTGTTTACTATAATAACCAACTTCTACTGATTCTGAGTTATTACACATGTTTATACACCGCAACCACCAGACCTGCCAGCTCCCACCCCAGAGCCCTGACTTCACCATCCACAGATCTAAAATGGATGCTTTGTACCATGTTGGCCACTGCCTGGTGGAACCTGTAATCCAAGGTGTTTTTCTGAAAGAACGTTCCACAAAGGACAGATAGTGCGGCAAAGTCCAGCCGACTGGAACATTGAGTGGCAAAGGAGCCGCGTCAATCCTTCATAATACTGGGGCCAGGTAGAGCCCAGAGCCTGGTGCAACTCGGTGGCAGTGCATGCCCCCTACAGGCATATCGTGCTGCAGGCACACACACTGGTGACCATCAGGATGGGAGCGTGCAGGCAGGCTCTTATCCCTACTGTCAAAGGACGTGGATTGTGACCCATTATACCTCAGCAGGTAGGACATTGCTTCTAAGAGTTTTATTTGAGTCAAATAAATCGATGGAGCCAGTCAGTTCCTCCAGGATCAAGGGCTGGTTCAGAATCTTCCTCACGCTCATCTAAAACCATGATAGAGGACAAGTTCTGGAAAGCTGTGTTGTCTGTGGACCTCCTAAGTTTAGTTTAGTTTAGTTTTAGTTTAGTTTAGAGGAACAGTGCGGAAGCAGGCACACCAACCAGTGATCCCCACACATTAAGTCTATCCTACACCAGGGACAATTTTTACATCTATACCAAGGCAATTAATCTACAAACCTGTACGTCTTTGGAGTGTGGGAGGCAACCGAAGTACTCAGAGGAAACCCACACAGGTCACGGGGACAACGTACAAACTCTGTACAGACAGCACCCGTAGCCAGGCTCAAATCCAGATCTCTGGCGCTGCAAGCGCTGTAAGGCAGCAACTCCACCGCTGCACAACTGTGCCACCGTTTAGTTTAGTTTAGTTTAATTTAGTTTTGTCACATGTACCGAGTTACAGTGACAAGCTTTTTGTTGCGTGTTATCCAGTCAGCGGAAAGACAATACACAGTGGCGAATCAAGCCATCCACAGTGTACAGATACTGGAGAAAGGGAATAATGTTTGGTGCAAGATAAAGTCCAGAGAAGTCCGATTAAAGATAGTCCGAGGGTCTCCAATGAGGTAGATGGTAGGTCAGGACCAGTCTCTAGCTGGTGATAGCATGGTTCAGTTGGCTGATCACAATTGGGAGGCAACTGTCAGTGAATCTAGGATCCTGTCATACAGACTGGCATGGAAGGACCTTCAGATGTTTATTTGCAAGGATGTAAGCGAGACGTCCTTTTGTTTAGGGCTGTGGATTGTAAGGTTCCTCGGGGATCTTTCAGAAGAGGTACTGCAAGCATGTCGGAAAACCGAGGCCATGAAATTTGGCCAGTAGCCCAACTGGTCCTCTAGCTCCTTCTCCACCTGATGACCCTGAGGAAAAATGCATTAGGACTGTGGGAGTGGTGCTGCCTCTCAATAGCTGATAATAAATTGGTCGTCCGATGCAAGGAGCTCTTGGTACTGCTGTGGTTGGCACAGGCGTGGAGCAGTCCCTGCCTTTCTGCTGGGCCATTAATCAGAACATTTCCCGGTTCTGGGGATCCAAGATGGAGCTATTCCAATGGTTACAATATAGATGGGCCGAGGAAATGGTGGACAAAGTGTACCCAACATTACCCTCATCCTAATAGCCACCTTCATGTGTGGCTGCATCAGGCTGTGCTTGGAACTGAAGTTCTACTAAGCACTAGGTTCTACCCATCCCCTGTATTGCCAAGGATAGGCCTGGCCCCGTTGCCATGCAATGTCCCGGTCAGCTGGATCACCACACACCCTGTCCTTGCAGGAAAAAGGTCTGTCAGTAAAATACCTTTGACCACAAGTCTATCGGGCAGTGGTCAGCATCGAAGATGGATTCTGAACTGGTTGTAATATCTGAAGCAAAATAAAAGCTTCTGGGCACATGCCCATAATATAAGGGCTCTCATTTGGTTTAGTTTAGTTTAGTTTGGAGATACAGTGTGGAAAAGGGCCCTTCGGCCCATCATCTGCATCCTAACACTGGGGGCAATTTACAGAAACCTATTAACCTACAACCCCGCACGTCTTTGGGATGTGGGAGGAAACCCCAGTGGTTACAGCGAGAAAGTGCAAACTCCCACCAGAACTAGAGAGTAGTGCTGAACTATTATCTACCTAGCACTAGGGGAGAGCCTAGCACTGTCTTTGATCAGACTTTACTGGCTCCATCTTGCACCAAACATCATTCTCGTTATCATATGCACCATGTGTCCATGCACAGTGAATGGCTTGATTGTAATCATGTATTGTCTTTCCGCTGATAGGTTAGCACGCAACAAAAGCTTTTCACTGTACCTTCTTCTTCTTCTTCTTCCATTGGCGTGCACGGCCTAAAGTTGTTGGACAACTTGTTCTATTTGATCTTCCGTTTGTGCACGTCGAGTTGACTGCATTAGTCGAAACAGGGCGACCACGTGAAGGTTGCAATCTTCCACCCCTTCACTGTACCTGGGTACCCGTAGCAGTAAACAAAACTCGACTTGTTATAGACAGCACCTGTAGTCAGGATCGCACCTGGGTCTCTGGTGCTGTGAGGCAACAACTCTACCGCTGTGCCACCGTGCTGCCCCTCTCGTGTTATGGGTGGCATTGAGAGAGAAACCTCCTCATTGTGCCAGTGACATTTTCTGACCATATGTGTGGCCCATCTTGAGTGCAGCTGTGAATATAATGGAGGCAGGAACTGTGAAGTGATTAAATACAGTAACAGACCCACCATTTGCGGCTGCAACCTCTGCTTCTCCAAACATGAGACTTCACCACCGAGTGTAAGTTAAGATGCGGTTCCCCCCGTGAATCCCATCTCCCCAAACTAGTCAACTTTCAGCATTTTAAATCAATCCTGGGTGGCACTGAATAATCCCTCTGTGTTGCAGGGAACACCAGACTCAGCATGTATCCCACAGCTCAGTTTCACTACTGGGCAAGCAGTTATTGGTCTTGTTATTGGTAGTGGTTTATTATTGTTATGTTTAGTTTAGGGACGGTTTAGAAATGAATTTGTTTAGATATACTGCATGGAAACAGGCCCTTTGGCCCATCACGTCCACACACCGACCATTGATCACCCGTACACTAATTGGACGGTATCCCAGTTTTGCATCCTACACATTCAGGAGCAATTTCTGCAAACCTGCACGTCTTTCGAATGTGGGGGAAAGCCAGAGCACCTGGAGAAAACTGAAATGGTCACACGTAGAACGTGCAAACTCCACACAGACATGACCCGTAGTCAGGATCGAATCCGGGTCTCTGGCGCTGTGAGGTAGCAGCTCTAGTAGACACACCACAGTGCCCGCCCTATACAGTGAAAAACCAGTGGCGTGTATTATCTAGGCAAATTAAACCATGCATGAGAATATCAGGCAGTACAAATGTTGCAACTATTGCATATTGACAGACAAGGAATAAAGTATTCATTCAAATTTAAAAAATAAACCGAGAGAAAAATATAGTGTTACCATTACAGAGAAAGTGAGTTCAAACAACTTTGATCGGTATGAGCATCAGTGCTTAATAATGAATCAATATCATTATGCATTATGACTGAAGAAGGGTCTCGACCCAAAACGTCACCCATTCTTTCTCTCCAGAGATGCTGCCTGTCCCGCTGAGCTACTCCAGTTTTTGTGTCTATCTTCAGTTTAAACCTGCATCTGCGGTTCTTTCTTACTCATTATGCATCAATATACTATCGACAATTGTAAGTATGTATCAGTGGATATTGATCAGTGAAATTGTGATTCAGAGAATGGTTGTAGATTAGAGGAATTTGTATAAGTGTAGGAAGGAACTGCAGTTGCGGGTCAGGCACCGTGTTGAGACCTGAAACGTAACCTATTCCTTTTCTCCAGAGAATTTGTGTAAGTGAATTGTGTACAAGTGAACACTTGTGGCTCACTGTTGTTGTGCACAGGTGGACATTAGCAGAGCAGGATTTAGCAGCCGTGAACGAGATGTGTGTGTTATAGATCAGTCTAAAGACAGACACAAAATTCTGGAGTAAAGGGCCTGTCCCACCAGCATGCAAATCTATGCGATGAGCGCAACCTAACATGGTCGTTTGAGCCGTCCGGTGTCGTGGGGCCGGTCCCACTTCCATCGCCGGAGCCGTGCGGAATTGTGCGGAGTTCGTCCCGAAAAACTGACTAAGTTCAAAAATTCCGCGCGGCAACGGCTTGTCGGCTCGCAGTCGCCTCGACGCATTACACACCGCCTCGACGTCGTGCCTCCGTGACCCTCTCTAGGTGCCTCCGTGACCCTCTGTGTGTGTGGCTCCGTGGCCCTCTGTGTGTGTGCCTCTGTGCCCCTCTCTGTGTGTCCCTCTCTGTCCTGGCGAACTCACCTTTAGACTTTGCTCCAAGTTCGCCTCACTTTGCGCCACGTTGCGCCACTCACCTGACCTCTTCGCGGCCCTCGCTGCCGGTTTGGTCACGCTTGCCGCATGCAGGCACATGCTGGTGGGAACGGCCCTGTACAGGGGATCACACGATCCGTGCGGCCCCCACTTCTAGTTTGATCGCGCTCATCGCATAGAGTTGCATGCTGGTGGGACAGGCCCTTAACTCAATGGGTCGGGTCTCTGGAGAAAATGGATAGGTGACTTTTTGGGCCGAGACCCTTCAGACAATAGATCTGAGCGCTTGTTTATAATGAAATTCTTACTTGCACAAGCACAAACAGGGTTACAAACACAATTCTCAAATACATGATATAATAAAAAAGTTCTATAGTTCAAAACTTCAAAAGTTCAAAAGTAATAAACAAAACCAAGTCCAGTTCCTTGTACAAACAAGACAGCTCGTAGTTCGGAGCTTAGTTGGAGTTCATAGTGTTTATTAACCTGGTGGCGTTGGGAAGGGGCTGCTCCCGAACCTGGACGTTACAGTTTTCAGACTCTTATATCTTCTACCCGATGGCAAGAGTGAAATGAGAGTGTGGCCAGAGTGCTGTAGGTTACAGTAAGGGTCAGTAATTCACAATGACACTGAACTAGCAGTGTTCACTAATCTTGTCTTCCTGCTAATCAAGCACATAATACGTATATAATCACCTCTTAAAGTGGTAATGGATTCTGATGTAAAGACTCATTAAGGTCCATGAAACCCGATATAAACAATCTAAGCACAGACTGCATTTAAATCTAATTGCCTTCGACTTGGCTTGGAACTGTGACACAGTAACCATCTAAATAGACTTAGAGTCATAGAGTAATAGAGTGATACAGTGTGGAAACAGGCCCTTCGGCCCAGCTCGCCCACAAATGCCAACAATGTCCCAGCTACACTAGACCCACTTGCCTGCGCTTGGTCCATATCCATGCAAACCTGCCCTATCCATGTACCTGTCTAACTGTTTCTTAAACAATGGGATAGTCCCAGCCTGAACTCCCTCCTGCGGCACCTTGTTCCATACACCCACCACCCTTTGTGTGAAAAAGTTACCCCGCAGATTCCTATTAAATTAAATTGTACAAGGCATTGATGAAACCAATTCTGGAGTATGGTGTACAATTTTGGTCGCCTAATTATAGGAAGGATGTCAACAAAATAGAGAGAGTACAGAGGAGGTTTACTAGAATGTTGCCTGGGTTCTAGCAACTAAGTTACAGAGAAAGGTTGAACAAGTTGGGCCTTTATTCTTTGGAGTGCAGAAGGTTAAGGGGGGACTTGATTGAGGTCTTTAAAATGATGAAAGGGATAGACAGAGTTGACGTGGATAAGCTTTTCCCATTGAGGATAAGGAAGATTCAAACAAGAGGGCATGACATGAGAATTAAGGGACAGAAGTTTAGGGGTAACATGAGGGGAAACTTCTTTCCTCAGAGAGTGGTGGCTGTGTGGAATGATCTTCCAGCAGAAGTGGTGGAGGCAGGATCGATTGTAACATTTAAAAGTAAAGTGGATAGGTATATGGACGGGAAGGGAATTGAGGGGTATGGTCTGAGTGCAGGTAAATGGGACTGGGGGAAAATAAATGGTCGGCATGGACTGGAAGGGCCGAGAAGGCCTGTTTCCGTGCTGTAATTGTTATATGGTTATATGGTTAAATCTTTTCCCCTTCACCTTGAACCCATGTCCTCTGGTCCTCGATTCCCCTACTCTGGGCAAAAGACTGTGCATCTATTCGATCTATTCCCCTCATGATTTTGTAAACCTCTATAAAATCCCCCCTCATCCTCCTGTGCTCCATGGAATAGAGACCCAGCCTACTCAGCCTCTCCCTTTAGCTCCCACCTTCAAGTCCTGGCAACATCCTCATAAATGTTTTCTGAACCCTTTCAAGCTTAACAATATCTTTCCTATAACATGGTGCCCAGAACTGAACACAATATTCTAAATGTAGTCTCATCAATGTCTTATACAACTGCCACATGGTCACCCAACTTCTATACTCAATACTCTGACTGATGAAGGCCAAAGTGCTAAAAGCCTTTTTGACCACCTTATCTACCTGCGACTCGACCTTCAAGGAACCATGCGCCTGTACTCCTAGATCCCTCTGCTACACAACACTCCTAGAGGCCTATCATTTACTGTGACGATGGGATGAATGGCAAATTCTGCTCCGAGAACGTATGAAAATACTGGAGTAACTCAGCAGGTCAGGCCGCATCTCTGGAGAAATGTTAGGTGACACTTCAAACCCGAAGAAGGGTCTTAAACCGAAACATAACCTATCCCTTTACTCCAGAGATGCTGCCTGACCTGCTGAGTTGCTCCAGCATTTTGTATCTACCTCCTGTTATTAATAGTTATGTCGATAACCAGATTTTGACATGAGATGTTACCTCTGCCTCTCTTCCTATAGATGCTGCCCGACCTGCTTAGTGTTTCCAGCTTTGTTTTGTTTTTTTGATTTTCATTTACTCTGGATAACGACTGATTTTGTTAATGCCCAGAGTGTTAATGGATAGTAACTATAAGGTCATAAGTGATAGGAGCAGAATTAGGCCATTCAGCCCATCAGGTCTACTGCGCCATTCAATCATGGCTGATCTATCTTTCCCTCTCAACCCCATTCTCCTGCCTCCTCCCCATAACCCCAAACACCCCTACTGATCAATCCCTGCCTTAAAAATATCCATTGACTTGGCCTCCACAGCCTTCTATGGCCTCTGGTCCTAGACTCTCCCACTAGTGGAAACATCCTCTCCACATCTACTCTATTCAGGCCTTTCCCTATTCAGTAACCCTCAGAGGTCCCCCCTCATCCTTCTAAGTTGTGCCCATCTTCGGTGTAAACCAGCATCTGCGATTCCTTCCTACACATATCGTTAACAGGAGCCAGATATTTACATAATAACATATTAACAGGGATTACGTTGAGAAGAAAGACATCATTGAATGTAACCGCGATGCCAATTGACTAACATTGCATTTTGTTAAACTGTGCATTGGCAGGACCCGAGTATTGATGCAGGTCCTTTCAATTAGCTAAAGACAAATTGTTGCAGGAATTCAGAGGTTGAGCAACATGGGAAGAAAGGAACTGTTTCGTTTTTTTAGTTTAGTTTAGAAATACAGCGCAGAACCAGGCGCTTCAGCCCACCATGTCAGCATCGACCAGTGATCCCCGCACACTAAAGGGCCGTCCCACTTAGGCGGGTTTAGGAGACTCTGCGCTCCCCACATGATCGCCACATGGTCGCTGGTGAGTCTCCTTCATGGTCAAGAGGAGTTCCCGCATTCTGGGAACTAGTTGCGGCCTCAGTATGGTCGCAGCAAATTTTTAAACATGTTGAGAATTTTTCTGTGACCAAAAATTGGTCGCCATGGAGAAAATCGATACTTTTGAAGTTGTAGGGGCAGTGGTAGTGGGGTCGCCATGTAGTTGTAGAGAGTCGAAGTAGCCATTGGTAATCTCCTTTGCTGACCGGGCATTTTCATTGGCTCATTGGGGAAAAAAACTTAAGCACGAGTTTTCAGAACCAAGGATAACCGGCTGGTAATGTTAAATGCCGCTTAACTTCACAGCTGTGTATCTCTGGCTTCTTAATAGTTGTCTGGCTTCTTAAAGTGTCTCCTCCTCCCACCTTCTCCCCCCCCCCTTCTCACCCCTCCTTCTCCTCCCCATCTCCATCCCCCTTCTCCTCCCCCTTCTCCTCCCCCTGCTCCCCCTCTCCCCCCTCTTCTTCCCCCCGCCTTCTCCCCCACCCCTCTCCCACCTCTTCCCCCACCCCTTCTCCCCCACCCCTTCTTCCCCCCTTCTCCCCTCCCCGCTCTGTGCTAGCTGTCTTTAACCTTTCTGTTCATCGCGGGTATCACCTTGGCTTTGCACTGTGTGAATTTCAGACAGCGCTCCTCTTGTAGTATAGTCAGAGAGTCATACAGTGTGAAAACAGGCCTTCCAGCCCAACTCGCCCACACCGACCAATATGTCCCATCTACACTAGTCCCACTTGCCTGCATTTGGCCCATACCCTTCTAAACCTGTCCAATCCATGTACCTATGTCATTGCTTCTTTAAAATAATGATAATCCCTGCCTTAACTATCTCCTCCGGCAGCTCGTTCCATTCTCCCAACACCCTTTGTGTGAAACAGTTACCCCTCAGATTCCTTTTCAATCTTTTACCCCCTCACCTTAAACCTATATCCTCTGGCTCTCGATTCCCCCTCTCTGGGATAGAGATTCTGTGCGTCCACCTGATCTAGTTCTCTCAAGATTTTATTCACCTCTGTAAGATCACCCCTCATCCTTCAGCGCTCCAGAGAATAGAGTCCCAGCCTACTCAACCTCTCCCTTTAGCTCAGACCATCAAGTTCTGGCAACATCCTCGTAAATCTTCTCTGCACCTTTTCCAACTTAACATTTTTCCCATAACATGGTGCCCTGATCTGAACTCAATACTCTAAATGTAGCTCACGAATGAATGTCTTACATAACTGCAACATGGTCCCCCAACCTCTATACTCAATACGCTGACTGCCGTAGGGACTATGTACTTGCATTCCTAGATCCCACTGATATCTTCCCTCTCCACTCTCAGTTCTGATGAAGATCTTCACCCAAAACGTTGAGTATTTCTTTCCCACCCATAAATGCTGACCGTCCCTCTGTGTTTTCCAGCAGATTGATTTTTGCTCCCGATTCCAATATCTGCAGCCGTTTGCGTCACATTTCAATTTACCTGACCCTGACCCTGACATAAATAACTAATACCTGATCACCACATAAGTGCCCATTAAGACAGCCTGAGAACTGGCATAATCAGCAATCAGCATGATGCAGTTTCTCATTAGGAGTGGATGATAATATAATTGCATAACAACGGAGCCTAGCCGAGATTTAGATATAATTATTCACTCAGCAGGCCTAGATGGTGGAGTAATCACCATGAATAATGCATGGTAAATGATAGTCACCATTAATCAGACATGGACCTAATGTGGAAGATGGACACAAAGTGCTGGAGTAATTCAGCAGGTCAGGCAACATCTCTGGGTAGAAGGAATGGATGACGATTCGGGTTCAGACCCTTCTTCAGACCCATGGATTGATGAATACTGGTTTAATCATCGGCTAATAGGATAATTACACTGACATTTGGGTCTGAACGTTTTGGGTTGGGACCCCTCTGAAGAAGGGTCTCAACCCGATACTTCATCCATTCCTTCTATCCAGAGATGCTGCCTGTCCCGATGTGTCTATCCATAGAATCTGGGTTGGTATATAATTAGGCATTAACGCTCTGGATATTTTTTGTCTGTTGATGTCTGAGTGTTGTTTTTAATGGCATTGAGATTTGGAAATGTTGGCATTGAGTGTGAGTGAGATGTCCTTGTATTCAGGGGATTGAAAGCTAGCAAGCATGTGCATAGAAGGCAGATGTTATTTTAGCCTTTATTACAAAAGTAAAAATGTCATGCAGAGGGTACATCAGTCCCCCATGTCCATCCCCTCAGCCCTCACCCCGCCTCTAGCAATGATGTCTACATAGAAGGATATATTTAGTTTTGGTTCGGTTTTAGAGATACAACACGGAAACCAGGATGTCCGTCCCGACCAGCAATCCCCGTACACTAACACCATCCTACACACTGTCGGGATAATTCACAATTTTTACTGTAGCCCATTAACCTACAAACATGTGTGTCTTTGGAATGTGTGAGGAAACCGGAGCACCCGGAGAAAATCTACGCAGTCACAGGAAGAACGTACAAACTCCATGCAGACAGCACCTGTCATCAGGATCGAACCCGGGTCTCTGATGCCTCATCCCGAAGCATCACCTATCTCATGATCTCCAGAGTTGCCACCTTACAGCACCAGACTCGGGTTCGACCCTGATTACAGGTGCAGTCTGTATGGAATTTGTACTTTCTCTCTCTGACCACGTGGGTTTTATCCGGGTGCTCCAGTTTCCTCTCATATTCCAAAGTCATGCAGGTTTGTAGGTTAATGTATACAAATACCCTGAACTTTTATTTGTAAGACAAACAGACAAATAAACAATGATAATGCAAAGTGCATTTCCATTCTATTAACAAATTAAAACAACCGGCCATACTTTTTCTAATCGCTGTGCTTTAATGTTCAAAGAACAGTTGCAATATTTGACTCGCATTCAAAGACACTTTGAATCAGGCATCACTGATCATCAGTTTTCAAAATGGGGGAAGACAATTTTGGTGAGTCATTGGGTGTTAGGCAGCAAATGGGTTGCTCTCTCCACTCTGTTACATAGAACCTGGCTTTAAGGGCAAGTTATTGCAGTTGAGTCGTATGGGTGAAGCACTTGATTAAAGTAGGTCACCTGAAAAACAGTTTGCAAACCACATATATTGCATATATTGCACATCAGGGAACATGATCATCACACCAGCAATTTGCAGCTTTGCACTGTTAAAGGCTGGGTGCTGCGGCATTCATTGTGTTGTAGAAAGGTCAGTGGACACTGGGAAGCCACCAGGCATTGAATTACAGCAAGTGTTTATCCTTGATTCGTAGGAAGGGCCCGCATAAGTTGCTATGCCTCGTGTTGAGGAGAGGGTACTGTATCTGAGGGAGTGGGGCAGCACGGTGGCGCAGTGGTAGAGTTGCTGCCTTACAGCGCCAGAGACCCGGGTTCAATCTCGTCTGCAGGTGTTGTCTGTACAGAGTTTGTACGTTCTCCCTGTGACCATGTGGGTTTTCTCCGGGTGCTCCGGTTTCCTCCTGCACTCCAAAGGCTAACTGGCTTCGATAAAATTGTAAATTGTCCCTAAAGTGCAGGATAGAGGTAGTGTATGGGGATCACAGGTCGATGCGAACTCGGTGGGCCGAAGAGCCTGTATCTCCAAACTAAACTAAACTAAATCTCAATAAAGGTACGGTGGAGAGAGCTCTTGTGTTGTATTTTAGATGTGCTTATCTATAATAACACTTGTACTGAACTGCTTGAAAAAATGAATTTAACTGTACCTTGGTACATGTGATAATTGAGTACCATTGAACCATTGAACCATTGAGGGTAATTTAAACTGTAATATTCTAGCTATTGGTCAGGAATAGTTAGCTCTAAGTTGTTATCCTCACTTCCCTTCTCCATTGTGAGTTTTCACTCTTCGTGTCACACTGCAGGTGTAAGATCAGAATCATAGAGCTACAGGTCGCATCATTTAAAGGGACCCTGAAGCCAATGACGCAGTGATGTTAGTGTCATAAACGTATTCGCTCTTCCCGAAGGCAGGCGGACTACAAGCACACCCGTCTATCCCAGACCCAGCCACACCTGATCAATCTGAGGAAGGGCCTCAACCGAAAACATCACCCGTTCCATCTCTCCAGCAGCTGCCTGTCCCGCTGAGTTACTCCAGCTTTGTGTGTCTATCTTCGGTTGAAACCAGCATCTGCAGTTCCTTCGTATACACCTGATTCTTTCCTGATGTGAAACTCCCAGTAGGAATTATCAGACTATTGACCGTTGATTGGAATCAGAAAATCTGACTGATTAATTTCTCTCCCTCCAAACTAAGAGGCTTTGGGCCAATTGTGTGTGGCCAGAGCTGATGCAAGTTAATTCAAAACAACTGCGAGCTAAAGCTGGCCATTGCTAAAATGGCTCTGTTCCACAACAGCCGGGGCATTGAGTGATGTCATTCCGTTCCTGCACAAAATACATTTGCTTATCTACACCATAAAGATTCTCCATTTCTCTGGAGGTTTGCCCTGGTCCCAGAATCTCGAATTCATTGATACCTACTTCAGGCTTACAATAAAGTCATCTTACTTTAAAGCTTAAAAGGAAACAGAGTGCTGGAGGTAATTCGACAGTTCACGCAGCATCTCTGGAGAACGTGGCACGGCTGGTAGAGCCGCTGCCTCACAGCGACAGAGTCTCAGATCCCAACCTTGGGTGCTGTCTGTGTGGAGTTTGCATGTTCTCCCAGTGACTGCATAGGTTTCCTCCCGGCGCCCCAGTTTCCTCCCACATCATAAAGTCATAAGCACATAAGTGATAGGAGCAGAAGTAGGCCATTCAGCCCCTCCATCTATTCCGCCATTCAATCATGGCTGATCCATCTCTCCCTCCCAACCCCATTCTCCTGCCTTCTCCCCATAACCCCTGGCACCCGTACAAATCAAGAATCTATCTATCTCTGCCTTAAAAATATCAATACTTAGACTCCACAGCCTTCTGGCAAAGAATTCCACAGATTCACCACCTTCTGACTATAGAAATTCCTCCTCATCTCCTTCCAAGAGGAATGTCCTTTAATTCTGAGGCTATGACCTCCACTTCCCAAAGACAAGCAAGTTTGTAGGTTAAATGGCCTCTGCACAATTGCCCTGAATGTGTAAGGAGTTTGATAACAGAACTAATGTGAACGGGTGATGAATGGTCGGTGTGATGTTGATGGACCGAAGGGCCTGTTTATGTGCTGTATCTGTAAACTAAACTAAACTAAATGAAACAAAACAAAACATAACATAACTAAACTAAACTGAACTAAACTGAACCTAAACAAAACGAACCATGGGTCCGCAATGTTTAGGGTCAATGGAACCCTTCGCCTGAAGAAGAGTCCAAGCCCGAAGTATCACCTATCCATGTTCTTCAGAGATGCTCCCTGACCCGCTGAGTTACTCTAGCATTTTGGATCATTTGTTTTTCTGCAGTTCCTTGTGTCAATGTCCAACTTTCAAGTTTTATTGATAGGGTTGTGAATATCTGCTGCTGGCTTCTCATTGTTGCTTTTTGGGAGTTGAGGGGAGATGATACAATTATGCGAGGCATGTGTGGTAGATAGTCAGAACCTTTTTTTTCCACGGTGGAAATGTTGAAACTGAAGGGCACAGCTTTAAATCAAGAGGAACAAAGTTTAAAGGAGATGCGCGGGGCAGAATTTTATACAACAGAGGGTGGTGGGTCCCTGCTTCACACTGCCAGGGGTCGGTGAGGGAGACATAAATGATAGTGGCATTTAAGAGGCTTATCGTTATCACATGGATTTGCAGTGAATAGAGGGATATATAGGTAGAGGAGGTTATTTTAACATGGCAGCTTATTCTGTATGGACATTGGGGACTGAAGGGCCCGGTATAGGTATATTACAAAACTTATCTTTAGCGGTACTGCAGTTCTGCCGCTGGCCGTGTACGTGACTTTGGCGCCATTAAGGGGGGGGGGTGGGGGGGTCGGGGTTAAAATACGGTTTTCCCCTTGCCATCCGGAGCTTTCTGTTGTCGGAGTGCAATCTATTTCTGGAGATACGTTTCGACTGCCGGTAAGTCCATTTTTTTAAATAAAAAGCCCGACCACTTCATCACTGCAGTAAAATAAAAATTAGCTCCTAATGCCGTGAACGCCGACAACGGGGACCGATTTTACGTAGGGGACAGGTAAGTGAAAGCTGTTTATTTTTACATATAAACTTGCTTTTTTAGGGGACTTTAATCAATATTTCATGTTGCGAAACGGTGATTCAGCCCCCATACGAACCAGCAGAATTTTTCCTGCCGATATTGGGTTTAAATTCACCACAACCGCAACGTTCCAATACATAGCGTTCCAGAAAATCCCACTCACAAGCTGTTTAAAATGCCCATTAATTTACAGGCATTAAACACAAAATTCCTTCAATTTGGCCTATAAATTAATGACAATTAGATTTTAAAATCATGTTATATTGTGAATTATTGTGTGACTGTTAATTGGACACTTAGGCTTTAAATTTTTTTGAAATTTTTTCTTAGAAATGGATAGATGTTTAGATCTAGTAATTTAATTTTGTAATTGGCTACAATTGGGTGACTAACTAATTATATGCTTTAATTTCAGGTCATCCAAGTAAGATTGTTTCATATTTGTTTCAGAATACGTCAATCTATAATAACTGAAAATTTCTTTAAGTTCTCTGAATTTTTATGGAAGTTATGGACTTTTGACTGTCCTCGATCACAACTTTTGTGTTAAGTCAATAGAAAAGCAATAGGAAGCAAGTTGCTAATTTCCGAGTATGAAAATGGCCCTAACTGTTTTAATACTGAAGATATGAAAGTGAATTAGGTGTCAAATTAAACTTCTTTTTATGCTTTATCTGATGGGATAAGTTGCAGACTTGATTTTTAAAATCTCAAAATTTTGTAACATTGCTACCCGGTACCATGCTTTACTGTTCTATGTTCTATGTTCTAACTGATTATATGAGTTCCAGGAGCATATATTTTACACACAATGTGATCATTTATACACAGCATGATTGAATAGTGTAGTAGACTTAATGGGCCGAATGGCTAACTTAGGAATTTAAATTCATGTTCATGGGAGCATAATTAGGCCATTAGCCCATCAAGTCTACTCTGCCATTCAATCATGTTGTGTAAAAATAATTATATTGTGTATAAAATCTATGGTCCTGGAACTCATGTAATTAGTTGGAACATATGAATCATTTGCTGTTTTTAACAGGGGACCAAGTACTTCAGACATTTTCTGTATTGGATAAGGACAAGCAGTCAGTCCGAAGAAGGGTCCTGACCCGAAACATCACCTATCAATGTTCACCAGAGATGATGCCTGACCCGCTGAGTTACTCCAGCACTTTGTGTCCTTCAAGGACTAGCAATGGTTGTTCCATGCATCATTGTTAACAAATTGAACTAACGGAGGAGGTAAGTTGGATGGGGAGAAGTCAGCACAGAGGTAACGTTTTGAATTTCATAAACAGGATTCAACAAGAATGCAAATGACTACCACATGGATCGGGCTAATACAATGGAGATTACAAAAGATGAGGTCATTTTCTGGCTGGTAGACAGTTCCAAGGAAGGGTGGAGGATTGTGTTGGAGCAGCAGCTATAGGTAATCCATATTGAATGCTTGAATGCAGGGAGCAGGTGTAGCCTTTCTGACTGTACAAAGCTCATTGCAAGGATGGAGACCTTCCATCTGAGGTAATGCTAACATGGCTTATTAGAAGAGAAGATAATTATTTGAGTCTGACCAACATTTCCCTTTGATCGACGACAGTTGTATAAGTTGTTGGTGAGTGCATTTAGTGTTCAGTGATGGACACCATGTTATAGGATAGATCAATGCACTTTCCCTTAAACCACGCAACAAAGATAGATGGATCCCTGGGATGAGGGTGTTATCCTATGAACAGGATTCCTTATACTCTCCCCAGTTCTGAAGAATGAGAGATGATCGTATTGAAAGGCATTGGCAGGGTCGGTGGGGAGAAGCTATTTGCACTTGTGCAAAGAGTCTTGTGTTAGGGCATAGCTGGAGTACAAAGTTCCAGGCACCTGAAATCTGAATCTGAATCTGAAATCTGAAAATCTTTATTATCATTTTCCTGAGTACTTACATACCCAGAGGAAATGAAAACACGTTGCTCAACCAGTGTCCATTCAGTGTGCGGTAAAAAATAAATAGAAAATAAAAGTAAAAGTACATATATCGTCATGAGTTCCAATCGGCAGCGGCACGACAATGGCTCTGCTTCAGCGTGTACAGGTTGGTGGTTGCTGCGCGATACTTTGGCAGGGGGCACAGTCCGTTCATGAGTCTTAGAGCCTAGGTTGCTCAGTGGGATTGGGGGGTAGAACTCTTTGGAATCCTAATGGATTGTAGATTCACAATTGAGAAACTAAGTGTACTCAAGGCTGAGATCATTGAATACCTGGACTAAGGGAGTTAGGTTATCAACTATGTGTAGGAAAGAACAGCAGATGCTGGTTTAAGCCGAAGATAGACACAAAATGCTGGAGTAACTCAGCGAGACAGGCAGCATCTCCTGAGAGAAGGAATGGGTGAGGCTTTAAGGGTCTCGACCCGAAAAGTCACCCACTCCTTCTATGGATGCTGCTTGTCCCGTTGAGTTACTCCAGCATTTTGTGTCTATCTTGAGCAATCAACTAGGCCCTTATCTCTTTTAATGTTTGGTTTTCACACCATATCCTTTCTGATCTCTGTTTCTCCCTCTCCCCCGACTCTCAGTCCGAAGAAGAGCCTCGACCCAAAATGTCACCCATTCCTTCTATCCAGAGATGTTGCTTGTCCTGCTGAGTTACTCCAGCATTTTGTGTCTATCTGAGGTCCTTACACATAAAGGTATGGTCCAGCTGTGGAATGGCAGAGCAGGTTGAATAATATATTGTAATATAAAGGTATATGATCTACTCTAGCCACTGCATGTTAAGTTAAACCCAGCACCTTCCATCTGAGGTACTGCTCACATGGGCTATTAGAAGAGAAGAGAATTCCTTGAGTCAGAACAACATTTCCCTTTGATCAACAACAGTTGTATAAGCTGTTGGTGAGAATCATTTAGACCATTGTGTTCAGTTTTGGGCATCATGTTATAGGAAAGCTGGAAAGGGTACAGAGAAGATTATTGTAAAGCTGGAAAGGGTACAGAGAAAGTTTATGAGGATATTAGCTAAGACTCGAGGGCCTGAGCTATGGGAAGCGGTCAAGCAGGATAGGACACTACTCCAAGGAGCGCAGGAGGATGCGAATGATCTTATCTGTACAAAATCATGAGAGGAATAGATCGGGTAGACACACAGAGCCTCTTTCCCCGGGGCAGGAAAATTGAGAACCAGCGGACGACACTGGTTTGTGATTGGTGCTTTGCCCTTGTTATTTGTAATATACATTTATTATTTGGAAGACACAAACCGTCACCTATACCTTTTCCCCAGAGATGCTGCCTGACCGGCTGAGTTACTCCTGCTTTTTAAACCAGCATCTGCAGTTTCTTCCCATGCATATACAACAATACACACAGGAATAGGCCCTTCGGCCCACAATGTATGTGCCAAACATGGCACCCAGATCAACTCTTACCTGTCTGCACGTAATGCATATCCCTACATATCCACGTGACTATCCAAAAGACTCTACAACACCACTATCATATCAGCCTCCACCACCATCCACTGGCAGTGTGTTCCAGACACCTGCCACACTCTGTGTAAAGAACCTGCCTCATACATCTCCTTTGAACTTTCACCACTCACCTTCAAGCTATGCCCTCTCGTCTTTGACATTGAGTGAGATTTTAATTCCCTGAATAAAGGGCTTGTCCCACCAGCATGCAACTCTATGCGATTAGCGCGACCTAACGTGGTCGCTTGAGCCGTCCGGCGTCGCGGGGCCAGTCCCACTTCGATCGAAGGGGCCGTGCGGAATTATGCGGAGTTCGTCCCGAGTTCGTCCCGACACCGCGCGGGGCTCCGAAAAACTGACTATGTCCAAAAATTCCGCGCGGCAACAGCTTGTCGTTTACACACCGCCCCGACATCGTGCCTCCGTGTCGGGGCGGTGAACCTATCTGTAGGTGCCTCCGTGACCCTCTATGTGTGTGGCTCCGTGGCCCTCTGTGTGTGTGTGTGCCTCGGTGCCCCTCTCTGTGTGCCCCTCTCTGTCCTGGTGAACTTACCTTAAGTTTACTCCAAGTTCGCCTCACTTTACACCGCGTTGCGCCACTCACCCAACCTCCGCGCGGCCCCCACTGCCGGTTTGGTTGCGCTTGCCACATGCAGGCGCATGCTGGTGGGAACGGCCCTGTGCAGGGGATCACCCGACCTCCGCGCGGCCCCCGCTTCTAGTTTGATCGCGTTCATCGTATAGAGTAGCATGCTGGTGGGACAGGCCCTTAAAGCTGGAACTTTGATTCTGGAGATTGATGTTCCATTAATATTCCTACTTCTTCCCATGTTTAGGAGTTAGATGTTCCCCAACAATCCCGCGGACTTACCAAGGGATACTAATGGCAAGTACTGGGTTGGATTGGGTTAACGAGCATTCTTATCTAAAGATGGCTGACTGAATATGTTGTGCTGAGTGGCTGGTGATATAAAATGCCGTGATAATGAATCATTGGAGATAGGTTCGAAGATTATAAAGTATAACTTTTCATCTGATCCTGAGTCCAATTTTCTTTTAGGTCCCCGTGCCGAACCAATCCACCCTTTCAAATAATCGATGAATGAAGACCATATTCTAACAAAAAGTTCCTGTTGGTCCATTAAGACAAATCTGATTCTTTCCAGGTGTAGGGTCTCCAACATTTCCATAATCCATATTTTAATTGTGGGGGTTATAGGACCTTTCCAAAATTTTAATATTAATTTCTTCCCAGTTATTATACAGCGGTCTAGAAAGTTCCTTTGGCTTGTTGTGAGCGTTAGACTTTGTTCTGATATTCCAAGTATTATTAGCTTGAGTCGGGATTTAGTATTTGAGTCCAGTTTAGTATTAACAACTTCAGAAATTATTCTAAAAATATAAATCCAGAAATGTTTGATTCTTATACAATTTGCAAAAGTATGTGTTATTAGCCTCTAGATGCTGACATTTATCGCAGATAGAAGAGATATGTGGGAACATTCTATTTAGTTTTACTTTAGAGTAGTGTAATCTGTGTAATACTTTAAATTGTATTAAAGCATGTCTGGCATTTAACGAGCATTGATGTGTATATTGTAGAGTTTTTACGGATATTTTCAACCTGTCACTTGAACCTGAGGTCTGAGGTTCCCACCTGCTTCAAAAGGGCATCAATTATACCGGTGCCCAAGAAGGGCAAGGTGACGTGCCTCAATGACCATCGACATGTGGCACTAACACCTGTGGTGATGAAGTGCTTCGAGAGGGTGATCATGGCGCAAATCAACTCCTACCTCGACAAAAACCTGGACCCACTGCAGTTCGCTTACCGCCACAACAGATCAACGGTGGATGCGATCTCGCTGGCTCTCCACTCCGTTCTGGACCACTTGGACAACAAAAACTCATATGTCAGGCTGTTATTCATCGATTACAGATCGGCATTTAATACTATCACCCCTCCAAGCTGGTTACCAAACTCGCAGAACTGGGTCTCTGCGCATCCCTCTGCAATTGGATCGTCAACTTCCTCATTCACAGACCACAGTCTGTTCGTATTGGTGGAAATGTGTCAGACTCGATAACAATCAGCACGGGAGCACCTCAAGGCTGCATGCTCAGCCCCCTGCTGTACTCACTCTATACTCATGACTGCGTAGCCGGTCACAGTGCGAACTCCATCATCAAGTTCACTGACGACACCAGTGTCATGAGACATATCACTGATGGGGATGAGTCGGAGTGCAGAAGAGAGATCGAGCAACTGTCCATATGGTGCCAGCACAATAACCTGGCCCTCAACACCAGCAAAACCAAGGAACTGATTGTGGACTTTGGAAGGAGTAGGATGGGGACCCACAGTCCCGTTTATATCAACAGGATCGATGGTTGAAAGGATCAAGAGCTTCAAATTCCTGGGCGTGCACATGTCTGAAGATCGTTCCTGGTCCGAGAACACTGATGCAATTATTGAGGAAGCTCATCAGCGCCTCTACTTCCTGAGAAGATTACGGAGAGTCGGTCTGTCAAGGAGGACTCTCTCTAACTTCTACAGGTGCACAGTAGAGAGCATGCTGACCGGTTGCATCATGGCTTGGTTCGGCAATTTGAGTGCCCTGGAGAGGAAAAGACTACAAAAAGTAGTAAACACTGCCCAGTCCATCATCGGCTCTGACCTTCCTTCCATTGAGGGGATCTATCACAGTCACTGCCTCAAAAAGGGTGGCAGCATCATCAAGGACCCACACCATCCTGGCCACACACTCATCTCCCTGCTTCCTTGAGGTAGAAAATACAGGAGCCTGAAGACTGCAATGTCCAGGTTCAGGAATAGCTACTTCCCCACAGCCATCAGGCTATTAAACCTGGCTCGGACAAAACTGTGAACATTAATAACCCATTATCTGTTATTTGCACTTTATCAGTTTATTTATTCATGTGTGTATATATTTATATAATGGTATATGGACACACTGATCTGTTTTTTGTAGTCAATGCTACTATGTTCTGTTGTGCTGAAGCAAAGCAAGAATCTCATTGTCCTATCAGGGACACGTGACAATAAACTCACTTGAACTCGAACAATAATGTAGCACCAACTTCGATGGACAGGCCCTGTCATCCGCATGTCCAACACACGTCTCTCTAAACAAATCTTGTTCTCTCAATTGAAGGAAGGTCGGCGAGCCCCTGGCGGGCCAAAGAAACGCTTCAACAAAAACATCAAGAACAGTCTGAAGAAATTTCACATCACATCGAGCAACTGGGAGCACGTTGCTCTGGACAGGCGCTCCTGGAGGAAATCCGTGCAGGAAGGAGCTGCACGTCATGAAGGTGAACTACACCGTGTCGCAGAGACAAAGTGACAGCACCGTAAGGAGAGAGAGAAGGGGGCTCGACGACTACCAACCCCCGCCCGTCTCCACTGCCCACGTTGCACCGAGGTGCGTGAATCGCGGATCGGCCTCTACAGACGTCTGCAGATCCACAGGTAGACGACCCAAAGGGAAAGATGGACATACTCATTTCAAGTGACCACCGATGATGAGTTCCCCATAGAAAATGGGCAGCACGGTGGCATCGCAGTAGAGTTGCTGCATTTGCAGCGCCGGAGCCCCGGGTTCGATCGCGACTACGGATGCTGTCAGAATAGAGTTTGTACGCTCTCCCCGTGACCAGCATGGGCTTTCTCTGAGGTCTTTGGTTTCCTCCCACACTCCAGAGATGTTCAGGCTCGGTATAAGTGTAAATCGTCCCGAGTGTGTCTGGGAAAGTGCTCGTGTGCAGGGATCGCTGGTCAGTGCGGACTCGGGGGGCCGAAGGGCCTGTTTCCGCGCTGTATCTCTACAACTAAAAAAAATGAATAAAATGTGGAGTGCTCCAAGACTGAATTTGGATGGGTTTGCATTGTACTGAATTATCCTGAGTACGTTGGTGACACAGTCTTCAGGTGAGCCCTATCCCCTGCTCTCTCACAACTCTCCCACGTTCTGTCCACACAGTCAATATCTGCCTGGAAAAGGTTCTACAAACTCCAGAAAGAATCGTTCCTCTCTTTTCACTCTGTGTCGATTCCCACTTTGCTGAATGAAAGATTGATCAGTGAACATTTGTTGTTGCTTCTCCTTGTAGTAATCCCTGTGGGATCATTGATTTGCAAAGTCTAAGCCTGGGGATTTCTGACTTTCCTCCTGTTACTGAGTGGACCCTGGAGGAGGTCAAGTGTTCCACCCTCATCATCCGTCATCATGGCAGGAGCAGTGAGATACATCAAATTTAGGAGTAGGCCATTCTGCCCATTCAACCTGTTCCTGCATTGTTATTGATCATTCATAGTCAACACCCTGTTCCTGCTTCTTTCCCATATCTAATTGTTTTTGAATACATCTAATGATTTGGCCCTAGCTATCCTAGGCCAACATAGCTTAGAGCAACTGCCTCACAATAGCCAGAGACCCAAGTTCGACCCTGACCATGAGTGGCATTTAAGTGGAGTTTGCTGGTGAGATCGATCGACTGACCAAATGGTGCCAGCACAACAACCTGGCTACAATGCCAGTAAGACCAAGGACCAGCTTGTGGACTTTGGAAAAGGAAGGATGAGGACCCATAAATCGTTCTATATCAATGGGACGATGGTGGAGAGAGTCAAAAGCTTCAAATTCTTGGGTGTGCATATTTCTGAAGATCTTTCCTGGACCCAGCACACTGATGCTGTGATAAAGAAAGCACACCAGCGCCTCTACTTCCTGAGAAGATTACGGAGATTTGGTATGTCAGAGAAGATTCTCTTGAGCTTCTACAGGTGTACAGTAGAGTAGTAACTGGTTGCATCACAGTCTGGTTCGGCAACTTGAATGCCCAGGAGCGAAGTAGACTGCAAAAAGTGGTGAACACTGCCCAGTCCATCAAGGGTTCTGACCTCCCCACCATCGAAGGGATTTATTGGAGTCACTCCCTTAAAATGGCAGCCAGCATCATCAGAGACCCACACCACCAATAGCCACACACTCATTTCACCCCTGCCATCGGGAAGAAGGTACAGGAGCCTGAAATCTATAATGTCTAGGTTCAGGAACAGCTTCTTCATTACAGCCATTAGGCTGTTAAACACTACAACTTCAAATAAGCTCTGAACTACATAGACTATGATTGTTCAATCAAGTTCTCTCCTGGGATACATAAAGTTCTATCGTATTGTATCATATTGTATCATTGTTATTGCCCTATTGTTGTTTGGGATTTTTTAAGTATACATATGCGTGTGTGTATATCACGCACTGAACTTTGTTTTCTCGTTTATTATATTGTTTGCAGTGTACTATGTTTACATATTCTGTTGTGCTGCTGTAAGTAAGAATTTCATAGTTCCATCTGGGACATATGACAATAAAACACTCTAGACTTCTCTGGGTATATGGAATAAGCTGCCAGAGGAGGTAGTCGAGGCAAGTATTATTGCAATGTTGAAACGATATTTGGACAGGTACAGGGATAGGAAAGGTTGCGGGGGATATGGGCTGAACACAAGAAGACAGGACTAGCTTAGAGGAAGATAGACACAAAAGGCAGGAGTAACTCAGTGGGTCAGACTGCATCTTTGGAGAAAAGTAATAGGTGACATTTTCGGGTCGAGACCCTTCTTCAGCTTAGAGGAATGTTGTTCAGCATGGATGAGTTGGGCAAAGGACCCATTTCCGTGCTGTATGACTATGACTCTGCATCCTCCTCACAGCTCATATTCCCAGCCAGATTTAAGTGCTTTCATTTGATTATTTCATTTAAATCAATGATGTATATTGTGAATAGCTGGGATACAAACTCCTGTGGCATCCCATAATAAAGGGGCTGCTCTTCAAGTTTTGGCTCCACTTTAGTCCAACGCTATTGGGCACCCGGTACAGAGGGGGGAGGGTCGGGAGGGAGGAAGGGGTCTCCCTGTCGGTCTGCTCCTGGGCCTGGCCAAGATGGCCATTCGCGGGTCCAGGCAGCGGGCAGTCGACGGCTGTACAGGGGTCGGCTGCCTGCCCCTTTTCTGGCGTTACGTCTGTGCCCACGTGTCCCTGGAGAGGGAACACGCGGTGTCCACGGGGACGCTGGAGGCCTTCCGCGAAGGCTGGTTGCCGCAGGAGGTCGATGGCATTATAGATAAGGATGGCGGGATTTTAAATTGAATTTTTTTGTCTTTGTTTGTAAACTGCCGATACAGGCAGGTTTTGATATGAACGATATACTACTTTGTATGGTGATTTTGTTTTTTGAATAAAGTATTTGTAAAAAAAAATGTTTTAAAGTGGCACCCCACGAGGCAGGGGTCCACTGCTGGGAGTGTCTTTTCACTTTCCTCCTATCAATACAATTCCCCCAATGTGATATTTTACACAATAATCTTGTTGAAAGCCTTCTAAAGTATTCAACAAAAAAAAGGGATGTTAAAGAAAATGTTAAATACTGTAGATTCTTTTGATGCATTAAGGGAAGTTGACATGCATCTTTAGTTCAGTTTAGTTTAGTTTATTTGAGTTTAGTTTAGTTTACCATAGTTTAGAGATACAGCAAGGAGACAGGCTCTTCAGCCCACCGTGTCCATGCCAACCAACAATCATCTGTTCACCCAAGTTCTATTTTTTCCCACTTTATCTAGCAATGTTACAACATTTTGAGATTTAAAATATCAAGTCTGCAATTTATCCCATCAGATAAAGCATAAAAATAAGTTTAATTTGACACCTAATTCACTTTCATATCTTCAGTATTAAAAAAGTTATGGCCATTTTCATACTCAGAAATTGGCATCTTGTTCCCCATTGCCTTTCCATTGACTTAACACAAAAGCTGTGATCTAGGACAGTCAAAAACCCATAACTTTCTTAAAAATTAAGAGAACTCAATGAAGTTTTCAGTTATTATAGATTGAAGCATTCTGAAACAAATATGAAACAATATTACTTGGATGACCTAAAATTAAAGCATATAATTAGTTAGTTACCTAATTGTAGCTAATTACAAAATTCAATTACTAGATCTGAACATCTATCCATTTCTTAAGAAAAGATAAACTTTTTAAAATTGCCTAAGTGTCCAAATAACATTCACACAATAATTCACAATATAACATGATTTTAAAATCTAATTTTCAAGAATTTATAGGCCAAATGGAAGGAATTCAGCGTTTAATTCCTGTAAATTAATGGCCATTTAAACCAACTAGCGAGTGGGTTTTAGTGGAATGCGGTGGATTAGAACGTTGCGGTTTGCGGTGAAGTCGGCATGAAAAACACAGGCGGTTCATACATTTTTTTTGTCCCCATTTCGCAACATGAAAATGTGATTAAAGGCTTCCTAAAAACCAAGTTTTAATGTAAAAATAAACTGTGTACTTTATTTTCTCCCCTACATAAAATCCTTCCCGTTGTCGGCACTCACGGCTTTAGAAGATGATTTTTAAATTACTCTAGTTAATAAATAATCTAGCATAATTTAAAAATACCTTCATGAATGAAATGTCGGAGCGATTTTTCTTCAGCCACGAAATCGCCTAACATGGATCGATTTGCACTTTAAACCCGCCCCCCCTCTGAAAGGCGCCAAAGTCACGCACACGGGGAGCGGCAGAACTGCAGTGCCGCTCAAGGTAAGTTTTGTAACATACCTACTTTATCATTCACTCCCTACACACAAGGGACGATTTACAAAGGGCCAATTAACCCTACAAACCCGCACGCCTTTGGGATGTGGGAGGAAACCAGAGCACCCAGAGGAAACCCACGCGATCACAGAGAGAACGTGCAAACTCCACACAGTAGCTGAGGTCAGGATCGAACCTGTGAGGAAGCAACTCTACAACCTGCCACCCCAAATCTCACGGCCAGGGATTTACACTGGTTTATTACATGGAAAATAAATTTTCAGTTGACCGTACTCATGGTCATCAAACTTCAGAAGCCAAAAAGCTGGAAGAATTATGTGAAAAACTGACTTTGGGTGACTGAGTGGTTAAAAATATTAGTGGTCAACTCAAGAAACCAGTATGGTGATTCCAAGTGATGGTTTAAAAATAGTACATTGAGCAATGTCTGCCTCGCAGGGAAGGAGAGATCCCAAAAAATAAATACTGTCGTGAAGGAGGTTTGGCAATAGCTCAACTCCGTTGTTTGCCAAAATGTGGCTGCAACTTTCACCAGGCCAAAGGAAAACTAAGGAAAAAGAATATTTTTCAATGTGCTCATTTCTAGGTTCAGTTTTTAATTTATAGATACAGCACTGAAGCAGTCCCTTCGGCCCACACACGCCAACCAACCATCCCCATACACTAGTTCTATCCAACGCACTAGTGACAATTTACAATTTTCCCAAAGCCAATTAACCTGCAAATCTGTATGTCTCTGGAGTGTGCGAGGAAACCGGAGCACCCGGAGAAAACCCATGAGGTCACGGGGAGAACGTGCAAACTCCGTGCAGATGGCACCCGTAGGAAGGATTGAACCCAGGGCTCTGGAGATGTGAGGCAGCGATTCCACTGCTGTGCCACTGTGCCACCCAGCCTTTGTAGGTCTTTGTTGCTGATTCACAGTGCCACAGGAACCATGGTCACATTGAGGGAACGTGCCAACCCTGTGGTTGTCTGACTTCCAAAGATCCAATGTTGGTTGAAGTTGCGCTGTACTTCAGGCACTCTTCCTGTACCGGTGAATATCAGCCAAATCTGCACAACTGTCATGGCATTGTATAGAATAATGTTAACATTAATTGGCAGCTACTATCAAATTTTTTAAAAATGACTCCATCCTGAAATACTTGAGAACCACTCCAGCAAGGGAACTAATCCATGGATGAAATGGGGACCAGGCCTCAAACTACTGAAAGTCACAGTCATAGCATCTTACAGCATGGAAATAGGCCCTTCGGCCCAACTTGCCCATCTTGCCCTCACCAGCAACATGTCCCATCTTCACTAGTCTCACCTGTCGCATTTGGTTCATATCCCTCCAAATCCGTCCTATCCATGTACCCGTCTGTTTCTTAAACGTTGGGATAATCCCTGCTTCAACTACCTCCTCTGGCAGCTCATTCCATACACCCACCACCCTTTGTGTGAAAAAGTTACTCCTCAGATTCTTATGAATTATTTTCCCCTTCACCTTAATCCTATGTCCTCTGGTCCTCGATTCACCTACTCTGGGCAGGAGACCCTGTGCATCTACCCGACCTATTCCTCTCATGATTTTATACACCTCTATAAGGAAGGTTCTCACTCCATTATTGATCCAGTGAACAAGATTGCACACTCCAGCAGTAAGGCTGAGAACACACACTAATTGCAGGGTTATAGAGGTGACACTGTACAGAAGGGAACCAGGCCCTTCAGGGAAATTGCCAAACCAAGCTGGTCCCATTTGCCAGCTCCTGAACCCTATTCCTCCAAAGCTTTCCTTTCTATGGGACTGTCCAAGTGCTTTAATGCTGTAATTGTACCCGCCACTACCACTGCCTCCAGCAGCTCATTCTCTAGATGCTAGATCCCCTGTGTGCAGAGGTTGCCCCTCAGGTTCCTTTTAAATCTTTCCTCTTAATCCTATGCGTTTTAGTTTTAGACCTCCCCCACCATATTGCTATTCACGTCACCTGTGCTCCTCATGATTTGACATACCTCTATAAAGTTACCCCTCTTCCTCTTATCATCCAGGTGAGGAAGACACAATCTATCAGTCCCTCCTTAAACTCAAACTTCCCAGACACGTTTGCTACCTAATAAATCTTTTTTGCACCCTTTTAAACTGGTCCAGTTTGAAGACATTCTTCCAAGACCTGGGGAACCGGAACTACACTTGGTACTCACACTGTGGGTTTACCAACACCTTGTATAGTTGTAATCGGACATCCCAGCTCCTATACTCAATACACTGATGGATGTAGATCAGTAAGAACTGTAGCAACAAAGCAGGGTTGAGACGGGTATCTCAGGAGGCACAGTGAGTTGGGGCAGTGAGTTGGAGTGCATGGCAGAGTTGTTGCCGTACGGCGCCAGAGACCCAGGTTTGTTCCTAACTACAGGTGCTGTGCGTACGGAGTTTGTACGTTATCCCTGTAATCACATGGGATTTCTCTGGACGCTCCGGTTTCCCCTCACATTCCAAAGACGTGTGGCCCTGCAGGTTAATTGTCTTTTGTAAATTATCCCTAGTGTGTGGGACAGAAGTAGTGTCTGGGTGATCGGCGCGGACTCCGTGGGCTGGAGGGCTTGTTCCCACGCTGTGTCTTTAAACCAAACTAAATATTAAAGAAGGAATTAGGGAAGCACTTAAAATGCCATGGCATAGAAAGATGTGGGCTGAGAGCCGGGAAATCTGATGTCTTATTAATCCTTGAGCCAGATTATTACAACAATTACCTTGAATGCAAAGCACAACTCCATTGATAATAAATACCTTATTGCAGTATTAACCTGGACAGAAAGCTTTCTAATCTGGTAATAATACTGAGAACAAGGCCCCTTAATCAATGCAAAATGCTAAGATTGTACTCCAACAATATCTCTGGGAATATGTCTCCCATCACGCAAACACTGAGGAGGTCATAAGGTCATAAAGTCCTAAGTGATAGGAGCAGAATTAGGTCATTCAGCCCGTTCCACTCCACCATTCAATCAGCTGATCTATCTCTCCCTCCTAACCCCATTCTCCTGCCTTCTCCCCATAACCATGACACCCATACTAATCAAGAATCTACACCAATAATAAGGTGTAAATTCAATGGATAGGGTGCTATTCCAACAGTGATCTTGAGAGAACTGATTCCACTGCAGTATTAACATAAGGCAATTGGCAATTGTTCCATTGCTCATCCGCAGTGTAATGCTCCACATTTGTAATCCTAACTACAAACCTCCTACTCTTGAAGTGAACATGAGAGCAAATAACTACACCACAAACAATATTGATTACAATATTTCCAGCAATAAGGAAGAGGCTAAGGCTCCTGGCCACAGGTGCTGTCTGAACAAAGTTTGTACGTTCTCCCTGTGACCGCGTGGGTTTTCTCCGGGTGCTCAGGTTACCTCCCACACTCTAAAGACCTGCAGGTTTGTAGGTTAAATGGCTTCAGTAAAGATTGCAAATAGTCCATAGTGTGTAGGTTAGTGTTAGTGTACGAGGTGATTGCCAGTTGGTGCGGACTCGGTGTGCCAGTGGTCCTGTTCCTGCGCTGTATATCTACAGTCTAAAATCTAAAGGTGATCAGGTATCCAATAAATGTTTGTTGTGAGGACTGGAAATATCTTGCTGCCAGAGTTTGTGATACACATCTCCAACCAGGATCGTTGGATGATAGCGAGTGGTTTGTGGTGGTGCTAAGCCGGCCTGGCCTGTGGATGTGGGAAATGGTTAATGCTGCCTGGGGTTAACGCCCTTGACCTTGAGGTTAACTGAAGTAAGAGTGAAACTAAATACTACTCTAGGATGATAGGTTGATGTTGTCAAACCTGGTTTTCCTCGTATCCCACACGACACGCGCGGTAAATCCATGGGGTTTTGGTTTCCTGTTTAAACCAAAACCCAAGAATAAAACATTTGGATGAAAAGTTAGCAACTGATTCTCAATGAAGAAAAGTCTTGTGTCCATCCTCTATAGAAAATGAAAACCTGGAATCAAATCTTACACATATTTGAGATATAATTTACACACTGCTGAAATTTTATTTATTTATTATGAAAGAAAACAGCTTGCAGAATGTACACATTCAGAATGATCAATCCATCTGATTCCTGGATCAAGCCTTGAGCCATGTTAAATACAGACTGACCAAGATTGACGGGACTTCAGAGTCAGTCTGACTGTAAAATGAGTGCCAAAATTTAACCCAATTCACAAAGCAATAAACCTCCGAACATTAATGTGTAGGAAGGAATTGCAGATGCTGGTCCACACTGAAGATAGACAAAAATACTGGAGTAACTCAGCGGGACAGTCAGCATCTCTGGATAGAAGGAATGGGTGACGTTTCGAGTCGAGAGCCTTCTTCAGGCATTAATGGTTTTGTTACAAAATGGCATAAATTCAAAGGTAGACTTTGAACGTAGGAAAACTTGAGCTTCTTTGAATTTCAAATAAAAACAAACACATAGACATGGGAATTAGAACATAAAAGGTAGATCATGGAACGGAACAGAGAACTGCGTTGCATAGCAACGGGCCCACCATGATTGTGTCGAACATGATGCCAAGCAGAACTGATTTTGTCTGTCTGCAAGTTATCCATATCCCTCCATTCCCTGCAAATCCCTGTGCCTATCTAAAGGCTTCTTAAACACCACTATCGCATCTGGCTTCACCACAACCCCAGCCAACACATTCTACAGTAGGTCCACACAATCCTCTGTGTGAAAAACCTGCCCTACACATCTCCATTATATTTTTTCCCCTCTCAACCTATAGCTATGCCCTGTAGTCTTTGATATTTCTACCGTGGGGAAAAAGGTTCTGACTGTCTACCCTATCTGGGTCTCATAATTTTATACACTTCTATCAGTGCTTAACCTATGGAATTCCAGATAAACCAATCCAAATTTAATGCAGGCATCTTTCTCCTAAACCTCCTCTTCACCCCCTTCAACGTCTGCAGTTCCCTCCTGCAATGGAGCAACCAGAACTGCGTTCACTATGTCAAATGTGGCCAAACTCCACACCTGGTCTTCTGATCAAGAGGACAATCCGCACAATTCATTGGGGCACAGGAAGTTGACAGGTGATCTTATCCAGGTGTGCAAAATCACAAGGGGAATAGATAAGGTGAATGCACAGGAAAGAACTGCAGATGCCGGGTTAAACCAAAGATAGACACAAAAAGCTGTAGTAACTCAGCGGGTCAGGCAGCATCTCTGGAGAAAACGAATAGGTAATGTTTCAGGTCAAGACCCTTCTTCAGACTGAGAGTCTCGGACTTCAGTCTCAGTCTGAAGAAGGGTCTCGACCTGAAACGTCACCTATTCGTTTTCTCCAGAGATGCTGCCTGATCTGCAGAGTTACTCCAACTTTTTGTGTCTATCTCAGTTTTGTAGGTTAATTTGGCCCATTGGAAGATGTAGGTTAATATCTCACATTGGAAGGTGGTTCTGAGATGCTTTCATTGGAAAGTCACCTCATAAAGACCCACGCAATGTTTCAGCTGGAATATTCAGAACAACCCGTGCCTACTGTTAAGCAGCCAAACACTGCCTCAGATACTTCCATGGTATTTGGACACCTTCTCCCTCATTCTGCTGCTGTTCTGGATTCTCTAGGAAAAAACAGATGTACCATCTCTCCCTGGCTCACCGACACTCTCATCTCTCAGCCCCAACTGCAGTCTGTCCACACCAAGAATCATTCCTTGTGCCAGGTCACACTTCATGTTGATGACTTATGTCGGTAATTTATTTGCCCGTACCTTATTCCTTATATCAATGAATCAGCAGTGGAGACATCAGTTCCTTACAATGCAGTTTTATTGAGGGAGAGTCATACAGCAAGCAGGCCAGTGATTGTAAGAGTCTCTCTGGCTTTTTTGTCTATGCATCGGCTTTTTATACAATGTAGTAAACAGGTCATTGTGTGATAAGATATTACAACCTCACACACATACAGCTTAATTTTGCAAACGCCATCTGTCTGTCGGGAGGGTGCTTTTTCCTAATCGGATCGTTTGCAGTTTGTTAAGTGCTCTTTGGCACATATTGAGTCTTGCAAGGTTCAGCATGTCTTGGTTACATTTTAAGGCTACATATGACAATTAGCTAGTACAGTGTTTTACTTTACAATTTATTTCACACTTCTTCCTGGTCCTCCCGTGTGCAGTGATAGATCGTGGGCAGAAGGAGTGTGTGCTCACTGGAATAATAAAGACTAAGGTGAGGACATTTAGTCTAGTTGTGTTTCAAGATACAACGTGGAAACAGGCCCTCTTGCCTACCAAGCCCCTGCTGACCAGCGATCACCCATACACCAGTTTTATCCTATATGCTAGGGACAATTTACAGAAGCCAATGAACCTACATTTGTTAATGTACGTTTTTGGAATGTGGGAGGAAACCACAGCACCTGGAGAAAATTGACATAGTTACAGGGAGAACGTACAATCTCCACAAAGACAGCACCCTTAGTCAGGATCAAACCCAGGTCTCTGGCGCTATGAGGCAGCAGCTCTACCGCTGCGCCATCTTCCCGCCCTTCACGGACATTTGTACAATGCTCTTAGGAGGAGCGCTGATCAGACGTGCAGAATAAATCAAGCCTTGCTGTGGTGGGTGGAGGTAGCTTATACAACCTGAGAAAACTGGGATACCATATATGCACTCAGATTATATAACTCAGCGGGTCAGGCAGCATCTCTGAAGAAAATGGATCAACGATATTTTGGGTCTGGACCCTTCTTTAGACCCGAAACATCACCTATCCAAGTTCTCCTGAGATGCTGTCTGACCCGCAAAGTTACTCCAGCGTTTTATATTTTCTAAACCAGCATCTGCAGTTTCTTGAATCGACAAGAACTGACATCATCATTTGGCATGGTACAAGTGCACGAAATGTTATTATCCATTGGGCAAAAATGTATTTCTTTCAAGACTGCATTTATAAGCTGCAGTAATTCTGTCAGATCACTAACCAGGAGTTGGGAGTTCATCGTGATCCTTCCTGCACCGTCCAGTTGCAACGTGAGGCATCCGGCTTCTCTCTGCTGAAACCTTCCACCATCTTCCTTCCATCTCTGATCATGGGGCCTTCCTAGAGCAGAACATGCGCCACTTCATCTTAACCTCACTAATGGATATCCCTGTGAGAAAGGGGACACACTCTATTCTCTCCCATACCTCATGCAACCTCTGCAGCAGATACACTTCCAGTGGCACCCAGGCCTAGCAAAGACGTTTTTTAAAAGCTGGAATCTTGATATTGATTGCTGCATGAATGGGTGTTAGGTTGATAAGTCATTGAGTCAAACAAAGCAGGAACAGTCCCTTTGCCAACCATGTCCGTGCCAAATCTCAGTTTAGTTTATTGTCATGTGCATTGAGGTGCAGTGAAAAGCCTTTCTTGAGTGCCAGTCAGCAGAAAGACAATACACGATTATAATCCAGCCATTTAAATGATAAGGGAATAATGATTAGTGCAAGGTAAAACCAGTAAAATAATTCAATGTTCCCAGGGGTCACAGATTGAGAATAAGGGGTGGGCCATTGAGGACTGAGATGAGGAAAAACGTTTTCACCCAGAGAGTTGTGAATCTGTGGAATTCTCTGCCACAGAAGGAAGTGAAGGCCAATTCACTGGATGTTTTCAAGAGAGAGTTAGATTTAGCTCTTAGGGCTAAAGGAATCAAGGGATATGCAGAAAATTTTAGATGATGAGCCATCATCATATCATATTGTAGATTTTAAAGAGATTTAAAGAAGAATCCTTTTCACTGCGAAGTTGGTTGGCACCTGGAAGGCCAACAGAAGGGATGGTGGAGGCAGACACTGTCCCATTTAAGAATTAAATAGGAGTAAGCCATTTCAGAATGGACTACTCCTGCACCTATTTTTCTATGTTTCTATTTTTTCTGTTTTCCCACTCTTTCATCTACTGCCTATCGGGTACCTATTCAATCACATGGAATGTTTATCTGGATAATTCTTAAATACCATACAACAGAACTTTGATTTATATCCGGTTGAACCATACCTCACCGCACCAGCTTAGCCAGCTGTCAACACCCCTACGTGTCCCTCAAACAAGATTAAAATCAATGAGGTTTATCATAGACTGATACTTACTCCCCTGCCCAATGACAGCAAACACCCAACACTTAAGGGGACACACAGCACGCAGCTCTGTCTCACCAAGTCCTGGTATAATAACAGTAAGCACCAACCCTGAGGGACACACTCGTCACATCTGCCACCCTGCCTACTCTTTGCTTCCTCGAGTGCTGCTCCGGCTAGTTGGAGAGAAACTGCTGGAGTAACTCAGCGGGTCGGGCAGCATCCGAGGAGGGAAATACACAGGGGACATTTCAGGTTGGGTACAAAACACAAAGTGCTGGAGTAACTCAGCGGGTCGGGCAGCATCCGTGGAGGAAAATGGACAGGTGACGTTTCAATTTGAGACCCTTCTTCAGACAGAGCTCAGGTTTCCAGCATCAGCAGTTCCTTGTGTCTCCATTTCTTGAGTTCATTTGAATTGTAGGAGCAGGATTAGGCCTTTCGGCCCATGAAGTCTATTCCGCCACTAAATCAAACATGGCTGGTCTATCGTTCCCTCTCAACCCCATTCGCCTGCTTTTAGGATAAGGGTCAGGACCCTTCTTCACCCAGACTGGCGTTGTAATTCTTTTTTTCGTTTCTGTTAGCGTCTTTGTCAACAAAGCAAAGTGCAGGCGGGCACGGTGTGTTGTGGAGGCTGGCTGTGTGCTGTCATTGAGCAGTTTGGTGTGTGTATGTCAGCAAGCACCATTGGACACGTGTTCCCAGCCATTCATTTACATCAAGCTTGAGACCGTCCCCCAGTTTGTGTGGCACAGTGAGCAGACACAGTCTCTCTGTCCTGGCTTCCACTCCACATCTGTTCCCCATTAAGACTTCATATTTTAGTCGAGCCTGTTGGCTGAAGAGCACCAGGACTCTCTCTCCCCACCCCCTCCCGACTCTCCAGCCCAGCCCCATCTCCCTGACCGTTGGCCTGTGCCCACTGCACAGCGCTCAGGCAGCACACCCCTCCTCAACACCCCCAACGCCCCCACCATTCAGCTGCTCACCAGAGCAGACAGCACGTCCAAAGCTAACATGTGGCTCTCATTTCCGACTCCTTTCCGACTGAAGGGAGCTATTTACTTTCACAGCCGCCTCCAGTCATTGCTATTAACCCCTGCACTCCAGACGGCCCGACCCAAGCACAGGGCCCGTCTGGAGCGGTGAAGGGAGTGGGGGACGGGGGTAGGTGTAGTAGTTGACGCTCTCTGGCCCCAAAAACACAGTGCGGACACCTTCCGAGCTGCCCGGGCGTGCCAACTGTCTGCAGAAGGGTTGCCCAATCGTACACTCCGGAGATGCTGATCGGGCAGCATCTCTGGACAAAAAGAACAGGTGACGTTCTGGTCGAGACCCTTCTTCAGTCCACTAGGGGCGCCACAGTGAAGGCAGCCTCTGCCTACAGCCTGTCTGGTTTTCAATCTTTTTTTACTTTTTAGTCAGTTTTAAAGTTTGTGTTGGAGGTTTCTTTAGTTTTTCTATGTGGGGGGTATGGTCAGGGGGAAACCATTTCCCAAGGATGCGACCAGGGGCGGAAATCCTGGGAAGGGGCAGGGGGGGACACGACCCTCCCCACCCCCCCCTCCACCTTTTGTAATCCGTATTTTAAAACCCAGTGAAATCTCCGCTTTCCGTGAGACAGTGGAGGTGGGACTGCTGATCGAGGCCGCTAATTGGACGAGAGACACGTCGGTCAGCAGGCAATGGGGGCGGGACATGATAATTCAACGTCTCCCTCCTCCAATCACCGCGCTCTATCCTCAGTCCCACCCCCCCCCCCCTACTTCCGCCTCGGACCCACACCTCACCCCAGTGCTCCTCCGGGGGTGGCCAGAGACGTCGGGAGTCAGACGGGCGTGGTGCCCCCAGGCCCACAGCCAGCGCAGAGAAGCAGCGCTAAACCCAGCTCAACTCTGCCTGTCCCGCCGGGTTAACCTACAGCCCTGCCTGGACTCACGGGAAATATGGCCCAGGTTTGCAGCCAGCGTGGAGAAGCAGCACTAACTCCACGACTCCAGGCTGGTATCCCGTCAGACCAGGCAGGGCTGGAGGTTAACCTGGCAAGACAGGCAGAGTTGAGCTGCATTTAACGCTGGATTGAGCCTCCGAAGCCTCACCTGTGTGTTTATGTGTGTGTCTGCACGCAATAAATTGTGTCCCCCCCTGTCCCCCAGTCCCCCCCATATTCCGGGAAGTGGGAGGTGGGAGGTTCCGCTGGGATGCAAAGCCCTGTGGAGGGGTCGGTCTCACTAACCAAGGATTCTGCCTGGGTAACAGGGCTGACTCCATTTATACCTCACGCTGCCTCGGCAAGGCCAGCAGTATAATCGAGGACGAGTCACACCCTGGCCAGACCCTCTTCTCCCCTCTCCCATTGGTACAGAAGTGTGTAAACGTGAACCTCCAGGTTCAGTGACAGTTTCTTCCCCGCTGTTATTAGGCACCTGATCATCCAACCGCAGCTCGAGAGCAGAGCTGAACTACTATCTACCTCACAGGCGACCCACGGACTACCTTTTTGTTTAAGAAAGAACTGCAGATGCTGGAAAATCGAAGGTAGACAAAAATGCTGGAATAACTCAGCGGGTGAGGCAGCATCTATGGAGCGAAGGAGATCTTTGGGCTATCTTTGATCGGACTTTACTGGCTTTACCTTGCACTAAATGTTATTCCCTTATCATATATCTATGCACCGTTAATGGCTCGATTGTAATCATGTATTGTCTTTCCGCTGACTGGATAGCACGCAACTAAAGGGCCTGTCCCACCAGCATGCAACTCCATGCGATGAGCGCGACCAAACCGGCAGCGGGGGCCGTGCGGAGGTCGGGTGATCCCTGTACAGGGCCGTTCCCACCAGCATGCGCCTGCGTGCGGCAAGCGCAACCAAACCGGCAGCAAGGGCCGCGCGGAGGCCGGGTGAGTGGTGCAACGTGGCGCAAAGTGAGGCGAACTTGGAGCGAAGTTAAAGGTAAGTTCGCCAGGACAGAGAGGGGCACACAGAGAGGGCCACGGAGCCACACACAGAGAGGGTCATGGAGGCACCTACAGAGAGGGTCATGGAGGCACGATGTCGAGGCGGTGCGTGATGCGTCGAGGTGACTGCGAGCCGACAAGCCGTTGCCCCCGCGGAATTTTTGAACACGGTCAGTTTTTCGGAGCCCCGCGCGATGTCGGGACGAACTCCGCACAATTCCGCACGGCTCTGGCGATGGAAGTGGGACCGGCCCCGCGACGCCAGACGGCTCAAGCGACCACGTTAGGTCGCGCTCATCGCATGGAGTTGCATGCTGGTGGGACAGGCCCTTAAAGCTTTTCAATAAACCTCGGTTCAAATGACAATAAACTAAACTGAACAGAACTGAGCTGAGCTGACCAGCCGGATAAACGTTCAGTCGCAAGTCTATTAACGTCCGATGGTGCAGCCCATCCACTCTGTATGTCTGTATGTTCCACAATACTCCCACCCTACAGTCTCCCGTCTGTGCCAGCCATTCCTCGCAGCACCAGGGGCCCCTGTACAATCCAAACAGGGTGTTGTCTGTGTGGAATTTGCACATTTTGGGCTTCCTCTGGCTGCTCCAGTTTGCCTCCACCTTCCAAAGGCGTGCGGGTCAGTATGTCCAAACATTGTCCAAAATCTGCAGTTGAGGGAGAGGAGTGTGTAAAAAGGAACTGCAGATGCTGGTTTACACCGAATATAGGCACAAAATTCTGGAGTAACTCAACGGGACAAACAGCAGCTCTGGATGGAAGGAATGGGTGACGTTTCAGGTCGAGACCCATCTTTAAACTGAGAGTTCTTCGGACACAGTCTGAAGAAGGGTCTCGACCCAAAGCATCACCCATTCCTTCTATCCAGAGATGCTGCCTGTCGCGCTGAGTTACTCCAGCATTTTGCGTCTATCTTAGGTGTGCGGGGGGATCTGGGGAAGCTGATGGGAATGTGGGGAGAATGGACTAGGGTAGGGTGAGTGTGAATGACTTTTGGCGTGGACTCATAGTCCTAGAGTCATACAGTGTGGAAACCAGCATCGGCAGTTCTTCGCGTTTTGCTATTCACCGACAATAGGTCTGCTTTCAGTACCATTTCCCAAACAAGCTCATCTGCAAACTCGTGGAACTTGGAGTCAGCACTTCCCTCCGCAACTGGGTCCTCGACTTCCTGACCAACAGTCCACAATCAGTGAGGATAGGGGTCAAATCATCCCAGAGTGATAGTGTTGTGGAAAACGACCCTTCGGCCAACTTCCCCGCACTGACTATTCCCACCTGCCTGCGTTTGGCCCATATCTCTTTAATCCTATCCCAAGCTTCTGGCGACAATCAGTGGGAGCCATCACTTGTTGCAATAGATGATGGTGGTAGCAGAATTAGCTCGGGTACTTCCAGTTTCCAGCCCCGCAACGTGGACGCTTCTGCTATGGTAGGATGGTTCAGTTGCCTGATAACAGCTGGCAAGAAACTGCCCCTGAATCTGGAGGTGTGCGATTTCACACTTCTATGCTTCATATCTGCCTCCACTTTGCAGCTGGCAGTGTGTTCCAGGCACCCACCACTCTCTGTGTAAAAAACATGCCCCTCACGTCCCCTTTAAACTTTGCCCCCACTCGCCTTAAATTTATGCCCTCTAGTCTTTGACATTTCCACCCTTGGAGAAATGGGATCTGGCCTGTGGACCAAGTGGATTTTAATTTTGAGTAAAATGCGAATGGAATTATGCTTGAAACAGCAGCCTGGCTTGTTGAGCGCTGCACAACATCTGTATCCGATAAGGTGGGGAAGAGTGGGACTATGAATAAAACAGTGCCCTTTGTGCAGCAGCTCCCACTCACCAGCCACTGCCTTCACTCACCTCTCTCTACCCCCCCCCCCCCCCCCCCCCCATCCCCAATCTCCCCCAGTAACAGCCAGGGAGCACTGGGCACACTTAAGGGTCTGTCCCACTTTCACGACTTAATTCAAAACCTCTGCCAGGTTTAAAGAACTTTTTTTTTAAAATCAAGATGTGGTAATCTACGAACTCCTACGACCTGCCACGACTATCTTCACAAACTCCTACCAACTCCTGCGAGTTCATCTATGAATTCCCAGGACTATTTCGATGCCCTCCTTACGAGTAAAAAGTTGGAATTTCTTTCGTCCATTTGTTTACTCGTGAATATTTTTTATCGGGCTGGAAAAACCGTCCCGACTTACCTGTTGCCGCGAGCACCTGCGGCTGGCATAACGAGCCGCTACGATATATCTACAAACTCCTGCGACCTCCTATGGACTCGTTGCGAAGTTTGAATCAAGGGGAAAACCCGGATGAATTTGTGAATAACCCGGGAAAGCGGAACAAGCCCTTTAAGGCCCTGTCCCACTTTCACGACCTCTGCTGAGTTTGCCCTTGACTCATACTCGCAGCATGGTCGTCACGAGGTCATAGGAGATCGTAGGTAGGTCGTAGGTAGGTCTTGATGCTAGTAGTGAGTACTCGTGGCATCAAGTAGGTCGGGGCGTTTTTCCAGCACGATAAAAAATGTCCATGAGTAAAAAAGGTGTGAATTAAGTTGTGTTACACGGGGAGGCCAAACGCCGCACATGGCTTGTGTAGGAAGGAACTGCAGATGCTGGTTTAAACCGATGGATGCTGGAGTAACTCATCTGGACAGTAACTATGTGGATAGAAGGAATGCGTGACGTTTCGGGTCGAGACCCTTCATCGGACTGACAATCAGGTGAGAGACAAACGCTATTCATTTCTCTTTCCCCTGACTCTCTGTATGAAGAAAGGGTCTCGAAAATAAATATACTGTACATGTAGTTCTTTGCTGCGGGCTTATTGATCTTTCTGAGTCTCAATACAATCTCCAATGGAAGGGACTACAATCAACAGTAGAAGGGTCTCGACCCGAAACGTCACCCATTCCTTCTCTCCAGAGATGCCGCCTGTCCCACTGAGTTACTCCAGCAAATGGTTTGATGGTCATCGAGGCAGGCAAGGTGAGAGTGATTGACAACATCTCATAACAGCGCGCGGTACTGAACATACCGCCAATCCACCTCACACTCTGTTAAAGTGCTTGAGTCCTCGCTCTTCAAAGCCCAGGACGACACATGGTGACCTTTGCTCCTTCAACCTTCACCCACATGTGTTTATTCACTGCCAGCTTTATATTCAATTGGCCAGTTAAAAGCCTCCCATGGAGAGCGACAAATATTATGGGCTCACCTGGCCTATTATTGTTATTGCAGGTCGGACATCTAACACTGGGAACCCTGCTGGATAACGGCCAGGACATTTTTGAAACCACGTTTCAGATGTTAGCCCTCACCCTTCTGCACAAAAGATGCTTTTGTGCCTCAGCTTTAGGTGAGTGTAGCATGATCTTCTTAGCGAGGCCACATCACAAGATTAGGAATTGTTCAGCCAGAGTTGAACACACGTCTCGGCATCTGCATTCAATGGCGTCTTGCGTTTCTTGCGCTTCTTGCGCCTCTTGTGCGTAGGGTGGAAAGATTGGTAGAAACAGGGCTGTGATGTGAACGCTTTTTTTGACCACTGTAGCATGATAATAGTGCGCAACTGTTAGTATCCAGGTGTTCCCCGTGCTGGGAGGACACCCTCTAGCCACATCTTCCCATCTCCACCCCTTTCCGCTTTCCGCAGAGACCGTTCCTCCGCAACTCCCTGGTCAACTCATCCCTTCCCACCCAAACCACCCCCTCCCCAGGTACTTACCCCTGCAACCGCAGGAGATGCAACACATCCCCCTTTACCTCCCCCCTCAAATCCGTCCAAGGACCCCGACAGTCCTTTCAGGCGAAGCAGAGGTTCACTTGCACCTCCTCCAACCTCATCTACTGTGTCCGCTGTTCCAGGTGTGGACTCCTATCTATCGGCAAGACCAAGCGCAGGCTCGGTGGAACACCTCTGCTCAGTCCGCCTAAACCTACCTGATCTCCCGGTGGCTCAGCACTTTAACCCCTCCCATTCCCACACTGACTTTTCCGTCCTGGACCTCTTGCATTGTCAGAGTGAGCCCCAGCACAAATTGGAGGAACAGCACCTCATATTTTGCTTGGGTAGCTTACGCCCCAGTGGTATGAACATTGACTTCCCTAACTTCAAGTAACCCTTGCTTTCCCTCTCTCTCCATCCCCTTCCCAGTTCTACAATCAGTCTGACTGTCTCCAACTGCATTTTATTCCTGTCTGCTTTGTTGTCAGGCACGGAAATCGTTATCAAAACATGGAGGGGGACACAATTTCTTAGCAGCCGCACACACACACGCGAGGCTTGATGGAATTGATGGAATAGCTCTGCCGAAGTCCAAAATAAATTGCAGAGAATTGTGGATGTAGCCCAGTCCATCACACAGACCAGACTCCTCACCATTGACAGTGTTGGACGGTGCAGGAGACATGTAATGGCTGAATTTAGCTTTGTTTAGTTGAGAGATAAAGTGCGGAAACAGGCCCTTACTCTCACTGAGTCCACGCTGATCAGCGAGTCTTGCACACTAACGCAATCCTGCACACACTAGCGACAATTTACAATCTTTATCAAAGCCAACTAACCTACAAAATCCGTAAGAAGGAACTGCAGATAAATACAAAATACTGGAGTAACTCAACGGGTCCGGCTGCATCTCTGGAGAGAAGGAATAATCTAAAGAAGGGTTTTGACCCGTAACATCACCTGTTCCTTTTCTCCAGAGATGCTGTCTGACCCACTGAGTTACCGCAGTACGCCTTTGTAGTGTGGGTGGAAGCTGGAGCACCCGGAGAAAACCTACAGAGAGAATATACTGTACATACGCTGCACGGACAGCACCCGTGGTCAGGATCGAACCTGGGTCGTCCCAAGTTGTCCACCTGATTTCCTTTAGATCTCAAAGCAACTAAAGGGCCTGTCCTACAAGCATGCAACTCTATGCGATTAGCGCGACCTAACGTGGTTGCTTGAGCCGTCCGGCGTCGCGGGGCCGGTCCCACTTCGATCGCCGGAGCCGTGCGGAATTGTGCGGAGTTCGTCCCGAGTTCGTCCCGACATCGCGCGAGGCTCCGAAAAACTGACTATGTCCAAAAATTCCGCGCGGCAATGGCTTGTCGGCTCGCAGTCACCTCGACGCATTACACACCGCCCCGACATCATGCCTCCGCGGACCTATCTGTAAGTGCCTCCGTGACCCTCTATGTGTGTGGCTCCGTGGCCCTCTCTGTGTGTGTGGCTCAATGGCCCTGTGTGTGTGTGTGTGCCTCGGTGCCCCTCTCTGTGTGCCCCTCTCTGTCCTGGCGAACTTACCTTAGACTTCGCTCCAAGTTCGCCTCACTTTGCGCCGCGTTGCGCCACTCACCCGACCTCCGCGCGGCCCCTGCTGCCGGTTTGGTCGCGCTTGCCGCATGCAGGCGCATGCTGGTGGGAATGGCCCTGTACAGGGGATCACCCGACCTCTGCGCGGCCCCCGCTTCTAGTTTGATCGCGTTTATCGCATAGAGTTGCATGCTTGTAGGACAGGCCCTATAGTGTGGTGCAAAGTGTGTGAGACATTACGTTGTAACCACATTCCCAGACAGGTTGGGCCGTGCTGTGTCATTCCATGACTCTACGACCGTTACATCAGCATCATTGGAATAAAGCATTAAGTGGGAGCAGCGTTCCTGGAATCCCCCTGCCCCCGGGGATTGACGGATTGTGAATCCTTAAACACTTTCTTCCTGCACCCTGACCCGTGCTGTCAAGGAGTTCCTGGGCAGAGAGTGAGCGAGCTCGCGAGTCTGCTTTAGCTCCGCTGCAGATCCTGTCTATCAACACGTTGCTTTGTCCTGGTGTCCCGAGACACGATACAGAAATTTTACTGTAACTTATTAAAGTCTTTTTTCTCCTTCCATTCAATGCTATTTAACAGTGCCCAGCTGTGCTCCGCCGTTGTAAAATGCAGTGACTTTTACACTGATGCGGTGCAGGCTGGGGCAGCCTTGCTGTCAGGGTAAGGCTGATGAAGAACAGAGCCCTCAGCTTCACCGATCTCCACTTGCTGTTAATGCCAAGATCAGGGGCATCTTATAAAGACACCATGGACAATGTGTTCCAGCTGAAAGCTAAATGATGCACGAGTCAGATCTGTGTTGCTTTTCCTCTCATTTTCAATGGTTGTAAGCAACTCCACCCATGTGCCACCGCGCTGCCCTGACTAGCTACGTGCTCACACAGGGGATATGTAACCGCAGTGGGGGTTGCTGCCTCCATTACACTTCCACCCCACCACCTCCCTCTGCTGAGGGACCTCCACCATTCCAGGGCCATGAGCTCTCCACCTCCGATAAACTCACAATATTCAGCTGAGACTGAGTTGAGTTCCAGTGTTCCTCTCCCCCTTGCTACTTCACTCATGGGCAAGAAGCTCAGGTAGATATTGTCAATGGGGCGGCACAATGGTGCAGCTGGTGGAGCCACTGCCTCATCCCGACCTCGGGCTCTGTCTATGTGGAGTTTGCACGTTCTCCATGTGACCACGTGGAATTCCTCCGGGCGCTCTGGTTTCCTTCAACGTCTCAAATACGTGCGGGGTTAGTCGGTTAATTGGCCCCCTGGTGTGTGGACAGTGGATGGGAAAGTGGGATAGTATGGAACTGGCGTGGAGGGGCGGTGGATGGCCTGTGTGGTCTGAGTTGGCAGTAGGGACCATTTACATGCTGTATCTGTCAAACGATCAATGTTCAAAGCACACTTGGCATAACTTGCGTGAATTGTTATTATTCTACGTCAATCTTCTAGTCGTTTCGTTACTTCGCCGGTTAATCCTCACCCCTGGTTTAAGCAACCACCATGTAAAAAGCATCAACACATGTCCAGATGTGAACAGTAAAGTGATGTTTATTATCGCACGTTTTGAAGTGGAATCTGGATTACCCAACCATAATTGAAAAATCGCCCTGATTGCAGTTTTAGATTGTATCATGAGGAACAGCTCCACAGACATGGCTTTGGCAGCACGCTGATATAACCACGTACCAATATGGTCAATAATGCAGCCCTGTAACTCTCAGCTATTCAGGAGCAGCTTGGCCCCTATCAGGCTATTAAACACTACAACCTCCAAAGATACTGGGAACACTAGTTTTGCCTAATTATTAATTATTGTCTAGTTATTTGTCTGTTTTATACAGTTACACCGTTTAGTTTAGTTTAGTTTAGTTTAGTTTAGTTCAGAGATACAGCGCAGAAACAGGCTCTTTGGCCCACCAAGTTCGAACCAACCAGCAACCCCCACACACTAACACTACGCTACACACACTAAGGACAATTTGCAATTTTACCAAAGACAATTAGCCACAGACCTGTAGATCTTTGTAGTGTGGAAGAAAACTAGAGATCCCGGAGAAAACCCACGCAGGTCATGAGGAGAATGTACAAACTGCCTACGGACAGTACCGGTAGTCAGGATCGAACCCGGGTCTCTGATGCTGTGAGGTACAGCAACTCCACTGCTGCGCCATGATGCCGCTCCTACTTGTACTTCAGTCTCTCTGTAATCTCATAGAACATAGAACAAGGAACAGTCCAGCACCACAACTTGCCATTAGGCCCACAACGTCCCTCTCAAACAAGATAAACTAATCTCCTCTACCTGAACATGACCCTAACCCTCCCCACACCCTGCATATCCACGTGCCTATCTAAAAGCCACTCAAATGCCACGAGTGTATTTAAGCCACAATTGCCTTGGCCTCAATACTAATGTATTATATCGGTGTTCCCAATACCTACCATTCTCCATGTAAAGAAATTCCCCAGCATATCTGCTTTTAACTTTGCCCCATGTCACCTTGAGGTTGTGCCTTCTGGTCTTTGCCGCAGAGGGTAGTTGAGGCCAGTTCATTGGCTATATTTAAGAGGGAGTTAGATGTGGCCCTTGTGGCTAAGGGGATCAGAGGGTATGGAGAGAAGGCAGCTATGGGATACTGAGTTGGATGATCAGCCATGATCATATTGAATGGCGGTGCAGGCTCGAAGGGCCGAATGGCCTACTCCTGCACCTAATTTCTATGTTTCTATGTTTCTATGTTTCTATGTCTTTAACATTTCTTCTACCAGTCTCCTGTCTCCCAAGTTAATTTTCCTTCACCTTCCTTCAATCTATTGACCATTGCGAATGATCTGCTCTCACCTGCACTGATGAGTGAGATCAGACAGCGGAGGCAAGCACTGCAAGTAAATACATCGCAGAATACAAGCAACGCATGGCTCCCTAGCAAGGCGACGCTCTGCGTGCTGCTTCCAGAATTCGACCTGCCATCGTTCATTGCAATTTCATTAGGACGGCGCGGTGGCGCAGTGGTAGAGTTGCTGCCCTACAACACTTGCAACGTCAGAGACCCAGGTTCGATCCCGACTACGGGCGCTGTCTGTACAGAGTTTGTACGTCCACCCTGTGACCTGTGTGGGTGTTCTCCGAGATCTTCATTTTCCTCCCACACTCCAAAGACATACAGGTATATGGGTAAATTAGCTTGGTAAATGTAAAAATTGACCCTAGTGTGTGTAGGATAGTGTTCATGTGCGGGGATCGCTGATCGGCGCGGACCCGGTGGGACGAAGGGCCTTTTTCCGCGCTGTATCTCTAAATTAAACTAATCGCTTCACTCTTTTAAAACTCCAATCCAACTGCGATATTTCTTACTCTAACTATGCTCTTCTTAATCTTCTCTCAGATCTGTTGATTCCCTGACCGCCAAGGAGAGCGATCCTGAGCTCCCATCTACCTCATTGGAGACCCTCGGACTACATTTAATCTGACTTTGATGGACTTTATCTTGTACTAAATATTCTCCTCTGTAGCTGTGCACTGCAGACGGCTTGACTGTAATCACGTATAGTCTTTCCACTCGCTCGCTCCTGTGTCAGACAATGCACAGCTCACTGTCGGCTTCCGTCGTCGTCCAACATGTTGACAGAATTGGTCGCCCAATGCGTCACGAAGAGCATCGTGTCATCGTTTCCAGGGATCGCCACGAGGGGGCTTCTGTCATGATCCACGGTCTTCCCACTGACTGGATAATGCACAACGTCTGGATACAGTGGATGTGGAGAGGATGTTTCCACTAGTGGGAGAGTCTAGGACCAGAGACTAAAGCTTCAGAATAAAAGGACCTACTTTTACAAAGAAGATGAGCAAAAATGTATTTAGGCAACAGGTGGTGATTCGGTGGAATTCATTGCCACAGACAGCTGTGCGAGCCAAGTCAATGGATGTTTTTATGATGGAGATTGACAGATTCTTGATTAGTGCGGGTGTCAGGGGTTATGGGGAGAAGGCAGGAGAATGTGGTTGAGAGAGACAGATAGATCAGCCATGATTGAATGGCAGAGTAGACTGGATGGGCCGAATGGTGTAATTCTGCTCCTATAACCTATGAACTAAAGAACAAAAAAGCTTTTTGCTGTGCCTCGGTACACGTGACCATAACCTAACTATACAATCTCTCAACAACAGTCTCCTGAGTGGAGTCCCCCCTCTTGAACCTTCTTCTTTCAGTGAATTAGCCAATTATTAGTTGTCTGTTTTCCAGTCGGACGTTGACCTTCCCATTTAAATCACAGCACGCGATTTGTTTCTCGTGCTTTCAGAAAATGGAGCATCATTAAAAGTGTGACAAATCGTCCTCTCCAGAGAGGGTTGGTTGTTTTAAGTGGATCCAGTAATTTATGGAAACATTCCATTCAAATTCCTGGCACGACGTCAAATCTCGAGGAGACATAATTCACTGTCGGCTGGGTCATTAGTTACAGTGGCCACCATCACCATCGACACTTGCCAACCTCATCAAACTCACAGCATAAGTATTCTTTCCAACATATGATGACAACTTTATAGACCGGACATGCACAGTGCTGCAACACTGCTTGACTGTTCGATTCAATTCAATTCTCAGGAGCAAAGATGTGCTGGCTCTGGAGAGGGTCCAGGTGAGGTTTACAAGAATGATCCCAGGAATGAGTGGGATAACACATGATCAGCATTTGACGCCACTCGGCCTGTACTCGCTGGAGTTTAGAAGGATGAATGGGAACCTCATTGGAGCTTATCGAAGAGACAAAGGCTTGGATAGAGTGGATGTGGGGAGGATGTTTCCACTAACGGGAGAGTCTCGGACTAGAGGTCACAGCCTCAGAATTAGAGGACGTTCCGTTAGGAAGAAGATGAGGAGGAATTTCTTTAGTCAGAGGGTGGTGAATCTGTGGAATTCTTTGCCACAGAAGGCTGTGGAGGCCATGTCAGTGGATATTTTTAAGGCAGAGATAGATAGATTCTTGATTAGTACGGGTGTGAGGAGCTATGGGGAGTAGCCATGAGAATGGGGTTAGGAGGGAGAGATAGATCAGCCGTGATTGAATGGCGGAGTAGACAATGAGCCAAAAGGTCTCATTCTGCTCCTACCACTTATGACCTTACGAAGACACGTTATTTTACCTTTCACCATATCCCTTTCCGCTGTCCATGGCTCCCAACATACGCTCCAGATAAAGCAGTCATTACTTGCTCTTCTTCCTGCCCTGCGTACTACAATTGTAGTTCACAGTTTAGTTTATCAAGTTCAAGTTCAAGTTCGTGACTTTATTGTCATGTGTCCCTGATAGGACAACGAAATTCTTGCTTTGCTTCAGCACAACAGACCATAGTAGGCATTGACTACAAAACAGATCAGTGTGTCCATATACCATTATATAAATATATACACACATGAATAAATAAACTGATAAAGTGCAAATAAACAGATAATGGGTTATTAATGTTCAGAGTTTTGTTTGAGTTGAGTTCAATAGCCTGATGGCTGTGGGGAAGTAGCTATTCCTGAACCTGGTTGCAGTCTTCTGGCTCCTGTACCTTCTGCATCTAGGAGATGAGTGTGTGGGCAGGATGGTGTGGGTCCTTGATGATGCTGCCAGCCTTTTTGAGGCAGGGCCTGCAGTAAATCCCCTCGATGGAAGGAAGGTCAGAGCCGATGATGGACTGGGCAGTGCTTACTACTTTTTAAGTCTTTTCATCTCCTCGGCGCTCAAGTTGCCGAACCAAACCACGATGCAACCGGTCAGCAAGCTCTCTACTGTGATGTGTACTGGGGTACAGTGGAAAGAGTTTTATTGCGTGCTTATCCAGTTAGAGGAAAGACTGTACATGATTACAATCGAGCCATCCACAGGGTAAAGGGAATAACGTTCGTTGCACGATAATGTCCAGTGAAGGCCCGATTAAAGATAGTCCTAGGGTCACCAAAAAGGTAGATGGTAACTCAGGACTGCTGTTGTCTGTTGAGAGAATGATTCCGTTCCTTGATAACATCTGGGAAGAAACTGTCCCTGAATCTGGAGGTGTGAGTGTATAAAGAGTAAAAAAGGTGACTGAGAACGCATCCTTGCGGAGTGCCAGTGTTGAGGATTATCATGGAGGATGATTGGCCCTTTATCTGGGAAGAAAGATACATAGAGATACATAGGTCTCACAGAGAGATACAGTTCAAAAACAGACCCTTCAGCCCATTGAATCACAATGTTTAAAAAACATTTAGACAAGTACATGATTAAGACAGGTTTAGAGGGTTATGGGCCAAACACAGGCAGGTGGGGGATGTCAGTCAGTGCGGGCAAGTTTGGCCAAGGGGCTGGTTTCCACACTCTATGGCTCTAGGAGATGATTTGTCACTTATACTTCCTGATTGTGGTCTATTGGTCAGGAAGTCGAGGATCCAGATGCAGAGGGAAGTGCTGACTCCACGAGTTCCACGAGTTTAAAGATGAGCTTGGTTGGGAAATGGTATTGAAAGCAGAGTTGTAGTCCATGAATAGAAGTCTGACGTAGGTGTCTCTCTTATGCATGTGTTCGAGGGATGAGTGTAGGGCACGGGAGATGGCCACATCTGAAACGTTGTCTATCCATTCCCCTGCAGATGCCGCCTCACACGCTGGGTTATTCCATCACTACTCAAGATTCCTACAGATAGCTGCTTCTTTCTTTTTTTTCTTCCTTTTGCGAACAGGCCTTTGACTTGAAATGTGAATTCTCTCTCTCACCATAAATGTTGTCTGACTTGCTGATTGCTCGTAGTTTAGCTTAGCGTAGTTTAAAGATACAGTGCGGAAACAGGCCCACCGTGTCCGCACCAACCAGAGATCACCCCGAACACTGGCACTATCCTACGCACTAGGGACAATTTACAATTTTACCACCTTCTTCTTTGGTGTGGCGTGCACGGCCTAAAGTTGTTGGACAACGTGTTCTATTTGATCTTCCGTTTGTGCACGCTGAGTTAACTGCATTAGTCGAAACAGGGCTGACCACGTGAAGGTTGCAATCTTCCACCCCAATAATTTATATTTTTTGACCAATTTTACCGAAGCCAATTAACCTACAAACTTGTACGTCTTTGGAATGTGGGAGGAAACTGGAGCACCTGAAGAAAACCCACGTGGTCACAGGGAGAGCGTACAAACCCCGTACAGACAGCACCCGTAGTCAGGATCGAACCCGGGTCTCTGGAGCTGTGAGGCAGCAAATCTACCGCTGCGCCACTGTGGCACCAATGTGTAGCATTTTTTAAACTTTTATAATTGGCCCGACCCTTCATTATTGATAGCCTAGATCCTTTGGGCTTCTGCTGAATTGAAAAATTGATTATATTAAAGAATCGCGATCACCAGGGCATTGCAGGCTATGGTCTGTGTTCTGTTAAATGGTATTAATATAGATAGTGGAATCGTTGGAAACTTTGTTGGACCAAATATCCTACTTCTGAGCAGTGTAAAATTATGCCTCCATTGAAGAGAAAAGCAAAAACTATGAAGATAAAACATAGAACATAGAAATTAGAGCAATACAACACAAGAACAGGCCCTTCGGCCCATAATATCTGTGCCGAACATGATGCCAAAAGCATTATTATTCATCTGCATGTGACCCATATCTATCCATTCCCTGCATTTCCCTGTGCCGAGCCAAAAGCATCCTAAATGCCACTATTGTACCTACCTCAACCACCATCCCGGGCAACATGTTCCAGGCACTCACCACCTCTGTGTAAAAAAACTTGCCCCATACATCTCCTTTAAACTTTGCCCCTCCCACGTTAAAGCTATGCCCTGCAGTAGGTGATGTTAAACCCTGGGAAAAAGGTTCTGTCTGTCTATCACGTCTATGCCAGGGTATATCCGATCTCTACCATATCTAAGCCAATCAATACGAGACTCTCTGTCTCTGCCTCTGCCCCCTCTCTGTCTGTCTCTGCCCCCTCTCTGTCTGCCCTCTCTCTCTGCCCTCTCTCTCTACCCTCTCCCTCTGCCTCTCCAGATGCGTCTGCGAGTTGGGGGCTATGCGTGAGTGGGTAGGTTGACGATGGGGTAACAGGAGCAAATGAATAATATTAATATAATATCAATGGGGGTGGTTAGTGTGTGTGTTTGTGTGTGTGTGTGTGGGGGGGTTTGTTAGTGCGTGAGTGTGACGCCGCAGGCCGTCCTCCTCCCCCGCAACCGTGCGTTGAGTGGACGGTACCCAACGGGTCCCACTTGGTCTAGTATAAAACAAAAATGGCCCATTGTTGGCTGAGGCAGAGGCGATAATGAAGGGATACAAGGACGTGAACAGTGGTACTGGCAGGAAGTCTAGGGTGGGGGAGGTGGGCCAGAGGGAATGCAGGAGTTACTTAAAATTAGGGAAATCAACATTCATACCGCCATTAGGACCATTATGGTCTCCACCTTTCCCTGGTTACCTGTAGCCTGCCCTGGTTTATTCTGCCCTTTTCCTACCTCCAGTTCCCCCATCGTTACGTTCAATCTGGGGAAACATTCCACCCCAAACCCCAACCAGCATCTGCAGTTCCTTCCTACACATTTTGTCTTCTGATTGCCTGGTTCTGTACTAGATACTGCTGATGCGTTTTTCCCTTGATGTTGTGTGTACTGGTCAGTATCAAGGGAAGGGGACCTGGTTGTCTTTCCCTGGTATGTGGTGATATACCAATCCACCTATTTATTATATCTGACATTCGCTGACTCTACAGATGAACAAGTAGAAAGAAGGCCAACCTGTCACGCAACGGTTAATAAAGGCTGATGTCAATGTGCAGGAAGGAGCTGCAGATGCTGGATTAAACCGAAGATAGACACCAAAAGTTGGTGTAGCTCAGCGGGTCAGGCGGTATCTCTGGAGAAAAGGAATGGGTGACGTTTTGGGGCGAGACCCTTTCTTCAGACTGAGAGTCAGGGGAGTGGGAAACGAGGCCAATGTAGATCTGAAGGTGAGCAGTCCTGCTGGATGGCCACCTTGCAGTAGAGGTGTTAAAATAAAACCCTGACCACCCTCTCAGCTAACATTAGAGGTTGCTTATAGACTCATAGTCATAGCACGGAAACAGACCCTTTCACCTCACTTGAGAGAGAGAGGGTGGAGAAGGCGAGAGAGAGAACGTGGACAGTCGTGTGTGTTGGCACTATTGGGGAGGTCCAGGATAAGGGGTCACCACTTAAGGATAAAGGGGAAATCCTTTAGGACCGAGATGAGAAGGACTTTTTTCACACAGAGAGTGGTGGGTCTCTGGAACTCTCTGCCACAGAGGGTAGTTGAGGCCAGTTCATTGGCTATATTTAAGAGGGAGTTAGATGTGGCCCTTGAGGCTAAAGGGATCAGGGGATATGGAGAGAAGGCAGGTACAGGATACTGAGTTGGATGATCAGCCATGATCATATTGAATGGCGGTGCAGGCTCGAAGGGCCGAATGGCCTACTCCTGCACCTAATTTATATGTTTCTATGTTGGTGCCTGCCAGTGAATTGAATACGCTCATGATTAGTATGGGTGTCGGGGGTTTTGGGGAGAAGGCTGGAGAATGGGGTTAGGAGCGAGAGAGAGAGAGAGATCAGCCATGATTGAATAATGTAGACGATGGGCCGAATGGCCTAATTCTGCTCCTATCACTGATGACCATTTGACCTTACGCAGGGGGACATGCGACCTGTTATTTTGTACGGTTACTGTATTGATTGTTTTTCTGTACTTGTATTTTGCTTTAATAAATAGTTATTTGTGCCCTTCAAGATGTGCTTTCTCCATTCATTGATGTAAATCCCTGAATCCTGTGTGTATTTTATTGCAGGTGCAAGCCTGTCAGATCATTCCTTTGTTTCAGCCGCACATCGTATTCTGTTAATTATCCTTCCAATGGCAGCAGATCACATTCCTGATCCCCCTGCTTCCCTCGTTCCATTACCCACCCGGGTCTCGGATCAGACACCTGGCCTCAGTTTTATTACACTTCACCCAACCTCTTCCCATTATTCTGGCCCTTCTGCCGATTATGAGCAGGTAGCGCCTTCTCATTCCACACACCATGCTCGTGTTTAAAGTCGGTTACGTTACACCCTTGACTTACCCTCACCTTTGCTCTGCTCCCCTGCCCGGCAAACATGTATCCAGTCATGTGATCAGAATTGTGCTGAGTTTCCTTGTTCACCTGTGATTTGCAGCGTACTTTTTACTCCTGATGATCTATCGCCGTTTACACGTCACGCAGATTCTGCACACTTGCACACCAGGGCGGCACAGTGACGCAGCGATAGAGTTGCTGCCTTACAGCGCGCCCAGGTTCGATCCCGACTACGGGTACTGTCTATACGGAGTTTGTACGTTCTCCCAATGAGCTAAATGGTTGGCTACAGGTCTGAACTACAATCAAATGTCGAGACAAGCTCACCTTGCCAGGTTTACGGATAATGTTATCGTTACCATCATTGTGTCCATTTATAATGTATATAGATTATTATCTTTATACATTATAGATATACACAAGATGTTGGAGTAACTCAGCGGAATAAGCAGCATCTCTGGATAGGAATGAGTGATGTTTCGGGTCAGACTGAAGAAGGGTCTCGACCTGAAACGTCATAATTCCTTCTATCCAGAGATGGTGCCAGTCCTGCTGTGTTACTCCAACATTTTGGGTCTGGTGTGAACCAGCATTTGCAGTTCCCTCCTACATATGTTAGAACATGATGTTTTATTTATGAATGTAATGGATTCTGTAGTCTCCCTTGACTAAATGCCTTCATCTCACTGTATCAAGCAATGATGAATGTTAGTGACACATACATTGGAAATCCCAGATGTGGGGATAGTGATCTTTTCAAAGACTTTTGAACAAGTACATGGAGAGGAAAGGTATAGAAAGATACTAGACCAAGTGCAGACCCGTTGGGTCTGTTCCCCCAACGTGCGGTTGCGGGGGGGGGGGGGGGGGGCGGGGGGGGCAGCATGTCCCTGAGGGTGGGTGAGGGGGATAGAGAGGGGTGGGGGAAGGGGAAGGGGAGGGGAGAGGAGAGGGGAAGGTGAGAGGAGAGGGGTTAGGGAGAAGAGGGGAGGAAAGGGAGGGGGAGGGGAGAGGGGGAGGAAGAGTGTGGATGGAGGGGGAGAGCGGAGAGAGTGGGAAGAGTGGGGAGGGAGAGGGAAGGGAGGGGGGGAGAGAGGGGAGGGGGAGGGAGATGGGGAGAGGTGGGGGATGGGGAGAGAGAAGTGGAAGTGGGCAGGGAGGGTGAGAGGTGTAGGGGAGAGTGGTGGGAGAGAGAGAGGGGGAAGGGGGAGTGGTGGAAGAGGGAGAGAGGAGTATGGGAAAGGGGTAGGGGATAGGGAGGGAGGGGGAGATAGGGAGGGAGGGGGAGAGAAAGAGTGGGGGAGGGAGAGGGGGAGGGGGAGTGGTGGATGTGGGAGAGTGGGAGGGGAAGGGGAGGGGTGGAAGAGGGAGAGAGAGAAGGGGGTGGGGGAGAGAGGGAAGGGGGTGGGGAGAGCGGGAAGGGGGTGGGGGATAGAGGGAAGGGGGTGGGGAGAGAGGGAAGGGGGTGGGGAGAGAGGGAAAGGGGTGGGAGGAGGAGGGAGAGGGAGAGGGGTGAGGAGAGGGAGATGGAGAGGGGGAGGAGAGAGGTGTGGGGGTGGGGAGTAGAGAGGGAAGGGGGAGAGAGGTGTGAGGGAGGGGGGAGATGGGGTAGGGCAGAGAGGGGGAAGAGTGTGGAGGGAGGGGGAGAGGGGTGGGGGAGAGAGGGGAAAGAGTGGGGTAGTAGAGAGGGAGGGGGAGGGGTAGGGGCAGTCCATCTATTCCCCACTCCCTATCATCCTCAATCCTCTTTCTCTATTCCCACACACGTGCTCACGCGCTTCGACACAGGCAGCGGGGGGGGGGGGAGGCTGGGGCAAAGGCAGATGTAAATAAGATCCATTCTGATTGGACATCTGTGAGCATTGGGCATTGTGACATCACACTATGGAACGTTCACAAACATTCTATGGGTGAGAGCAGTTTGATTTTTTTAAGATGTCTAAATGTGATGAGGAGTGCATTTGTGAAAGTAAAAGTGTAATGTCTAGCAAAATAGAAAAAAATGGCGGCGTTTGAGGGTCTGGGTTTGGCGGACCTGGGAATCAAAGGGCGAAAATCTTATCTGAAAAAAAAAGGAATGTGACACACACCCGGTCGGTCAGTTGGCAGACACAACCACAGAGTTTTAAAGATAGATAGATAGATAGATAGATAGATAGATAGATAGATAGATAGATAGATAGATAGATAGATAGATAGATAGATAGATAGATAGATAGATAGATAGATAGATAGATAGATAGATAGATAGATAGATAGATAGATAGATAGATAGATAGCTAGATAGATAGATAGATAGATAGATAGATAGATAGATAGATAGATAGATAGATAGATAGATAGATAGATAGATAGATAGATAGATAGATAGATAGATAGATAGATAGATAGACCAAAACACAGGCAAATAGAACTAGCTTACATTGGTCAGCATGGATGGGTTGGGCCGAAGGGCCTATATCTGCGCTGCTTGACTCTAACCCATCTCCAACCAAGAGAGGAGAGTAATCATTCCTGCAGCAGCCCTGTACCATGGAAATTGAATGCCTGAGCCATTTACCTACATACCTGTACATCTTTGTTGTGTGGGACATAACTGAAGATCTCGGAAAAAACCCACGCGGTCACGGGGAGAACGAACAACCTCCGTACAGACAGCAACCGCATTCAGGATCAAACCTGGGTCTCCGGCGCTGTAAGGCAGCAACTCTACCGTTGCGCCACCGTGCCGCTGCTGAATTGGTCTGCTCAGGACTCGAGAAATGTTTGACCTGAATGCAGTTTAAATGTACCAACCTTTTATTTGCCATTTAATTTGCCGTTTACAGCTTAGGGAAGTGTGAAAACGCACACCTCCAGATTCAGAGACAGTTTCTTCCCAGCTGTTATCGGGCAACTGAACCATCCCACCACCAACTAGAGAGCAGTCCATCTACCTCTTTGGAGACCTTCAGATTAATGTTAATCAATCTTTACTGGACCTTATTTTGCACTTTATTCCCTTTATCCTGTATCTGTAGATTGTGGACGGCTTCATTGTAATCATGTTCTAGGCGTTCCGCTGACTGGATAGAACGCAACAAAAATGCTTTTTACCATATCTCATAATAAAGTAAACTAAATAAATGTTTTGAAAAATCTGTGTGAAGGGCCTGTCCCACATACACGATTTTCTCGGCGACTGCCGGCACCCGTCATAGTCACAGCAGGTCACCAAAATGTTTCAACATGGTGAAAATCCAGCGGCGACCAGGAAAAGGTACGACTCTTTGGGCGACTACTCACGACCATAGGCGTCACCCCGCGACTTCTACAAGGGGGTTTTGAACACCCCCCCTTGCCCCCATTTGGAGAAGGGTCCTGACCTGAAACATCATCTGGCCATTCCCTCCACAGTTGCTACCTGACCTGCTGAGTTACTTCAGTATTTAGTGCTTTGTCTCTGTTTACGACATGGCGACACGGCGGTAGAGTAGCTGCCACACAGCGCAAGAGACACGGGTTTGATCCTGACTACGGTTGCTGTTTGTTCGGAGTTTGCACGTTCTCCCCGTGAACTGCGTGAGTTTTCTCCAAGATCTTCGGTTTCCTCCAACAGTCCAAAGACGTACTGGTTTGTAGGTTAATTGGCTGTATCTCTAAACTGAACTAAGCCTTCCCACTGCCGCGTTAGAAGAAAGAGTTCAGATATGGAGGGACATGATCTGCCCTCTGTAGCTGAATGGGAGTCACTGGGGACAGGGTGATGGGAGGAGATGTTTCCCTGGGAGAGGATACTGAAATTATAAGGTCATAAGTAATAGGAGCAGAATTAGGCCATTCGGCCCATTGAGTCTACTCCGCCATTCAATCGTGGCTGATCTATCCCTCCCTCCTAACCCCATCTTCCTGCCTTCTCCCCATAACCCTTGACATCCCTGCTAATCAGGTTTGTTGAATTTGGAAAATTACCAAAGGCAATGCTGGTGGTCTCTTCCAGTGCCTGGTGGTACTTGCTGAGGGTGGTCCAGGTCTCAGAGGCAGATGGCAGGACAGGGACCACTGATGGAGGTTGCACCATTGTGGAGTTTGCATCAGGTCTGAGACATTGATCCTCAAACACACTTCTTCTCCATTGACTGCAGACTGCACTGAGTGAGTCTGTGTTCCGATATATATGGAGTGTGTGAGATCGCAGCCCCTCTTCCAATACCTAAAAAAGCTGCTCCTTGCTTTCTGGCTGCACTTCACACCCACCATCCTCATCTTTGGACACCCTGTGGGTAAGGGAGAGGGTAGGGCTGAAGATATCCTGGTTGGGTTGCTCTAAAGGGACTGTCCCACTGTGGCAACCTAATTGGCGAGTGTAGAAGAGTTTAGGAGAGTTTGAAAAAGTGTCACGTTGAAGACCTCCTTCAACTATGTAGAAGACTAGCTTCAACTGGCTTCAAGAAAATTGGACACCAAATAGTGGCGAGTGAAGATAGCAACGTTACATAATTTTGAGATTTTAAAAATCAAGTCTGCAATTTATCCCATCAGATAAAGCATAAAAAGAAGTTTAAGTAGACACCTAATTCACTTTCATATCTTCAGTATTAAAAACGTTATGCCCATTTTCATACTCGGAAATTAGCATCTTGTTCCCTATTGCTTTTCCATTGACTTAACACACAAGCTGTGATCAAGGACAGTCAAAAGCCCATAACTTTCTTAAAATTTAAGAGAACTCAATGAAATTTTCAGTTATTATAGATTGAAGCATTCTGAAACAAATATGAAACAATCTTACTTGGATGACCTGAAATTAAAGCATATAATTAGTTAGTTACCTAATTGTAGCTAATTACAAAATTCAATTGGCAGATCGAAACATCTATCCATTTCTTAAGAAAAGGTTAACATTTTAAAAAAACCTAAGTGACTACCCTCGATTACCTACCAACAACATGTCGACCTATTATAACCTACTTCGACTAAACCTACGAGTAAAAACAATATAGATTTTTTCCACAGCGACCTTTTTTTAGGGCATGAAGGAGAGTTACAAAGACCTCCTAGAACCTCGTGTTGACCATGCTGCGAGTATGAGTCGAGGGAAAACTCTTCTAAACACGCAATTAGTTCGCCGCAGTGGGACAGCCCCTTTAGTCCTAGTTAAACTGGCCATCCGCAAGTCACGGTGCCAGGCGGAAGAGGACTCTGCCCGAGCCATTGCCTGCCCCTTTTTCCGGGTTACATCCACACCCGGTTGGCACTAGAGAGGGACTAGGCGCTGTCCACGGGCACCCTGGGGGATTTCCATGTCCGCTGGGCACCGCGGGGGGTGGAATGCATCCTTGACAAGGATTATAACAGAGTTGTTTAAGAATACTTGTATTATGGTGGTGGGTTTTGTTTTGAATTATTTAATATTTTGAATAGTATTGTAAATACTTGAATACATCTATTTTTGGTTAAATAAAAACAGCGCAGCGATCCCTCAGTACCGCCCCTCTCCTACAGTGACATCATCTTACGGGGCGGATGCTGGAGGAAGCTTTCACATGGAGGGAAGTGGGGATGTGGGACAAATTGTGCAGGGGTTATGTGCAGGCAATGGGATGTAACTGAGCTGTTGGCGGTGACGGCTGAGATGGAGACAGGTTTGTGCTTGGACAAATAAATGTGAATAAATAGGATGCAAGAGATCAGTAGGGGAATGGGATTATAGGACTACGCTGTGAACCAGCATAGACTGGAAGGGCAGAATGGCCTCCATCAATATCATAAGGAAATTTGAGACAAGAAGGTATAAGTGAATTTGATTTTATCTCACCGTTTGGCAGCAGTAACATGAATCCCTGGGATGGTATTGTGCTGCCCTTTGCCAGGGATGTGATTAGCCTATCGATGAAGGGTCCCGACCCGGAATGTCATCTATCCATGTTCTCCAGAGATGCTGCCTGACCCGCTGACTTACTCCAGCACTTTGTGTCCTTTCGACTTTTTGAAGCTGGCCCAGTGTGGGAACAAGCAAGCTGATCAAGACTTGCAGGATGAAGCTGACGGCACTATGTTAGCAGCAACTAATTACCTCTCCAGCTGCACAGACTGCACAGAGCTAGACTGCGAGGTAGCAGGATGGGCAATGCCCAGGGCACTGTGCCCATGTGTGGTCAGCCTGCCGACCGTCACATTCCACCCCGGGCATGTAGACTGTGAACACTCCAGTCTGGCTGTGAAGCAAAAACAAGATCTGCTAAAGTACACAACAAAATTCCTTGAATATTTATTTGTAATTCTATTTCAGTCACTAATCCCATTGGAATGTAGAGACGAGTTGGATCAACAGATAAACAAGGTCATTTGGTCAATAATTCCATGCTGTTTACTGGTCAGGTTTAATAAGGTCCTTTCAGAGTTCCAGCATCTCTTCCCAAATGGAAGTTGCTACTCGAGACACCTGCTCTTGCTCTGGGATGGTCTGGAGTTTTGGCCTGGAAACCTGGGGCCACATTTATTGGTAGGGTTCAATAAGGGGCTCATTGCAGGAGCACATGCTGAGGGACACACTGAAGCTCGTAGCAGCCAACGCCAAGACCATGGGGAGAAACACAGCCTAGTGTCATAGAGTCATGGAAACAGGCCCACCAGCCCAACGCCTACGCCAACCAACTTGCCCACGCCAACCAATTATCCCACGCCAACATGCCCCATCTGCACTAGTCCCACCTACCCGCGCATGGTCCATAACCCTCTAAACCTGTCCTATCCATGTACCTGCCCAAATGTCACTTAAATTATATAAGTTACCTCTCAGGTTCCTATTAACTTTTCCCCCCTACACAGTTCCCGCTGCATCAAAAAATCCCGGAATATTATAAAGGACAATTCCCACCCCGGACACTCCCTGGTTGAACTGTTGCCGTCAGGCAGACGGTACAGATCTACAAGGACAAGGACAAACGGACTTAAAAACAGTTTTTACCCCACTGCTATAAAGGCACTAAATGTAGCCGCCAAGGAACGCGGGGACTAAGGGACTGTGGTTGGTACACTGTGAAATCGACAGAAGGATGTAGGGTTGGGTGTTTATGCGTGCTATTTTTATATTTCATATTTATTTAAGTTGTTTATCATCTTTTTTAATATTTTGCCTTGCATGTATCGTTAGCTTTTATGGTTTGACTGTTGCACTGACTGGCTGACATTTTTCAATTTTGTTGTACATGGTTCATGTTACAATGACAATAAAGAAACTATTTTATTCTATTCTAGCACATGCCTCAACTACCTCCTCTGGCAGCTCGTTCCATATACCCAGCAACCATTGTGTAAAAAAGTTACCTCTCAGGTTCCTATTAACTTTTCCCCCCTCACATTAACCCCATGTCTTCTGGTTCTTGATTCCCCTACTCTGTGCAAAAGATTCTCTCATGGTTTTGTACACCTCTATAAGATCATCCCCTCATCGTCCCACGCTGCAAGGAATAAAGCCCTAGCCTGCTCAACCTCTCCTTATAGCTCAGGCTTGAGGCCTCACGAGTCATGGCGATGTCCTTGTAAATCTTCTCTGCACCCTTTCTAGCTTGAGAACATCCTTCCCATAACATGGTGATCAAAACTGAACACAACACTCTAAAGTGGCCTCACCAATGTCTTATATAACTGTAACATGACCTCGTAGGTTCTATACTCAATACTCAGACCAATGTTCCAAAGCCCTTTTGGACCATCCTATCTGGCTATGACACCACTTTCACAGAACTATATACCTGCACTCCTAGATCCCTCTAGGAGCCCTGTCCCACTTATGTGTCCTTGGCAAGCAAATTATGCGACCTCGTCGTCGTGTTGAGGCGCACGGGCATCGTGTGGCCGCGCGGGGCCGGTCCCACCGAAAAGCGCGGAGGGTTATGTAGTTATGCGCGGTATTGCGCGGCGCTCCGAAATTTTGTAGCGAACGAAATCTTCGCTCGCCACCGGCCTGTCGTGTAACTGACGGCCAAAGTGGGACAAGCCCAAGACCCTGGCGCAACGCGACATCTCACCTCCAACAGCAGCAGAAGCAGGCAAACGATCGTCGAGCTGGGCCTGGGGCTATCATTCACCGTGTAGGTCCTTGTCCCTGTTAGACATCCCAAAATGCTACACCTTGCATTTCCCTGCATCAAACTCCATTAACCATTCCTCAGCCCACCTGCCCAACCAAGCAAGTTCCTGCTGCAGTTTTTGACAACCATCTTCACTATCTACAATTCCGCTTACTTTAGTCTCATCTGCCAATGTGCTCATCCTGCATTTGTCGACTGGAATACTAATCGTTCTGCTGCTGGGCATTGGGGCAGAGTATAGTGGGGACACCCATCAAACAAGGGAAGGACTATTATGAGTGGCAATGGTGCTATATATAAAGAAAGTTGCTAACTCGACCCAAAAGGCTGGTAATATTGAATGCGTAGGCACCAACAATGTGCAGATCCACCGACTGTTTTACGGCACCTTTAGTTCCAGATGTTTGCTGGATTATCCGCTTTGCCGGACCAACAGAGTTCAAGGCCTCCGTGAGGAGTCCAACAGTTCTGGAACTGTCCAGCTAGGCCGCCGAGGGGCTGAGGTACCGGCCCACAAAGTTGGCCGCGGCAATGGGAACAGATCTGCCGACTCAGGTCGGGTCGGAGTTCCAGAGCCCCGGCTGCAGAGGGGCAAATTCAACCCACCGATCGGCGCGGAAGTCCTGATGAGATCGAGATGGCCCACCTCACCTGGCCTCAGCATCTCGGTTTCAGGGGGACGCCGGGAAGGATTTCAATCGGATCTTGTAATTTTATCCGGATTGAAGGAGGTGCCAGGCTACCAGTTGCAGGAACGCCGGTGGTGGGCCTGTATTAAACGTTTTTGCATATTTTTCGGTTTGTACATAATTCTTATTAGATATAAAGTTTATTTTAAAAATAAAAGGAGGTCCCCAGATTTTTCCCTCCTTGCCAAGGAGGTGGAGGTGAGAGTTTTTGAAAATACTGGGGTGACACAGTTGGGCTTTGTGGGGTCCATGGGAACAGAGACAGTGTGCAGCGCCCCACTTTCAGACGTATCCAGGGCAAGGGCTTCAGTTTAGTTTAGTTTAGAGCTACAGTGCAGAATCAGGCCCTTCGGCCCGCTGGGTCCGTGCCGACCAACGATCCCCGCACATTAACACTATCCACACACACACTTGGGACAATTTGTTTACATTCACCAAGCCAATTTACCTGCATACCTGTACATCTTTGGAGTGTGGGAGGAAACCGAAGATCTCAGAGAAAACCCACATGGTCTCGAAGGAGAACGTACAAACTCCATACAGACAGCACCCGTAGTCTGGGTCGAACCCTGGTCTTCGGTGCTGCAAGCGCTGTAAGGCAGCAACTCTACCGCTGCGCCACCGCGACCCACTCCAGGAGGGAAAGGGAGAACACGCTGGCAAAGTGCGAGGAGTGGCAGGAGAGTGGCGCAGCGCTAGAGTTCCTGCCTTACAACGCCAGAGACCCCAGTTCGATCCTGACCACGGGTGCTGTCTGTACGGAGTTTGCACGTTCTCCCTGTGACCGTGTTGGATTTTCTCCAGGTGCCCCGTTTCCTTCCACACTCCAAAGACGTACAGGTTTGTAGGTTAATAAATATAAATACACTGAACTTTCTTTTGTCCACAAAAAGGACAAATAAATAAACAAACAAACAGACAAATAAAAAAAATAGTATCGCAAAGTGCATTTCCATTCTATTAACATTTTAAAACAATACAGTAACTTTTACTGATCGCAGTGTTTTAATGCTGGATTTAACCTAGGTTAATCTGCTAGGTAAATTGTAAATTGTCCCTAGCGTGTGTAGGATGGTGTGAGTGTGCGAGAATTACTGACAGGCGCAGATCCGGTGTGCCGCAGGGCATGTTTCTCAGCTGTATCCCTAAACTGAACGAAACTTAACTAAACTAAACTAAACTAAATACATTCAGATTCCTGGAATCATTCCGTTTGGGTGTGAAAGCTACTAAGTGTGAGCGGGATTGGCGTAGAACTGTAACCTGCCTGTGCGGCACACAGCATTGGGTGTGATGTTGATGTCCAGCCTCACTCTGTAGTGCACCCCTACTCAAATAAAACATCGGAGAGGGTTTGCCTTAGACACACATGGTTAAAATATGCTGCCGCTCTTTCCAAAGAAAACATGCAGTGGCTTTCCAGTCTCGTGATGTTTTTAAGTGTGGTGTGTTCCCTGGCTTTCATTTGGGCCGTATAGTGGCGCTTTGTGCAAAGGAATGTACTCCAGCCGAAAGAGCTCACTTCTCCCACTTCTGCCGACACTGTGGTTACTTTCACTTTTTTTTCTAAAAAGAAATAGCTCTTCGGCAGGTTTTTGTTTCCCCTCCGTGGATCTCGATGAATTGGCACAGAATTGAGAAAGCCAACAAACTACTGGAGAAAGTTTGAAGCAAACTCCAGAAGTGTTGGGATATGAGTCTTTATCAGCGAGAGCCGGCTCGTCACAGAGGCATCAAAGTCGCAGACTTCAAAGTCAGTCAGGAGCAACCGATAGAAATTTATCACAATCACAATCTCAAAGTCTCCAGGTTTTCGTAGGATTTCCTTATTTTTGTTCAAACTCCTTCAGTTCATCAGCCTTAAAGGGATGATCGAGATTCATTCAGGGTCTGTCCCACTTACGCGACCTTTACAGGCGACTGCCAACACCCTTGATAGGTCGCCGAACTTTTCACCATGTTGAAAACTCAGCGGGGACCAGAAAGTCTGTATGGTCGTGAGAGGTCTCCAAAGAGTCGTAGCGTCTTTCTTGTTGTGGCTGAATTTTCAACATTTTGAAAATTCCGGCGACCTATCACGGGTGCCGGCAGTCACCTGTAAAGTTTGCGTAAGTGGGACAGGCCCTTTAGCTTCCCGCTATTATGTCTCCCCCTTGACTCCTGTTAATATTGCGGCCAATCAAGCAGTTTCATGTCAAACTAATCTACTTTAGTTTAGCATAGTTTAGTTTATTGTCACGTGTACCGAGGTACAGTGAAAAGCTTTTGTTGCGTGCTAACCAGTCAGCGCAAACACAATCCCTGATTACAATCGAGCCACCCACAGTGTCCAGATACATGATAAAGTGAATAACGTCTATTGCAAGATAAAGACCGATCAAAGATAGTCCGAGGGTTTCCGCTGAGGTAGATAGTCGTTCAGGACGGCTCGCTAGTTGTTTAGTTTAGCTTAGAGATACAGCGCGGAAACAGGTCCTTCGGCCCATCATTAACAGCATCCTACACACATGAGGGACAACTTTACATTTACACCAAGCCAATTAACCTACAAAACCTGTACATCTTTGGAGTATGGGATTTGGAAACATAGAAACATAGAAATTAGGTGCAGGAGTAGGCCATTCGGCCCTTCGAGCCTGCACCACCATTCAATATGATCATGGCTGATCATCCAACTCAGTATCCTGTACCTGCCTTCTCTCCATACCCCCTGATCCCTTTAGCCACAAGGGCCACATCTAACTCCCTCTTAAATATAGCCAATGAACTGGCCTCAACTACCCTCTGTGGCAGAGAGTTCCAGAGACACACCACTCTCTGTGTGAAAAAATTCCTTCTCATCTCGGTCCTAAAGGATTTCCCCCTTATCCTTAAGCTGTGACCCCTTGTCCTGGACCTCCCCAACATCGGGAACAATCTTCCTGCATCTAGCCTGTCCAACCCCTTAAGAATCTTGTAAGTTTCTATAAGATCCCCTCTCAATCTCCTAAATTCTAGAGAGTATAAACCGAGTCTATGCAGTCTTTGTTCATAGGACAGTCCTGACATCCCAGGAATCAGTCTGGTGAACCTTCTCTGCACTCCCTCTATGGCAATAATGTCCTTCCTCAGATTTGGAGACCAGAACTGTACGCAATACTCCAGGTGCGGCCTCACCAAGACCCTATACAACTGAAGTAGAACCTCCCTGCTCCTATACTCAAATTCTTTTGCTATGAAAGCTAACATACCATTCGCTTGTATGGGAAGATCTCGAATAAAACACATGTGGTCACAGGGAGAACGTACAAACTCCGTACAGAGAGCATCCGTAGTCAGGAATGAACCCGGGTCTCTGGCACAGTGAGGAAGCGGCACTACCCGCCGCACCACCGTGCCTCCTAGACCTGACACCAGGGTTAAAAACGCCTGTGCTTTGCAGGTTTGCAGGGCAGCATGGTGACACAATTGGTAGAGTCACTGCCTGACGGCTCCAGGATCCATCCTGACCTCTGCTTCTGTTTGTGGGGCTTGCACCTCTCCTCCTTCCTCCCAAATCCCCATGAGGCGTGGGCCAGCACTGTAAATTCCAATAGTGTGTAGGTGAGTGTCAGAATAGTAAGATTGAACGAGAACTTACCAGTTCGAAGGTTGATCTTTATTTCATGAGGAGTTGCGGTGAGGGATTTCGTGAAGAGCCCGCCGGCACGCATGCGCGACATTCTTCAAAGTAGCGGTGTGGAATCACAGAAACAACAACAGAAATGATTTGGCATAGTAAGATTAAAGAGACTCTAATTACCAGTTGAGTATGATCGAGGGTTGGGAGCGGAGGGCACGAAATACCTCACCTCATGAAATAAAGATCAACCTTCGAACTGGTAAGTTCTCGTTCAATCTTACTATTTCATTTCGGAGTCACGTGAGTGACTTCGTGAAGACTTCAAAGCTTCTGTGATTACACGCCCTGGACCACGTCTATGCTGACACACCACTAGCAAGGATGGATGGGAGTAAACAAGTTGATGAAACCAGGTTATACTGAAACATAAAGAAGATTTATTAATAACACAGCAAAATCCCCTTTATTCGGGGACATCCCCACGTTCTTGCCCGGCGTTCAGCATGGCCTCCGCGAACTGTAGGGGAGCAGCAACAGGCTTATTATAGAACCGCTGGAAAACATCTTCGTTCGCCCATCCTGCTGTGGCGAGAATATGGTCCATGGGCACCTCCATGACCCTCGCCGCCGACGTAGATGCAGCCCTGGTGGAGTGAGATTTGAACACATTAGTGTCAATACCTGACTTACCCAAGACGATCCGAAGCCATCTGGATATCGTCTGGACTGTCACTCGATGGTGAGGTCTTTTATGAGTGACAAGCAGGTATTGCTCCATTCCTCTGATGCTCCTCGTCACCTTGACGTAGTAACGGATATGAGTGGCTAAACATAGCCGAGCATCTGCGGGGTATGCTGGGAACTTCAGCTGCAGCCCTGTGCACCCAGGTCTATGCTGCTTAAGTAGTTCGGAGTGGCGGCGCTGCTTGTCAGCTGCGGCTCACCTGCAGTCCGTCTGTCTTTATTTTATTTTTGTCCTCGTCCCTGTTTTTGGCGTTTATTTTTGGTTTGTCGGGTTGTGTATGTGTGTGGGGGGGGGGGGGGGGGGAGGGTGGGAGAAATGGGGTTTTAGTCTCTCCCTTCAGGGGGATGCAACTTTTCCTGTCGTGTCCCCCGATATCGTCTCCGTCTGTGCTGAGGCCCTGGTGACGGCCTCCAGCTTCCAGCGGCGGCGGCACGGCTTTCGGAGCTTCAGCGGCGACCTGGGCTTCGGGAGCTCCAGCGGTGGCCTGGCTCCCTCTGAGCTGCGGTGCTCCAGCGGCGGCCTGGATGTCGGGAGCTGCGGTGCTCCAGCGGCGGCGTGGATGTCGGGAGCTGCGGTGCTCCAGCGGCGGCCTGGATGTCGGGAGCTGCGGTGCTCCAGCGACGGCCTGGATGTCGGGAGCTGCGGTGCTCCAGCGGCGGCCTGGATGTCGGGAGCTGCGGTGCTCCAGCAGCGGCTTGGGTGTCGGGAGCTGCGGTGCTCCAGCGGCGGCTTGGATGTCGGTTGCTGCGGTGCTCCAGCGACGGCCTGGATGTCGGGAGCTGCGGTGCTTCAGCGGCGGCCTGGATGTCGGGAGCTGCGGTGCTCCAGCGGCGGCCTGGCTTACGGGAGCTGCGTTGCACCAGCGGCAGCTTCGGTGTCGGGAGCTGCGGTGCTCCAGCGACGTTCCGGACATCACGCGACATCACTGTGGTGGATGTTAATTTTGTGTTTATTGTATGGTATTGTATTGTTGTTTTTTATATATGTATGACTGCAGGCATGAAATTTCGTTCAGACCGAAAGGTCTGAATGACAATAAAGGTATTCAATTCAATTCAATCAATGAAAAAGACTACTTCTCCAGGGGTAGACGTCATCCTGTCAATACGGAGTTTGTGGAGCGTCTGAACCCGCTGTTCCTGAAGTCAGCGCTAGTAACATCACCAGTTTCATGGTGAGTTTGTCCAGCTGTAACCCTTCCATGGGTGACCACGTCCTGAGCAGGGTTAGTACATCCCTGACATCCCAGGTGATGTTATAGCGTGGTGTAGGCGGATTCAAATTGAATATACCCCGCATTAGCCTGGACACTAGCCTGTTTGATCCGACCTCGATGTTGAGGTAGAATGACAGCGCACTCCTGGCGCTGTTGATGGCACTGTAACTCAAGTGTTCATCGTGGTGCAACCCCGCGAGGAATTCCAGGACGTCGGCTATGGAGACATCATCATAGGTGATGCGAGAGCGGCTGCAGTAGGCTTCCCACTTGGCGATGTGGGAGAGGTATCTTCGCCTGGTTGACTCTCGACATGATGCCCCAATGGTGTTCATGGTCCGGGTGGAGAGGCCATACTGCAACCATGGCCTGGTCAGAACCTGCAAGCCAGTAATTTTAAATAGGCATGGCAGGGGTGTGACTCCCCTGAGACAGGGTGAGAAACCAATTGCGGGCAACCCTCTAAAGGGACCCAGAGTTGACTAATCATGTCAAAGACCACCGGATACCAAGGCTGTGTGGGCCAGTCGGGTATGATAAGAATGCCCCGAGCGGCATCCATCTTGATTTTTTGTAATACCCGACTGATGAGGCAAAACGGGGGGAATGCGTAGAAAAACCAACTCCCCCAGTCTAGCGAGAATGCATCCATCGCTAATGCCCCAGGATCTGGTTCCCATGAAACGTATGTCGGTACCTGATGGTTCAACCGTGACGCAAAAAGGTCAATATCCGGTTGACCAAATTTGGCTGCAATTTTGGCAAATATTTGAGGATGCAACATCCACTCAATATTATCGTTAAATTTGCGTGACCTGGTGTCTGCCACAGTATTAAGCCTACCTGGCAAATAGGTGGCTGAAATCCAAATATCCCGATCAATACACCAGAGCCAAATGGTATTAGCCAATTTGTCACAAGAGACTGACCTGGTACCGCCCATATGGTTTAAATATGCCACCGCCGTGGTGTTGTCTATTTGGAGACGGACATGAGCTCCACCGAGATTGGAACAATAAGCCCGCAGTCCGTGAAATGCTGCAAGCAGCTCCAAATAGTTTATCCCTTGCGATAGCAACATGCTAGCTTCAAGGGTGTCCCACCTGCCCCCACAACTAGAACAGCTGTCCGTAGCTCCCCAGCCTTGGGAGCTTGCGTCAGTTTGCAAATATACCACCAGATTGGGCACAATAATGGGTTTGAATGACCTGCCAATATTGGACACCCACCATTGTAGCTCAACCTCAGCATCAGGAGGCAGCCGCATTGGTCTGTCGAAATGACCAGCGTTCTTTTTCAACGCGGCAATCTTGGCTCTTTGCAAATTTTGATAATGCAAAGGCCCAAATTGGGCTGCCGGAAACAATGCTACGATGTTGCCAATCACCTTAGCTATTTGCCGGATAGATGGTATACTGGCGAATGCAAGATCCTGACATGCGTGGGTGACATCCTCAACCTTGTTAGTTGGTATGGTGGCCCTCATTCGATTGGAATCCACCGTGAAGCCCAGATAATCCATAACCTGGGACGGGCAGAACTTGGACTTGTCTGGATGGACAATAAACCCCAGCCGCTGAAATATCGTGACAGTGGCCGAAACTGTCCTCTCAGCTGCCTCCAGGGTTTTGCCAATAATCAGGATATCATCCAAATAGGCCATTACAATATGTTGTTGTTTTCGTAATTGGGCCATAATAGGCTTGAGCAATTTAGTAAACAGCCTAGGGGCGGTTGTAAGCCCATTTGGCAAAGCCCTGTATTGCCAGAGCTGACCCATCCAAACAAATTTCAGAAACTTCCGGTGATGTTTCCGAATGGATACTGAATAGTATGCATCTTTTAAATCAATGCATGCCTTAAAGCAACCATGCGAAATCAGTGATTTGGCTGTCTCAAAAGTGTCCATTTTAAAATGGGTGTATGTTACAAAAGTATTCAGCTGGGTCAAGTCAATAATCACTCGACAACCTCCATCCTTTTTTGGTCTAGTAAAGATATTGGAGACAAATTCAATAGGTTCGTGCATAGTTTTCTCTATCACGCCTTTTTGTTCCAAACGAAAAATTTCAGCTGTGCCTGCTGCCTGTTCAACGGCAGACAGCGTAAACTTCCGTTTAGGCATATGCTGGGATGGAGGAATGTCCCCGTGAATAAACTCAATAGTATGACCCCGAATATTCTGCAAAATAAACTCATCTGAAGTAACAGTCTCCCATGCCTCAGAAAAGAACCGGAGTCGCCCTCCAACATGTGATGTTAAAGGAACAGGAAAAAGAAAACCAGACCGCCTTACCTCCATGGTCACCGGCGGTCCTTGACATGTTTGGTTGGCCGCGGAGGTGCTGGGTTGGGTTGATGGTGGGGTGGCTTCATTTTCCACTGGGGTCGTTGTGGACCTGACCCCAAAAAAGACCGCTGCTGCTGGCCCTGTTGATATCGGTGTGGTGTCGCACCATATGGTCTGGCTGCTGAAGCGGCCGAGCCTCGCGGTCGAGCAGGTGGAGCTTTTCGCACCGACGGTCTGGGGGCGATCTGAGACCGCATGAGTCCCACCGTCTTGGCTACCTCGTCAAGCTCTTTGACTCTCTTCGGAAGGTCCTCTCCGAAGAGTTGTTGGGGCGGCGGTGGCGGTGGTGGTTTGCACAACCCAGCGAACTTAGGGTTGATGGATGGACGGATGCTGTTTTTGCGGAAGGCATTGATTTCATGTTGAGTGGCACACAAAAGTGCCAAAGCATCCTCCTGGTCCAACGAGAGATCACCACCATCGACCGACCGCGCAAAGGCAGTAATACCGGCCGTGAGGAGTTTTAAAATCCGCTGGAGCTTCAGCTCCTGATGGCGGATTGCCACGCCGATGTTGCCCCATATGGGCGTATTGACCACAGGCACATTGAGGGCATTGCAGTTGGAGGGAGGTTTGTGGCGATGAATGGCCTGCGAGAGGACTTCCTCCTGGAGCTGGTGGTTCGTAAGGTAGTCCACCGTGGCCGCCAGCTTGGAGTGAAGCGGAAGTCCAGTTGTGACTGGGGCAGCGAATTTTGCCGCTACATCCAGTAGCTCTTCTGTCGGTGGCTCCGATAGAGCTGGTGTAGGGTCAAATCCTTCTTCCTCCGGTAGTTCGCTAACGATGGAGGCTGGTGAGATGGCCCTGTGCCTGTCGATGTTGGTGGACGCTTGCTGCTGTTGATTATGGAGCAGAAGCTCCAGCAGCTGCTCCATACGGTCAATACGCCCACCACCCTGAACACTCGAGTGGTCGGAGTCCTCCGGCTCAGAAAAATTTCCGGGGCTCCTGTCATCGGCCCGCACCTCGTCGAGGTGATCTCGGTGCCGGAAGTTGTCGCTATCGGCCGCCAAAGCGAAACCGCGCGATTCCCGCGCGGGAGAGGTGTCCAACCGCCTCCGTTTAGCGGGAGCGGAAGCCGTTGTCACAAAGGGCCCTGACGGCTTGGGGTCGAATCCAGCAGAAGCATGGAGCGACGCCCGCGCGTGCTTGCCGGCTGTCCACATCGTGGACGATGCTGACGCATGGTCTCGTCCACCCATCCATGGGGGACTCGGCGACCGAGGCGGGACCGTACCCAAGCCCCCCGTCCCGGCGGCGGGGTTTGGGAGTTGGGTAGCAGACCTCACAGACCCAGGTCCCGCCGTTGCACCAGACCGCAACTCGGCGGCAGGTGAAGCCTTAGCCCGTACCGGGTTAGGCTTACGGGCTCCTCCCCTGCCCTTCATCGAAGGGCTAGCGGAGGGGGGTTGTGCAGCCGCACGAGACCCCTTCCCCGTGGTCGCCGCTAGCGACCTGAATGTGGCAGGGTCCACCTGTTCGGATGGCACCCTATTGTCGTCCTCCACGAACTCCTCCTCGGAGCTGTGGTGAGTCAGCGGGTCCCGACCTGCGGAAGCAGGAGTCATCGGTTTCCCCGCCTTTCTCCCGGCCCCAGGTGTAAACGATGATGAGGGCGCCGGGCCGGTCGAACAACGACTTCGACCAGACATTTCCAACGAAACTCCAATCCACGCCCTTACTGAAAGACAAACAGACAGCAAGGGCCAACCAACTTAAGGTTAGTTTCACTTACCTAAGAGGTTCCTTATGAAGGGCTGGCGGGGAACGCAACCCACCGCCAGCCGTCGGCAGCAATGCGTTGCGACGGTAAGTCGCGCATGCGTGCCGGCGGGCTCTTCACGAAGTCACTCACGTGACTCCGAAATGAAATCTGGGCAGCTGATGGGAATGGAGGGGGGGGGGAAGAAAAATGGAGGTTAGTTTCAATGAGAGCCTGCTGGTCAGCACAGACTTGATGGCCAGAAAGGCCTGCTTCTGTGTCCGATGATTCAATGGTTCAATGGCGCGCTTACAGTCACTTGTGCAAACACAGAGTGGAATTATTTTCTCAGGTACAGTTCAGTACAGAATTCCCAAACCCACGTGTATCCTCGATTAGCAAATGTACAGAAATAGTCCACTGATACAATTCCAGTCCACGCTCCAGTTCTTATGAGCGGTGCCCATTCTAGGCGAGCCCCAGGCTGCTGTGGGCCTCTAGCCATCTCCTCCCTTGGACGCGATGTCCCACTCCTTGCCCGACCACCCTTGTGTTGGGGGGGGGGGGGGGGGGGGGGAGACACCTTCTGCAGCTGAACGTGAGGGGCACGATGGGCCAGCCCAAGGTTCCCATCCTTTATCATCATTACTTTGTTGCATATCTTTGTTCCATATCCTTCGACATCACCGTCTATATCTCTCGTTTCTCTTTCCCCTGACACTCCATCTGAGGAAGGGCCTCGACCCGAAACGTCACCCATTCCTGTTCCTCCAGGGATGCCGGCTGGCCCGCTGAGTTACTCCAGTTTCTTGTGTCTAATCTTCAGTTGAAAACAGCATCTGCAGTTCCTTCCTACACATCCCTTCCTCTCCTGCTGGCCTAGCTCCTTGCCCGTGACATCCGTCAGGGTCACCGGCCCCGTCCTCTGGTGTTTGGGGGAACGGCAGGTGGCCTGGTGTATTGTGTGCAGTTTTGGTCCCCTAATTTGAGGAAGGACATTTTTGCTATTGAAGGAGTGCAGCGTAGGTTTACAAGGTTAATTCCCGGGATGGCGGGACTGTCATATGCTGAGAGAATGGAGCAGCTGGGCTTGTACACTCTGGAGTTTAGAAGGATGAGCGGATATCTCATTGGAACATATAAGATTGTTAAGGGTTTGGACACGCTAGAGGCAGGAAACATATTCCCGATGTTGTGGGAGTCCAGAACCAGGGGCCACAGTTTAAGAATAAGGAGTAAGCCATTTAGAACGGAGACGAGGAAACACTTTTTCTCTCAGAGAGTTGTGAGTGTTGAATTCTCTGCCTCAGAGGGCGGGGAGGCCAGTTCTCTGGATGCTTTCAAGAGAGAGCTAGATAGGGCTCTTAAAAATAGTGGAGTCCAGGGATATGGGGAGAAGGATGGAACAGGGATACTGATTAGGGATGATCAGCCATGATCACATTTAATGGCGGTGCTGGCTCAAAGGGCCGAATGGCCTACTCCTGCACCTATTATCTATTGTCTATTGTTAATCCTCACAAACTCTCCCAAGTCATTGTGGAGCCAACTCTCATTGTTCCCACATTTCCTCAAAATTCCTAAACTCTGGTTCTTTCCGTCTTTGCTTCGAACCACCACTTGCTCATAGACCCGCTCATGTACCTCTATATCTGGCACAGGAGTGTTCCTGAAACTACTCCAGAAAGCATGTTGGACTTCAGCCAAATATAGAATCCTGCATTCGATTCCGTTTGGGCTGGGTTTTTTTTTAGCTTTTATAGATTTTTGGCAAAATTGGATATTTTAAAAGCCAAGAGACGCATCCAACATTTGGCTGTTATAACGCATGAGAGTTCAGAAACCATTCGCAATAAAACGCTCTTCATGTGATCCTGTCAACATTTCCAGCAGCCCCCACAGTCCACAGTATTACATCACTGACCTGCACATCTCCTAGATAAATGGAAGGTCAACGAGCATTGAGTTTGAACGTTCTCCATGAGATCGAGTGGGTGTTCTCCAGCTGCTCCAGTTTCCTCCCACATTCCAAAGACGTGCAGAGTTGTAGGATAATTGGCTTCTGTAAATTGTCCCTAGTGTGTAGGATAGAACTACTGTACGGGGTGACCGCTGGTCAGAGCAGTCTTGGTGGGCACCTGCTTCCCTGCAGCTTCTCTAAAGTCCAACAAGTACAGGGTTTAGTGCTGGTGTACGGGTGATCGCGGGTTGGCACAGGCTCGGTGGGCCGAAGGGTCTGATTCCAAGCTGTATCTCTGAAGTAAGCTAAACTAAACGAAGCATTCTGAGACTTCTTGCCACATTCTGCATGTCACAAACTCTGAGAGTTTGTCAGAGAGTTTGTGTGGCAAGGCCAATTCACATGTATATTCTGCTCTCTTGGTACAGAACCTCATTGGAGAAATGGTCGTGCATCTCCCCTGACACCACGGAGAGGATTCATCCCAGACTCAATGCTGCAGATATTGAGTTGGGACTCAGATCTACAGTAGAAGGTTATCCAACCAAAAGACCCATCCCAATCCATGAGGGGGGATCTTATAGAAACTTACAAAATTCTTAAGGGGTTGGACAAGCTAGATGCTGGAAGATTGTTCCCGATGTTGGGGGAGTCCAGAACAAGGGGTCACAGTCTAAGGATAAGGGGGAATCCCTTTAGGACCGAGATGAGGAAAACATTCTTTACACAGAGAGTGGTGAGTCTCTGGAATTCTCTGCCACAGAAGGTAGTTGAGGCCAGTTCATTGGCTATATTTAAGAGGGCGTTAGATGTGGCACTTGTGGCGAAAGGGATCAGGGGGTATGGAGAGAAGGCAGGTACGGGATACTGAGTTGGATGATCAGCCATGATCACATTGAATGGCGGTGCAGGCTCGAAGGGCCGAATGGCCTACTCCTGCACCTATTTTTCTATGTTCTATGTTTCTATGACTTTTGGTCACAGATTGATACAGCGTGGAGCTGAACACAATACTAAATGTGGCCTCACCACCATCTTATACAACTGCAACATGACCTCCCAACTTCTATGCTCAATACTCTGATGAAGGCCAATGTGCCAATAACCTTTTTGACCACCCTATCTACCTGCGACTACACCTTCAAGGAACCATGCACCTGCACCCCTAGATCACTCTGCTCTACAGGTTTGGAGGGGTATGGGCCAAGTGCAGGCAGGTGGGACTAGTGCCGATGGGACATGTTGGCCGGCATGGGCAAGTTGGGTGGAAGGACCAGTTTCCACGCTGTATCACTCTATGACTCTATGAAACGTGGGTGTAGCCAGCAACAAGGAGAGCTCATTTATCACCCGTGTGAAAGTTATCTCATTAGGCTGGTGGTTTGCAGCTCCTCAGTTAGTCTAAATATCACAACTGGAAACAAAAGATTGTTTGTTCACCGCTCAGGAAACTGACTAATTGCTGCAACTCCCAAATTCACTCTAATACCACAGATTCGGAAAATAATACTGACCCTGCCAGAGGCGACTGAACCACTTTCATAAGGGACAAAGTGCTGGAGAAACTCAGCGGGTCAGGCATCTTCTGCAGAGGGAGTGGATAGGTGACATTTTGGTCAGGGCCATTCTTACTCCTCTGATGTTTCGGAGGTTCCCGGAGGTTTTTGTCAGTCTCCCTAATGGTCGAAAATGGTTTCCGTTTTAAAAATCGGTAATTTTTAGTCAAAGCCGGTTGCGATGCTAGTTGAAGGTGGTTGTCGGAGGACAAAAACCCTCCGGGAACCGCACGGAAACCTTTGGTGGGGCACAAAGTCTCCACAGGTTTCCGTTCAGGTTTCCTACGTGGGACAGGGGCATTACACTATCCAACACCCACTAGGGATAATATACATTTACACCAAGCCAATTAGCCTAGAAACCTGTGGGTCTTTGGAATGGGTGAGGAAACCGAAGATCTCGTAGAAAAGCCATGCAGGTCACGGGGAGAACGTACAAACTCCGTACAGACAGCACCCGTAGTCAGGATTGAACCCAGGTCTCTGGCACCATAAGGCAGCAACTCTACAATTGCGCCACCGTGCCGCCCCCAGTTTAGTTTAGAGTTGAGCGATACAGCATGGAAACAGGCCCTTCAGCCCACAGAGTCCATGCCGATCATCGATCACCCGTTCTATGTTATCCCGCTTTCACAACCTACGTACTAGGGACAATGTACAGTTTTATCGAAGCCAATTAACCTACAATCCTTCATGTCATTGGAGTGTGGGAGGAAACCAGAGCACGTGGGGTAAACCCATGTGGTCACAGGAAAAATGTACAAATTCTGTACAGACAGCACCCGTAGTCAGGATTGATCCCGGGTCTCTGGCATCGTGAGGCAGCAACTCTACTGCTGGGCCGCTGTTATGTCCTTGAAGGTTGGCCTCCACTGGTGCTGGGCATTGAAGACTCTCAGCCTGGGTTGACTTGGCATCCTCGTACTCCATCCAAGTGATGCTAGACATGGAGGAGCCCTGAGGAAGGGGAACGCAGAGGAAGTGTTAATATTTGACCTGATTATGTGGGGCTTGAAACCCATGTTGGCAACTTCCACGGCCATTTCTTCCTGCTAGATATAAATGTGTTGCCACCTGCAGTTATAGAGTCATCCAGTGTGGAAACAGGCCCATCAGCCCAACTTGCTCAAACCGACCAACCTGTCCCACTTACACCACAACCACCTACCTGCATTTGGCCCATATCCCTCTGAACATATCCTATTCATATACCTGTCTAAATGTTTGTTGAACGTTGTACTAGTACATACCTCAACTACCACCTCTGGCAGCTTGTTCCATATACCCACTACTCTTTGTGGAAAAAAAACTTGCCCTTCAGGTTCCTATTAGATCTTTTCCTCCTCACCTTGAGCCTACGTGCTCTGGTTCTTGACGCCCCAACACTGGGCAAAAGACTCTGTGCATTTACCTGCTCCATTCCTCTCATGGTCTCTGGCGAGTCTTTCTTGCAGCGGGGATAAAACCCACTTAGGAATGATCAGAGTTTCAGTAAGGTGTGAGTTAAGCCCTGTCCCACTTAGGAGACCTAAACAGCAACCTCTGGTGACCTTGCCCGCCATCCAAGGTTTCCATGAGGTCACCGGAGGTTTTGGTCACTCTCCCTAATGGTCGAAAGTGGTTTCCGCGTGGTCGAGGCTTCATCTAGGTTGCTGCTATTTTTACATCATGATTAAAACCAGCCTCGACTAAAAATAGGTTGCCGTTTTAAAAATCGATAATTTTTTTGTCGCAGGTCTAGTCGAAGCCGGTATTCTTAATAGTCGAGGAAGGTTTTCAACATATGCGTGGGAGGTGGTAGGAGGTTGCAGGTCACCTCAACCTTGATTTTTTTTTTGGGTGGTGGGCAAGGTCGACAGAGGTCGCTGTTTAGGTCTCCTAAGTGGGACAGGGGCTTTACCGTGTCAGGCAGCAGCTGGTCTTGTCTGCGGGCGGACCACGTGATTTAGGCACCATCCCAAGCTTTTGAAGGGGGATTATTCAAAGGCAGAGGAATAGGGTTGAGAGAGAAAAATAGATTTGCCATGAAGCGGCATATTCGTAAATTCCAAGCCGCAGAGTGAGCTCCGACCCGTTTACCAGACTGATTCCTGGGATGTCAGGACTTTCATATGAAGAAAGACTGGATAGACTCGGCTTGTACTCGCTAGAATTTAGAAGATTGAGGGGGGATCTTATAGAAACATACAAGGGGTTGGACAGGCTAGATGCAGGAAGATTGTTCCCAAGGTTGAGGAAGTCCAGGACAAGGGGGCATGGTTTAAGGATAAAGGGGAAGTCTTTTGGGACCGAGATGAGACAAACATTTTTCACACAGAGAGTGGTGAATCTCTGGAATTCTCTGCCACAGAAGGTAGTTGAGGCCAGTTCATTGGCTATATTTAAAAGAGAGTTAGATGTGGTCCTTGTGTCTAAAGGGATCAGGGGGTATGGAGAGAAGGCAGGTAATGGATACTGAGTTGGATGATCATCCATGATCATATTGAATGGCGGTGCAGGCTCGAAGGGCCGAATGGCCTACTCCTGCACCTATTGTCTATGTTTCTATGTTTACTGCCTCCCATCACAGTGAGAAACATTGATTCCACTGTGGTGGATGTTTATGTTAAATTCAATTGTGTGTTTTTTATTCGAACGGCTGCATGGTAACACAAACGTCACTCTACCAATTGGTGCATGTGACAATAAATGTGAACGTGAACTTGACTTGATTGAGTGGCGGAGTAGAATTGATGGGCCAAACAGCCTCATTCTGCTCCTAAAACTCATGAAGCAGTTTTGCCATCACGAGAGGACATTGCTAAACTGGGAAAGGAATTGTCTGCTACTATTAGATGAGCAATGGAAATTCCAACTGGTGTCGTTTGTGCATCAGCATGCAATTACTTCCCTGCTAGTATCGTGTACGCATCAACTTGTTTGAAATAAATAAGATATCATCTATCCAAAATTCACTGACCACAGGGTTGTAGAATGATGATGGTAATTGTACAGAAGTTTCTGACTGATGCCTCAACTAACTCCTACCGCCACTAATACTGCTGTCATGAGGGGGAATTCCAGACTAATCTTCTGGAATTTTCTGAGGATGTAACAGATAGAATGGATAAGGGAGAGCCAGTGGATGTGGACTTTCAAAAAGCCTTTGACAAGGTCCCACACAAGAGATTAGTATGCAAAAGTAGAGCACATGGTATTGGGGGTAGGGCATTTGCATGGATAAAGAACTGGTAGGCAGGCAGTAAGCAAAGAGTAGGAATTAACGGGTCCTTTTCAGAATGGCAGGCAGTGACTAGTGGGGTGCTGCAAGGCTCAAGGCTGGAACCCCAGTTATTTACAAATCTGAAGAAGGGTCTCGGCCTGAAACGTCATCTATTTCTTTCTCTCCATAGATGCTGCCTCACCCTCTGAGTTTCTCCAGCATTTCTGTCCATCTTCCAGTTATTTACAATATATATTAACAATTTGGACGAGAGAATTACATCTCCAAGTTTGTGGATGACACAAAGCTGGGTGGCAATGTGAGCTGCAAGGAGGATGCTATGGGGTTGCAGGGTGACTTGGATAGGTTGGATGAGTGGGCAGATGCATGGCAGATGCATGGCAGATGCAGTATAATGTGGATAAATGTGAAGTTATCCACTTTGGTGGCAAGAACTGAAAGGCAGATTATTATCTGAATGGTGTCAGATTAGGAAAAGGGGAGGTGCAACAAGACCTGGGTGTACTCGTACATCAGTCACTGAAAGTAAGCATGCAGGTACAGCAGGCAGTGAAGAAAGCGAATGGCATGTTAGCCTTCATTGCGAGAGGATTTGAGTTCAGGAGCAAGGAGGTCCTATTGCAGTTGTACAGGGCCCTGATGAGACTGCACCTGGAGTATTGTGTGCAATTTTGGTCTCCTAATTTGAGGAAGGACATTATTGCTATTGAGGGAGTGCATCATAGTTTAAAACCAGGACAGTAGGGGTGGCACAGTGGCGCAGCGGTAGAGTTACTTGCTGCCTTACAACGCCAGGAACCCGGGTCCGATCCTGACCACAGATGAGGATTTAAGACTAACACAAAAAGCTGGAGTAACTCAACGGGTCAGTCAACATCTCTGGAGAAAAGGAATAGGCGGTGCTTCAGGTCGAGACCCTTCCTCAATCTGAAGAAGGGTCTCGACCCGAAAAGCCCCCTATTCCTTTTCTCCAGAGATGCTGTCTGACCCGCTGAGTTACTCCAGCTTTTTGTGTCCATCTCCGAGTTAAACCAGCATCTGCAGTTCCCTCCCACAGATGAGGGTTGAACGTGGATATGAGTAGTGCTGTGAGATGGGGAATTGGGGAGGAACTGGAATTGGAACAACTGGCTTGGTACATCTACAACAAAAACAATCATCTCGATCCCGACTTCAAAGCAAGAAGCCTTTGATCGTTGGGTTATAAACAAGCACAATCGCAGAAAATTGCACATTGAAGGGCGGTGCCTCTTCAGCAGAAGCAAGATAAAAGCGACATGCTTCTGTTATCACTGCGGACTGTGCAGTCCGCTTATCTTCCCTTGTGTGGTTGGAGAGGACGATGGGAGGGGTTCGGTGCAATTAATGTATTTAAAAGATGTATTAAATGTTAAACAAAGTTGGGATGAGTTTGTGTTTTAACAGAATGATTGAGGTGACGGCAGGGAGCGGTGTTTAGTTTCCTGCCTCATTAGCAATCTGCAGTTAGCTGCATCAGGTAACTCTTTTTATTAAAGTCCCGTTTGTGTTTTATTTGAAGAGGGAGAGATGGGGGACTTGCTTTCATGTTGTTAGATGAAATTAAAGACCGTCTCCGTCTCCACCCACTCGGTGTTTACATTCAATATCATGTGGCTGTGGCGTGCTGAGATTCTCACGATGATGGACTTGTTGTGACCCTGTCTGCTCCCGTGATTGCCAGATCCTTGACGTGCAGGAAGTGTATATTTTCCTTCGCTGATGTCTGCCCGGGGTTGCCTGATTGTTTGCCGTTGGCACAAAGTGCCGCTGGTCTCCACATGCACCACCCCAACAATGCTGTAAACCAGGAGCCCTGTCCTATTTATTATCCACTTGCCCCAAAGGTCAATCAGCAGATTGTCACAAAGGTGTCCAACCAACCCGTACACACGCATAAGCTGCTGTCATTATGTCAAGTGACATTATTAAAGCCCTCCTTGGAGGGATTTACAACGTTACTGGGAATGTTGAACAGAGGACAATGTTTCTTTAGAACTCAGCGGGACAGGCAGCATCTCTAGAGAGAAGGAACGGCAACTACGGAGGGTTCATGGCCCCAACCACGGGTGGACAAGGACGAGGCCTGACTGGACTTTGTGCCTTCCACCTGAGTGAAGAACGCTATGGTGGATGTTTGCGTTAAATCTTAGTGTGTATTTTTTAAATTGTACCGTTGCTGGCAAATTCATTTCACTGCACCTTCAGGGGTATGTGACGAATAAAATCTTCGACTTTGACTTTGACTTTTGAAGGAATGAGTGATGTTTCGGGTCGAGGCCTTCCTTCAGAGTCACCAGCCTGCCTGTCCCGCTGAGTTACTCCAGCTCTTTTGTGTCTAACTTCCATTTGAACCAGTTCCTTCTGACTCACAGTTTCTTCAAGCTGTTCCTGTTTGCCTGTGAAAGATTGGCAACAGGGCCCAGCATCATTCACAGGCTCCTGGCAGTAACTGCGCAAAGTGTCTGTCCAAAATGCAACAACCTGGATTGAATTTCCCCCTCGCCTTCATGGTGGGGTTTTCATTATTATCACCAAGGTACAGTGAAATACTTGGCAGACGGACCAGCAAGGCGATCAGTATACATAAGTACAATTCCCCGGTTAGTACAAGATCTACAGAAAAGGGGGCATGGTGGCGCAGCGGTAGAGTTGCTGCCTTTACAGTGCCAGAGACCCGGGTTCGATCCTAACTACAGTTGCTGTCTGTACAGAGTTCATACGTTCTCCCCATGACCTGCGTGGGGTTTGTCCAAATGCTCCGGCTTCCTCCTGCACTCCAAAGGTTTGTAGGTTAATTAGGTTAGGTAAAATTGTAAAATGTCCCCGGTGCGTGTAGGATAGTGCTAGTGTACGGGTTGATCTATGGTCAGCATGGGCTTGGTGGGCTGAAGGGCCTGTGTTTACACTGTATCTCAAAAGTGAAAGTCGAAACGGCCCATTGTTCAGACGCAAGCGACGCCATGTTGGGGCCATTTTACAGTCTCAGCTTCAGCCGGCCCATTGGACCCGCTCCCCTCACTCCGTCCGTCCCCTGAACCATCGTCCACCACCTTGCACCGCCCTCTTCAGCCAATGTGCAGGAAGGAACTGCAGATGCTGGTTTAAACCAAAGATAGACACAAAATTGGCGTTGGTCAGGCCGGATTTGGAATATTGCGAGCAATTTTGGGCACCATATCTCAGGAAGGATGCGCTGGCTCTGGAGAGGGTCCAGGGGAGGTTTACAAGAATTATCCCAGAATCATTGAGTGGGTTAAGCGTTTGGCGGCACTGGGCCTGTGCTCGTTGGAGTTTAGAAGAATGAGGGGGGGACCTCGTTTAAACGTACAGTGAAAGGCTTGGATATAGTGGATGTGGGGAGGATGTTTCCACTAGGAAACTCTGGGAGAGTCTCAGACTAGAGGTCATAGCCTCAGAATTAAAGAAGGTTCCTTTAAGGAGACGAGGAGGAGTTTGTTGAGTCATACGGTGGTGAATCTGTGGAATTCTTTGCCACAGAAGGCTGTGGAGGCCGTCAATGGAAGTTTTTAAGGTGAAGATAGATTCTTGAATAGTACAGGTGTCAGGGGTTATGGGGAGAAGGCAGGAGAATGGGGTTAGAAGGGAGCGATAGATCAGCCATGGACCGAACTTGATGGGCTGAAATGGCCTAATTCTGCTCATATCCAATTCCAATGTCCAGGACTCCCAACATATGCTCCAGATAAAGCACTCGTTAACTTGTTCTTCTTCCTGCCTTGCGTACTACAGTTGTTGTTCACAGTTAGTTCAGTTTAGTTTAGTTTATTGCCCTGTGTAGCAGGGTACAGTGGAAAGATGTTTGGTGCCTGCTTATCCAGTCTGGGGTTCATGGGGAGAAGGCAGGAAAATGGGGTTAGGAAGGAACGATAGATCAGCCATGATTGAATGGCGGAGTGGACTTGATGGGCCGAATGGCCTAATTCTGCTCCTATCACTTATGACCTTATGACCTTATTTATGAGCCATGGCCACTGTTGGGGACAGGACCAGGCTCCCACTTTTCCCAGCACTCGAGGGAACTTTATCCAACTTTCCACTGACCCCTGAGGAAAGTAATTCCCTGAAGTAATTCCCAGCCCTGATCCGATGCACATTCCTTCAGTATGATTCCCGGGAATGAGGTCAGAGCATGGAAAGTTTAATAAAGAATTTAGCAAAATGGTCTGAAGTAATAGGAGGGAATGTAAACAAGAGTGCAACTTCTGTATAATCTTGCCATCAGCGGGAACTGGGTTGTGCACTGAATGGATGCCAGTACTTGTCCGTGGGGGATTCATCACAGCACTCCTTAACCATTACTTTAATTTAGTTTAGTTTAGAAATACAGAGTGGAAACAGGCCCTTCGGCCCACAGAATCCGCACCGACCTGCGATCGCCCCGCACACTAGCACTATCCCACACACTAGGGACAGCTTTTACAATTTTTACCAAAGTCAATTAACCTACAAACCTGTACGTCTTTGGAGTGTGTGAGGAAACCGGAGCACCCGGAGAAAACCCACGTGGTCACAGGGAGAACGTACAAACTCTGTACAGACAGCACAAGTAGTCAGGATCGAACCTGGGTCAATGACACTGTAAAGGGCCTGTCCTACCAGCACCCGACTCCATGCGGAAGCGGGGGCTGCGCGGAGGTCGGGTGATCCCCGTACAGGGCCGTTCCCGACAGCATGCGCCTGCATGCGGCAAGCGCGACCAAACCGGCAACGGGGGCCGTGTGGAGGTCGGGTGAGTGGCGCAACGCGGCGCAAAGTGAGGCGAACTTGGAGCGAAGTCTTAAAGGTAAGTTTGCCAGGACAGAGAGGCACACACAGAGAGGGCCACGGAGCCACACACAGAGAGGGTCACGGAGGCACCTACAGAGAAGTTCACGGAGGCATGACATCGAGGCGGTGTGTCATGTGTCGAGGCGACTGCGAGCCGACAAGCCGTTGCCGCGCGGAATTTTTGAACATGGTCAGTTTTTCGGAGCCCCACGCGATGTCGGGATGAACTCCACACAATTCCGCACGGCTCTGGCGATCGAAGTGGGACCGGCCCCGTGACGCCGGACAGCTCAAGCGACCACGTTAGGTCGCGCTCATTGCATGGAGTTGCACGCTGGTGGGACAGGCCCTTAAGGCAGCAACTCTACCGCTGCGCCACCGTGCACCGCTCAAACATGCCAAAGACGTGCAGGTGTGTAGGTTAATTGCCTTCTGTAAATTATTGCAACTGATTTGTAGAGAGTGGGTGAGAAAGTGGGATAACATAGAACAAGAGATCGATGGTGAATGTGGACCCGCTGGGTCGACGGGCCTGCCCCCATGTTGTATTGTACAATCAAAATTAAATTCTATCGTGCAGTGTTGCATTTTAATGAGCTAATCCAGGGCAGGGCTCACACAGTGAATGATAGGACTCTGCAGTGTTGTGGAACAGACACCTGAGTGTCCAAGCACCCACCTCTCACACAGGCCTGCTGGCTGCTCCACATACTCAGTCACTGCCCCGACATCATCTCCCCTGCTCCTCCCCCGCTCTGAGCCACCGTACGCCCGAGGATTTGTGGACTCAGTGGGCAATGTCGCGCTTCCTCAGGGAATATTCCCCTCTGTGCACCTGGCAATAACTTTAAACTTTAGAGATACAGCACAGAAACAGGCCCTTCGGCCCACCGAGTCCACATCGACCAGCGATCACCCCGTACTCACCCCGTACTAACACTATCGTACTCACTAGGGACATTTCTACCGACACCAATTAACCTATTTTTGCAGAATGGGAGGGAACTGGAACACCTGGAGAAAACCCACGTGGTCACGGGGACAACGTGCAAACTCCGTACAGACATCACCCGTAGTCAGGTTCAAACCCGGGTCTCCGACGCTGTATGGAAGCAACTCCACCACTGTGCCACCATGCCTCCCATCTTGCCATGGGTCAACTCGGAATATAGTGCCTGGTTGTGGGAGTACTGTGATGAACATGGAAGGTAGACTTGGTCTGCCCAACAGAGTCAACTGGTGCCTGGCAGAGACGATCGCCCTCCCTGGTTGAGGGATAGACCTCACTCATGACCCTCAACAACAGCACGTTGAACTGGCGGCAGCGCCTGGAGGGCGTTACATAACTTCTGCCGCCACAAGAAGAAGAAGATTATCGACCAGAGATGATAGGTCAGGACTGTTCTCTAGTTATTGACAGGATGGTTCAGTTCCTGACAACATCTGGGAAGAAACTGTCCCTGAATCTGGAGGCGTGCGTTCCCACTCTTCTGTACATCTTGCCTGACGGGAGAGGGGCGAAGAGGGAGTGACTGGGGTGAGACTGGTCCTTGATGATGCTGCTGGCCTTGCCGAGGCAGCGTGATGTGTAAATGGGGTCAGTGGAAGGGAGGTTGGTTTGTGCGATGGTCTGGGCTGCGTCCACAATTCGCTGCAATTTCTTGCAGTGTTGGACGGAGCTTTTCCAAAACCAAGCTGTGATGAATCCTGATAAAATACTTTCTACTGCACAGCTGTAGAAGTTAGTGCGTTGTACGGAACATGCCAAACTTCCAAAGACGTCTAAGGATGTAGAGGCGTTGGTGTGCGTTCTTGGCCATTGCTTCATTATGGGTGGTCCAGGAGAAGTTGTTGATGATATCTTTTCCTAAGAACATGAAGCTTTCAACCATCTCTACTTCGGCAGTGACAATGAACGACACGCTTTCTTTTGTGGATGCCAGGTTTGGTCGCACCTCATGTTGTGCATCAGTGACTGAGAGGACAATGTCTTGGACTTCCATCTCTACACTTCATGGACAAGTCTAGGAAACCAAGGGGATGGAGATTGACCTGACTGGACATTATGGGGAGATGACATTTCAGAGCAACCTCCCATGTTGTAGATTTGCCTGCGTTGACTCTGTACTGGAACAGCTTAGCTGGAGGTCATCTCATTGAACCATGAAGCTCTCCGTCAGATGTGTGGGATCTGAAGGAAACTTCCTTCTCTGAAAGTCACTGTCCAGTCCGAAGCATTTTCCATAATCACCGGATCACCACTGCTGTTCCCGAGTCTCCCGCTCAATAGTGTTGGGATACAAGAGCAGATTCCCATCCAAGTGTCATCCAGGTTGATGGGTATTTGCAGCCCATTGCTGCAACTGAACGTCAGGCTTGGAGGCAGACTGCAGATGCTGGAATCCTGAGCAAAACACAAAGTGCGGGAGGAACCCTGCGGGCCAGTCAGGCCGCATCTGTGGAGGCTTCTCTGTGGATTGTCACCTTGTCGTGGTGGTGGAGCTTGTGCGGACCTGAGTTCCTGAGAGCGATGCCGTCTGGAGCTATGCTCTTGGTAGGGCCACTCATGGCGGTGAGGTCGAGGGGGAGGTCTCTGACAAAGAGCGATCCAACCAAGACGTCAACTGCAGAACAGACGGAGGACGATGGCTGACTGATGGCATGACAACGGGTGGGAAGGCGGATGAAGGCTGCAGCAAAAAAGGGTCTCCGGTCGTCTTGGACTCCAAGCCACTGGATCCTGACCCAGATCTGTTAAGGACCGTGGGGTGGCTGTCTGTGCACCAGTCTCCCCACGTTAAACAAAGTCACGCACAGGCGGTGTCTAACTCCGCCTCAAGACTTTGGAATGTTCAAAATCCTAGCGCGACATCTGCGTGCCTTATCACGTTGTGCTGCCTGTCGCACGATGACGTACGGGTGACGCGTGGTGACGTGTGGTCACATGTGGTGACGCTTGGTGACGTACTATCATTGTCTAGGTTAATTTATTGTGCGTCATCTTGCATCACCATGCATCATGATTTATAGGGCAGCTGGGTAATCAAATAACGTCACGCGCCCCAGATGACGCAACCCGACGTATCGTGCCGTATCGTGTCGCGGGTGGACGTACATTGACGCCACTTGGCAACTGTGATGTCACAGGCGCTGTTCTATGCTGTCGTATACTTTCGCAGCCATCCTATGGTGACGCACGGTGATGCGCGTCCTGCCCGATGGTGGCGATGCGTGGTGACGAATGGAAATTGGCGACGCATGGCGTTGTACCTTGACACGGCTGTGTCGGTTTTTAGGCGACATCGACAAACGCCCGTCGTCCCTCATAAAATCTCAAAGTGGAACAGGCCCTTCATACTCGTTTCGAGTGACCGGCGATGATGATCTGTGGCGGGAATGGACAAGGGAACCTTTCAGGTCTTCAGACTTTTTTTTTACAAAATAAACATAATCATTTATTGCAATAATATAATACGATTCAAAACAATACCAAACAAACCCACCACCATAACACAACATCACCCAATTACTGAAATATTCCTTAATGTTACACTCTTCAACAACTATGTTACAATCCTTGTCAAGGATGCATTTCACCCCCGCGGTGCCCAGCGGTCCCGGAATTCCGCCAGGGCGCCCGTGAAGGTCTTCAGACTCAATCTCAGACTCCTCCGGTCTGAAGAAGGGTCGCGACCCAAAATTCCCTCCATAGATGCTGCCTGACCTGCTGTTCCTCCAGCACCCTGCGTTTTGCTGAATGTCAGATGACCAGCATGTGGATCCCTCTCCCTTGTACTGGCCCTGGACAACCGACCGCTGGGGTTCGACGGTCCGCAGTGCAATCGACAGCAAGGTTTCATATTATCGGAACACAACTGCCCCAAACTAAAACCATCCGTGGGAAAACCCAATCTCCCTCCCCTCCCCTTCTCTCCCTCTCTCCCACCCCTCATCTCTCACCCCCCCGCCGCCCTCAGTTTCTCACTGATCCTGTCATTACTCTGCCCCAGAGGAGGGACCCTTGGTCAGTGGGGAGGTGGGGGGGGGGGAATAGAGAGGGCTGTGGGTGGGGGTGGGAGCCGGGGAGTGCAGGGAGGGTGAGGAGAGACGGAGGTGAGTGTGTGTTGCCATGGGTGGGGGTGTCGAGCAGTGGGGGTGGGGGGGGTGGGGGGGGTGGGTGTGAGCCGGGGAGGGGCGTCAGTGTCAGCTCCCGTCCCGTGTGGCCACGCTGCCACCTGCTGGCGTACCCGGAGCTCTGCAGCTCGTCTGTTCAGCTCATCCAAACCCCCTGCCCACCCACTCCTCTCCTCTCCCCCACTCCTGCCCTCTATCCCCCTCAACGCCGGACTTCTTCATCACTCCGGCCCATTCTCCCACCCGGCCCTCTGTCACCCACTCCTGCCCTCTCCCCCTCTCTCTCTCTCCCCCACTCTCACTCTCTCCCCTCTCTCTCCCCTCTCTGTCTCTCTCCCTCCCTCTCCCCCTGTTTCCCCCACCCCTGTCCCTTCCTCTCTCTCTCTCTCCCCCCTCTCTCCCTCTCTCCCCTCTCTCTCCGACTCCTGTCCTCTCCCCCCCCACCCCCCTCTCTCTCCCCCTCTCTCTCTCCCCCACTCTCACTCTCTCCCCTCTCTCTCCCCTCTCTGTGTCTCTCCCTCCCTCTCCCCCTCTTTCCCCCACCCCTGTCCCCTCCTCTCTCTCTCTCTCCCCCTCTCTCCCTCTCTCCCCTCTCTCTCTGACTCCTGTCCTCCCCCCCCTCTCTCCCTCCCCCCTCTCTCTCCCCCACTGCACTTTTGCTGTTTACTTTGCCCCTCACATTAAAGTCTTTAACATTTCCACCCTGGGGAAAAGGTTCTGACTGTCTACCCTATCTGTGCCTCTCATGGGGCGCACGGTGGCGCAGCGGGATAGTTGCTGCCTTACAATGCTTACAACGCCAGACCCCCGGAAGCCAGAAAAGGGTTCATTTCTCCCTGAAAATGGCACCAGAGGTAGACATGGTGGTGAAGTAGGCATTTAGCGTGCTAGCCTTCACTGGGCTGGGTACTGACTACAGGAGGTGGGATGTCATGTGTACGAAGGAACTGTAGATGGTGGTTTAAACCGAAGATAGACACAAAAACCTGGAGTAACTCAGCGGGTCGGGCAGCATCTCTGGAGGAAAGGAATAGGTGACGTTTCGAGTCAAGACACTTCTTCAGACTAAGAATCAGGGGAAAGGGAAACGAGTGACATAGACGGTGACAGAGAGGTATAGAATAAGTGAATTAATTAAAGTTATGCAAATATTTCATTCATTTGTTCCATATATCTCTATATCACAATCCATATCTCTCATTTTCCCCCGACTCTCAGACTGAAGATGAGATGTCTTGTTGAATTGTACAAGTCATTGGTAGGCTGCACATGGAGTACTGTGCACAGTTCTGGTTGCCCAGGATAGAAATATAGAAACTTAGGAACATAGAAAATAGGTGCAGGAGTAGGCCATCGGCCCTTCGAGGCAGCACCACCATCCAATATGATCATGGCTGTATTTACTAATTAGGTGACTTCTGAAGGCAATTGGTTGCATTGGATTTTATTTAGGGGTATCATAGTAAAGGGGGCTGAATACTTTTGCACGCCACACTTTTCAGTTTTTTATTTGTAAAAAAATGCGAAAGCCATGTATCATTTTCCTTCCACTTCACAATTATGCGCCACTTTGTGTTGGTCTATCACATAAAATCCCAATAAAATACATTTACGTTTGTGGTTGTAACGTGACAAAATGTGGAAAAGTTAAAGGGGTATGAAAACTTTTGCAAGCCACTGTATGGACCAAGTGCTAATTAATGGGATACCAGCTAAATAGTACAGGGCAGCACAGTGGCGCAGCAGTAGAGTTGCTACCTTATAGTGCCAGTGATTCAATGTCTGTGTGGCATTTGCATATTCTCCCAGTGACCATGTGGGTTTCCTCCGGGTGCTCTGGTTTTATCCCACATTCCAAAGAGGTGCAGGTTTGCAGTTTAATTGGCTTCTGTGAAATTGTCCCGAGGGTGTAGCACGCAACAGTGGGATGACACGGTGGGCCGAAGGGCCTGCTTCCACACTGTATAAACTAAAATAGTTCAGTTTAGTTTATTGTCAGGTGTACCGAGGTACAATGAAAAGCTTCTGTTGCGTGCTATCCAGTCAGTGTAAATACATGATTACAATCGAGCCATTTGCAGTGTATAGATACATAATGAGGGATGGGATGGAGGAGGTGGTTGAAGTACCTGTGCCAGTGGTGTACGACAGGAATCCAGTCCTGGGTGTCCAGAACCAGGAGAGTTGAACAGATGTCAGATCAGACCAAGCTGCTTTATGAAACTATCCCAACATTTAAGAAACAGTAAGACAGGTGCATGGATAGGACAGGTTTGGGGGGATATGGACCAAATGCGAGCAGGTGCGACTAGTGTAGCTGGGACACGTTGGCCAGTGTGGGCAAGTTGGGCCAAAGGGCCTGTTTCCACACTGTATCACTCTATGATTCTATAAGTCTAGGCCCAGAATTCAGCTCCAGAGCTCAAGGACCAAGGGGTTGGCCGTGGAAAGCAGGTCCAAGTATCCAGGACCAGGAACCTTGGGCCAGGGCTCGAGGACCAAGAGTCACGTCATGATTCTGGGATCTGGGGTCCAGATTCAGGGGCCAGGTTGTGGAGTTAAGGTGCTCAGAACAGAGGGTCTACGACAAGGACTACCAGGAAAGAGCCATCACTGGTGAACGGGATTAGCATGAATATGTATCCGATGTTAGTCTGGACATGGTAGGATGAGGGGTCTGTTTCCATACCGTCTGATTCTATGGCACTGGGACATGAGGACTAGGAGCTCAGGAGTTGTTGTCTACAAACCAGGAGTCCAGAACCTGGACACCGAGACTAGGACCATTTGTTGTGGATCAGGTATCTATGGCCAGGTGATTATCACCAGGAGTGCAAGACCAGGAGTCTGGGACCAGGAGATTGGGGCAGGAGTTCAGGACCAGGTGAGTCTGTGACCAGGTGGGTGTTTGGCCAGATGAGTCTAGGTCATGAGTTTGTGACCAGGTGAGTCTGAGACCAGGTGTGCGATCAGGTCTTCAAGGATTTAAGAGAGCGTTAGATAGTGCTCTAGGGGCTAGTGGAGTCAAGGGATATGGGGAGAAGGCAGGCACGGGTTATTGATAGGGGACGATCAGCCATGATCACAATGAATGGTGATGCTGGCTCGAAGGGCCGAATGGCCTCCTCCTGCACCTATTTTCTATGTTTCTATGTTAACACAGAGCCAGCTCCAAGTTGTAGTGCTGTTGTGATAATGGGCGTGTAACGCTGTAGTGAGGAAGACTTCATTGTCCTGGTCCCTGCCACGATTAAACACTCTTCACTCTTGAATCTTCTATAGTCCCTTGTTTCTGCTCCCTCACTCATATGCCCTTCCCCAAATACCCCCCTCCCCTTCTATCCCTCTCTCCCACCTCCTGCCCTCACCCCTCCTCCCCCTCACCCCACCCTCCCTCCCTACCCTCTGCCCACCTGCCCTCAGCTTCTCACTGGCCCTGTCATTGCTCTGCCCGAGAGGTGGGGGTGGTGTGTGTGTGTGTGTGTGTGTGTGTGTGTGTGTGTGTGTGTGTGTGTGTGTGTGTGTGTGTGTGTGTGTGTGTGTGTGTGTGTCGGTGCCGGGAGAGAGGGGGGTGTGAGCCGGGCAGTGTGTGAGTGTTGGGGCCGAAGGACGAGGGGGAGGGGGAGGAGGGATCGGTGGGGGGGGGGGGGGGGGGGGAGGGGGGGAGGGGTGTGAGCCGTGAGCCGTGAGCCGGGGACAATTTGCCTCAGGGTCAACACTGACTGGGCTGCCATTCCCGGCCCGTGTGACCACGCTGCCACCTGCTGAAGCACCCAGGGCATTGCAGCTCCTGGTCTGAAACCAAGAAACCCATGGACAGAGGATGCACAAGGGGCAGACGCAAAAAGCTGGAGTAACTCAATGGGTCAGGCAACATCTCTGGAGAAAGGAATAGGTGACGTTTCCGTTCAACACCCACAGTCTGATGAAGGGTCTCGACCTGAAACGTCACCTATTCCTTTCCTCCAGAGATGCTGCCTGACCCGCTGAGTTACTCCAACATGTTTAGGATGGAACTGTAGATGCTGAATTACACCAAAGATAGACACAAAGTGCCGGTGTACATATGCATGCGTCTGTGTGTATTTATATATATGTATGTGTAGGTAGTTACAAAATGCTGGAGTAACTCAGCGGGATAGGCAGCATCTCAGGATCAGAGGAGGCATTCAGCCCTTCCTCCAAAACATAGTTGTCAAATGCGGCGTCTCGGAGACCATCATCATCCACATGACACCCCTCCCCCCACTGGACCCCCCACTGGACCCTCCTCTGGACCTCTCCCTCCACTGGACCTCTCCCCCCACTGGACCTCTCTCCCCACTGGACCTCTCCCTCCACTGGACCTCTCCCCCCCACTGGACCACTCCCCCACTGGACCCCACACTGGACCTCTCCCCCCACTGGACCACTCCCCCTCCACTGGATCTCTCCCCCCACTGGACCTCTCCCTCCACTGGACCTCTCCCTCCACTGGACCCTCCACTGGACCTCTCCCTCCACTGGACCTCTCCCCCCACTGGACCTCTCCCCCACTGGACCTCTCCCTCCACTGGACCCTCCACTGGACCTCTCCCCCCGCTGGACCTCTCCCCCACTGGACCTCTCCCTCCACTGGACCTCTCCCTCCACTGGACCTCTCCCTCCACTGGACCTCTCCACTGGACCTCTCCCCCAACTGGACCTCTCCCTCCACTGGACCTCTCCCACCCCACTGGACCTCTCCCTCCACTGGACCTCTCCCTCCACTGGACCTCTCCCTTCACTGGACACATCTCCACCCAGTGGACACAGGATTCTATGACACAGAGCAGACCGTTCCCACCTGTCTCATCCATGCCAGCCATGATGCCTATCCACACTAACCCGCTTGTCTAGGAAAGAACTGCAGATGCTGGTTTAAACTGAAGGTAGACACAAAATGCTGGAGTAACTCAGCAGGTCAGACAGCATCTCTGGAGAAAGCGAATAGGTGACGTTTCGAGTCAAGACCCTTCTTCAGACTAAGAGTCAGGGCAAAGGCAAATGAAAGATACAGGCGGTGGGGTAACGAGATATAGAACAAATGAATGAAAGATATGCAAAAGAAGTGACGACGGTGAAGGAAAGCGGCCACTGTTAGCTGTGGGCGAGGTGAGAATGAGTTACAGACAATGAGGCTCGACAAGACGACTTTAAAGCTGGTTCGACTTGGGTGGGGGAGGGATGTTATCTGAGCACTAACTCATTGGGTTAGAAGGATCCCGACCCAAAATATTGTCTGTCCATTCCTTCCCCAGATGCTGCCTGGCCTGCTGAGTTCCTCCAGCACTTTGTGTTTTACTTAAGATTCCAGCACCTGCAGTTCCTGTGTCTCCACTGATTTGTTACATTGGTTGTCCACATGTCATCTGATGGGAGCTTTGGAGAAGAATTAAACCCATGCAGATGATGCAGGTTAACAGTGATTAAGACAGGCAATTCAACTCCCTAGTATTATGGACGTTTAATTAATGCAGAATGTTTCTGGCTTGCATTGTCCTTATCCCTCATATCCATGTGTATGAGGGAAGTGCAGATACTGGTCTAAACCGATGATAGACACAAAATGCTGGAGTAAAGACCCTGTCCCACCTGGGCGTCATTTGCACGTCATTTACGCGACATCATTTACGCGTCACGACGCACGCACCGTGATGTGCACGTGATGCGCGCATAGTGCGTATTACGCGCGCATGGTGCGTGCTGACGTAGGTAGTGACACGCAGTCCTGCGCGGTGCCCCAGGATTTTGGGATGTACAAAATCTTTGGGTGCCATCTGCCCAAGTGGGACAGGCCCTTAACTCAGCGGGACCGGCAAGATCTCTGGAGAGAAGGAATGGATGACGTTTCGGGTCGACACCCTTCTTCAGACTGAGTCAGACTGAGTCTGAAGACGGGTCTCGACCCGAAGCATCACCCATTCTTTCTCTCCAGTGATGTTGCCTTGTACCACTGAGTTACTCCAGCTATTTGCGTCCATCTTCCCTCGTATCTTTCAAGTGCTTGTCCAGGTGAATTTTAAAAGCTCTCATTTGTATCTCTCTCTGCAAGCTCTGCTGGCAGCTTCTTTACAATAACCGTCACCCTCTATCAAAACCCTCCCCATTTGACCTCCTTAAATTTCTCCCATCTCACCTTAAACCTGTGTCCTCTTGTTCTACACTCTGCTTTCCAATGGACAAGACTATCTATCTACGACCATCATGCACAGGGTTTAGAGGAGGTTTACAAACATGATGCCTGGGTTACGGGTTTTAGCCACGGGGGGAGGTTGGACAAACTTGAATTGTGTTCTCTGGAATCCAGAGTTTGCGGGGAGACCTGATAGAAGTAGATAAAAGTTAGTTTCAGTTTTAGAGATACAGCGCTACCCAGTCCGGACCGACCAGCGATCCCCGCACATTAACACTGCTCTACGCACACTAGGGACAATTTACATTTATACCAAGCCAATGAATCTACAATCTTGTACATCTTTGGAGTGTGGGAGGAAACCAAAGATCTCGGAGAAAACTCTTGCGTACAAACTCCATACAGACAGCATCCAGAATCAGGATCGAACCCGGGGTTCTGGCACTGTGAGCACTGTTAGGCTGCAACTTTACCGCCTTGCCACCGCGCCACCCATGAGAGCCACAGATAGAGTAGACAGTCAGCACCTTCTCTATACTAGAGGGCATAGAAGGTGAGAAGGACACATTTTAAGGGGGATGTGCAGGGCAAGGGTTTTATGCAGAGGGTGGTGAGCACCTAGAACGTGTGCCAGGGGTGCTGGTGGAGGCAGATATGATTTAAGAGACTTTTGGATAGGCACATGGTTTTGTAGGGAATGGAGGTTTTGTGGATGTGTAGGAAGGAACTGCAGATGCTGGTTTACATTGAACATGGGCACAGAATGCTGGAGTAACTCAGCGGGACAGGCAGCATCTCTGGAGAGAGGCAATGGGTGATGCTTCGAGTCGAGACACTTCTTCAGACTGAGCTGGGTTATGTGCAGGTCGATGGTCTTGGTATCATGCTCGGTACAATCATACACCACGTGTATTAATAATGCACATTATCTGGTGAGTCTAACGGTCTGTGAAGTCGACCCACCACCCGGTGGAAGGAGGACACCCAGGTAAGATCAGATCCTTACCTGGGCAGACCTCAACCTTGGGAGTGCAAGGGCAGCTCTGCTCCCGGCCCCAGGGATGGCAGCCTTGCTCACGAGTGGCATCAGATGGAGCAGGCAACAATGGATGCACTCAGACCAGCCCCACAACACGGAGCGGCCTGGGGCACGGCGGCTGAGCGGTGGGTGGCCTTGTGAGAGGAGGGACGGCACGATCACAGGCCGATATTGAGGAGGAGCGGAGTGGGTCGAGTTGGCGGGGTGGAGCCCTGCAGCAGCCTGGGGCTCCCGTAGATCGGGCACCGCTCCAAGTGACCGAGCGTGCAGATCGGACGTGGCCTGCAGTGGCACGGAACAGCAGGAGCAGTGGTGGAGGACACCGACACATCGCCAGGCCATGACTAACCCTGCAACTCCCACCCAGAGTTGTCGCCAGGGCAACGGGCCTTTATGGCCTAGTTAAGGCTCTACACTTTTTTTCATATTCAGACGTGATGAGTACAAGATGGCGCCTAAAACGTGGTGACTCCTATATACGGACTCAGTGTGGTCTACTATCGTCCTCTCTTATATTTAGTATGATCGTGCCTAATGTATAGCAGGATTATCACTAAACTGCAAGTGAAGAATTTCACAATACTTAGGTGCACATGACAATAGAATGCATTGAGCCATTGCACCAGAGGTGCCTGCAACAAGCCCAGTGCCCACTCCTGCTCCAACACAAAACCACCCTACATCTGCAACCAAGCCGCTTACCCTGACCAGGAGTAATGTTCCATGAAGTAGTTGAGTCATACAGCTGGACCTTCGGCCCAACTTGCCAATGCTGACCAAGATGCCCCATCTACACAAATCTCACCTGCCCGCATGAGTTGGGTAGAGCTCAAGGGGCTAGTGGAGTCAAGCGATATGGGGAGAAGGCAGGCACGGGTTATTGATTAGGGACGATTAGCCATGAGTATATTGAATGGCGGTGCTGGCTTGAATGGCCACCTCCTGCACCTATTTTCTATGTTTCTATGTTTCTATGTCCCTCAAAACGTTTCCTATCCACGTACCTGTCCAAATGTCGTTTACCTGTTGTTGTGGTACCCTGCCTCAACTACCTCTTGAAGTAGGGTCTCGACCCGAAACGTCACCGCATTCCTTCTCTCCAGAGATGCTGCCTGTCCCGCTGACTGACTCCAGTTTTTTGTGTCTACCTCCGCTGGCAGCTCGTACCAGACACCGAGCTGAGAAGCAGAGGTGAGTTTGGTCGAGGTTTGCCGACATAGCCCTATCCGGCTGATGGAAGTCAGACGGTGGATAGCAAAGGCTCCAGACTCAATCCATCAACCCTGCATCATTCTGTTGGACTGTACAGTTGCCAGTGGTGTTATCTCCGCTCGAGAAGGAAGAGGATAATTAGGTAACTATAGATCACTTATTCTGACTGTAATTATCTGCAGACTCAACTGTGTGTGAGTTCACAGACAATTGAATTAGCGGGCGTTCGGAGGATGATGGGCTCTTTAGTTATTCGTTTTATAGAAACAGCGCGGAAACAGGCCCTTCGGCCCACCGAGTCTGTGCCGACCAGCGACCCCTGTCCAATGACACTATCCCACACACTAGAGGCAATTTATAATTTTTACCGAAGCCAAAATAACCAATAAACCTGGAGTGTGGACAGGAAAAATGTTCCCAGTGTTGGGGGAGTCCAGAACCAGGGGGGCACAGTCTAAGAATAAAGGGAGGCCATTTAAAACTGAGGTGAGAAAAAAACGTTTTCACCCAGAGAGTTGTGAATTTGTGGAATTCTCCGCCACAGAATGCAGTGGAGGCCAATTCAATGGCTTAATTTAAAAGAGAGTTAGAAAGAGCTCTAGGGGCGAGCGGAATCAAGGGGTAAGGGGAGAAGGCAGGCACGGGTTACTGATTGTGGACGATCAGCCAAGATCACAATGCATGGCAGTGCAGGCTCGAAGGGCCAAATGGCCTCCTCCTGCACCTATTTTCAATGTTTCTATGAAACTGGAGATCTCGGAGAAAACTGTTGAGCAGTTGTTTCCGCGCTCCTTCAAGGAGTGTCATTCATTTCTTCTGGGTGCAATGGATTGAGCGGCACAGTGGCGCAGCGGTAGAGTTGCTGCTTACAGCACCAGGGACCCGGGTTCGATCCTGACTCCTGTACGGAGTTTGTACATTCGCCCTGTGACTGCGTGGGTTTTTTTTCCGGGTGCTCCAATTTCCTCCGAAATCCAAAAATAGGTTTAGTGGCTTCAGCAAATTGTAAATTGCCCCGAGTGTGTCGGATAGATCGGGTGATCGCTGGTCGGTGCAGACTCGGTGGGCCGAAGGGCCTGTTTCTGCCATGTATCTCGAAGCTCAACTAAACTTAAACTAAAAGATGCTCTAAAAATCCGAGTCCTTTCCTTCGTTCCTTTCCAGGTGGAGCAGGGTCCCTCGTGGGGTTGGTGGTGAGTTTCAGATGCGTTTGGACATGGATTGGGAGCTCGCACTAAACACAGGAATCTCACTGAGGGAAGGGGAGACCTCACTGTCCGTAGACAAAGAGAAGCCTTTCCCACTTTAGCTCAGCTGCCGTTGTTGAGGTGGTGACACTGGGCCGAATGCTCTGCCCAGCTCTGTGGGATGCAAGCATTCTCTATTTTACACAATTAGTTATGAGAATAATATGTACAATTCAAACCCGCCACCATAATACAAGGTAAAATATTCTTAAATATTAAATATACTGAGTATTATACAACTCCTTGTCAAGAACTCTCTGCCTCAGAGGGCGGTGGAGGCCGGTTCTCTGGATACTTTCAAGAGAGAGCTAGATAGGGCTCTTAAAGATAGCGGAGTCAGGGGATATGGGGAGAAGGCAGGAACGGGGCACTGATTGGGGATGATCAGCCATGATCACATTGAATGGCAGTTCTGGCTCGAAGGGCCGAATGGCCTACTCCTGCACCTATTGTCTATTGTCTATTGATGCATTCCACCCCCCGCGGTGCCCAGCGGTCCCAGGGTGCCCGGGGTCAGCGTGTAGTCCCACTCTAACACCACCCGGGCACAGACGTAACCCAGGAAAAGGAGCAGGCAGCTGGCGCCTGGCGCCGTGACTCACGGGCCTCAGCAGGTACCTGTCCGTCCCGCCGAACTTCCGCCCCCCCCTGCTCATTCCCCACCTCACTGGAAGGGCCCCGTCCCAAAAACCCTTCTGGGAATCATTCACGAAAAGCCCGCCCAAAGTCTCGTCGGTCGGTGTGACCGGGGGTGGGGGGGGGAGCTGGAGACGTCGGGCACGAGGGGCAAGGGCCGGCAGGAGGGTGAACGGGGGCGATGTCTCCAGCGCCCTCAAGGCTGTAGGAGATGCCCCCAGGACACAAAGATGGCCGGGTGCGGAGAGGACAGGAACATCGGTTAATGGCAACTGCTCCAGTACATCGAGTGCATGGCCAACCAGACTTCGGACTTTGAATAGTGGTGCCAGATAATATATGCAGAGATAATTTCACTGTGTAGTCTGCAGTTGTACATGTGACAAATAAAACCCCTTAAACCATTGAAGGGAGGGGGAGAGGTGGAGAGGGGAGGGAGGGTGGGGGTGGGGGAGGAAGAGGGGAAAGGGAGAGGGGGAAGGAGAGGAAGAGATGGGAGAAGGGGGGAGTGGGAGGGGGGAAGGGAGGAGGAGGGAAGGGGATGGGGTCATCTCCATCTCATGCCCCTCACTCAGCCCCCGCCATGTGGTGAAGGGGGAGGGGGAGGGGGACGGCACCTCTCCATCTATCACCTGCGCTGGCAGACATAAAAGGGTTAACAGGATATTGGCTAATAATAACGTGATTGAGATAAATGAAAACCAGATTGCTGTCTCTGCCAAAATGTTTCGAGTGATTGGGGGGGAGAAAGGGCAGTGCGTTTTATGTGAGGTAATCTGACACACTTGGAACCAATTACCCTGAGAATAAACCCTGGCCCAAGACAGCCTGCAGAGCTGCGCGGGTTCATGTGTGCGAGTGCGCATCTGTGTGTTTATGCTTGCGTGTGCATGTATGAGTGTGTTCGAGCCCACTGTGTGGTGTATATGCGTGCATGTGTCCGTGTGCATGCATGTGTGTGCACAAATGTCAGTGTGTATGTGTGTGTGTGTGCTTAGCATGTCTGGTGTGTGCATGTGTCGGTGTGTGTGTGTGTATATATGTGTACACGTGTGTGTGTGTGAGTGTGAGTGTGTCGGGCCCCTCTTGCCCTGGTGATAGGCTGGGCATCGAGCCCTCTGGAGCGTGGGGGCCTTCACTAGCTCGCCACGGCAGCGGAGGCTATGGTGATGGCACCCGACAGAATGAGACACACTCCAACAAGGTGCCTCCGCTCCTCCATGTCACCCCCTCAGACAGACACAAAGTGCTGGAGTAACTCAGCGGGTCAGGCAGCATCTCTAGAGAAGGGGTGGCTGGTAGGTCCATTGTTGGCTAGGGAAGGTATGACAAACAAACAAACAATAACAGTGCAAAAAGCAAAACCAACTCCCCCTTTATGTAGTTCAGAGCTGATTTGGAGGTTTTAGCATTTATTAGCCTGATGGGCGTAGGGAAGAAGCTGTTCCCAAACCTGGACGTTACGGTTTTCAGGCTCCTGTACCTTCTTCCCAATGGCAGGCGCGCAATGAGTGTGTGGCCAGGGTGGTGTGGGTCTCTGATGATGCTGGCTGCCTTTTTGAGGCAGGGCTCCTGTAAATCCGATTCGATGGTGGGGAGGTCAGACCGGTGATGGACTGGGCAGTGGTCACCACTTGTTGCCGCCTTCTTTGCTCCTGGACATTTGAGTTGTCGAACCAGGCCGTGATGCAACCGGTCAACATGCTCTCCACTGTACACCTGTAGCAGTTCAAGAGAATCCTCGCTGCCACACTGACTCCACACTGACCCACTGCTCAGCACGTGAGGGTCATGTCACGGGTTTCAGGTCACGGCTCACAGGTCACGGGCCACAGGTCATAGGCCATGCATCACAGGTTGTGGGTCACGCGTTGTGCGTCACGTGTCACCAGTCATGGGTCACAGGTCATGAGTCACAGAGATCTATGGAACTATGTTGGCTGTCATTTCTGTGGGGACCAATTACACCACTCCATTCCTCTCCCTGTGGGTAATCCACAAAGTCTGGGGCAAGTTATAACCTGATGTGGTGGAAACGTTGGGAATCAGAAGGGAATCGAGTTTGTCCTGTCCTGTTGGGTTATGGAAACGGAGTTTCAATCAACATGGGGCTTGAAGCATGAAGAACAGAGAGAAGGACAGGGAGGGGGAGAGACAGAAAGAGAGGGAGAGAGGGAGAGAGAGAGAGAGGGAGAGGGGGAGAGAGAGGGGGGGGTGGAGAGAGACGGGAGAAAGAGACAGGCAGAGACAGAGACAAAGAGAGAGACAAAGACAGACAGAGAGGGAGAGAGGGGGAGAGGGGGGAGAGAGAGAGAGAGAGAGAGAGAGAGAGGGAGAGAGAGAGAGAGACAAAGAGGCAGTCAAAGAGAGAGAGAGAGAGGGATGGAGAAAGAGAGAGGGAGAGAGAGAGGGAGGGGAGAAGGAGAGAGAGAGAGAGAGAGAGAGAGAGAGAGAGAGAGAATTGTTTAGGACACCAGCGTAGCGATGTCTCCAGCATGGTAGGACTGCACGTTGGCTGTGGACCATGGCCAGGGACGTTTGCTTTGAGATTGCTGTGGAGAGTGGAGGCAACTGTGTTTAATTTGAAGTTGAACTGAGAGACAATGGCTTGGCACATTGCAAAGAAATTCCTGGAAGTAGCGAAGGCTAAAGGTTGGCAGCAGCAACGGTGAAACATGTACAGAAGCTGTAAACAGATGTTGTGGAAGTTGCTAATGCGTGTTGTATAAACCTGCTGAGAGTATTGAGCAGCACTAACATGCTGGACTGAGATCAACGTGCGTCCGACATTTACGCCTGCTCCCTTTGTCTTCATGGCAAAAGAGTGGCGATGCGGAGACGGAGAGAGGACACGTTACAGCAGGAGTGCGTGCTGAGGGACGCCCTGAAGCTCGGCGCAGCCAACGCCCAGGCTCGATGGTGGCGCGGGTCGGGGCAGCGGGCAGTCGAGAGTCCTGCCCGAGTCGCCGTCTGCGCCTACGTCTGCGCCCGCGTGTCCCTGGCATCCCACGGGGATTCCGAACGCCTTCCGTGAACGCTGGTTGCCGCGGGGGGGTTGAGTGTATTGTGGATAAAGTTGACAACATGTTAACCTGATAAATGTTTGATTGGTGTTCTTAAACTGCCAATGGCAGTCTGGATTTTGTTATTATTCTGTATTCAATTCAATTCAATTTGTGCTTCATTGAATAAAAGCTCCTTGTTAAGGGGAAAAAAAGACTCTGTGGGGGAGGTCTGCAGTCTAGGGTTTGTCCGCTGCTGAACACTGGGGGGGGAGGGGGGGTATGGAGGAGACGCCCCTCAAACAAGGGAAGGGATTTCCCTGCAGGGGGGCACATGAGTGTCAAGGGTGGGGGGTGAAATTGAAACACCACTCAATGAGGAATAAAATGTATATATGGGCCCCCCAGAATGTCGGAAGGATTTTTGCAAAGTTCCTGTATTGTACATATTTATAACTTTGAATAAAGTTGATTTTTAATTTTTTTTGAAAGATACATGTACAGAAGCTGCAAACAGGTTAGTTTATCAACGTCACCACCAATTTCCATCCTGCACTCAAATTCACTTGGACCATCTCCGACATCTCCCTACCATTTCTAGATCTCACCGTCTCCATCACAGGAAACTGGCTATTGACCGACATCCACTACAAACCTACTGACTCCCATAGCTATCTTGACTATACCTCTTCCCACCCTGCTTCCTGTAAGGACTCTACTCCCCTACTCGCAATTCCTCCGTCTACGCAGCAACTGCACCCAGGATGAGGTGTTCCACACCAGGTCATCGGAGATGTCCTCATTCTTTAGGAAACTGGGGTGCCCCTCTTCCATTATAGATGAGGCTCTCACTAGGGTCTCCTCGATGTCCCGCAGCTCCGCTCTTGCTCCCCCTCCCCCCATTCGTAACAAGTCCCCCTTGTCCTCCCCTTCCACCCCATCAGCCGTCGCACACAGCATATAATCCTCCAACATTTTCGCCACCTCCAACGGGATCCCACTACTGGCCACATCTTCCCATCTCCACTCCTTTCTGCTTTCCTCAGAGACCGTTCCCTCCGAAACTCCCTGGTCAACTCATCCCTCCCCACCCAAACCACCCCCTCCCCAGGTACTTTCCCCTACAACCGCAGGAGATGCAACACCTGCCCCTTTACCTCCCCCCTCGACTCCACCCAAGGACCAAACAGTCTTTCCAGGTGAGGCAGAGGTTCACTTGCATCTCCTCCTTCCTCATCTACTGTATCCGTTGTTCCAGGTTTCAACTTATCTACATCGGCGAGACCAAGCGCAGGCTCGGCGATCGCTTCGCTGAACACCTCCGCTCAGTCCGTCTTAACCAAGCTGATCTCCTGTTTCTCAGCAACTCCCCCTCCCATTCCCAATCTGACCTTTCTGTCCTGGGCCTCCTCCATTTTCAGAGTGAGGCCCAGCGCAAATTGGAGGAGCAGCACCTCATATTTCGCTTGGGCAGCTCACACCCCAGCGGTATGAACATTGACTTCTCTAACTTCAGATTGCCCTTTCTTTCCCTCTCTCTCCATCCCCTCCCCCTTCCAAGCTCACCCACTAGTCTCGGACCACATACTATCTTTGTCCCGCCTTCTTCCCTGACATCAGTCTGAAGAAGGGTCTCGACCCGAAACGTCACCCGTTCCTTCTCTCCAGAGATGCTGCCTGACCCGCTGAGTTCATTTTGTGTCTACCAACAGATTAGTTTAGTTTAGTTTAGAGATACAACGTGGAAACAAGCCCTTCGGCCCATCGAGTCCACGCCAACCAGCGATCCCCACACATTAACACAATCCTACACACACCAGGAACAATTTACATTTATACCAAGCCAATTAACCCTATAAATCTGTACGTCTTTGGAGTGTGGGAGGAAACTAAAGATCTCGGAGAAAGCCCACGCAGGTGGTGGGGAGAACGTACAAACACCATACAAACAGCACCCGTAGTCGGGATCGAACCCGGGTCTCGGGCGCAGCAGGCGCTGTAAGGCAGCAACTCTACCGCTGCGCCACCGTGTCACACAGCACTAGCAAGGGGGAGTGACAGCTACACGTGCTCCCGTGTCTTCAAGACAAAAGACAGGGGGTGAGGAGACGGAGACGGAGAGAGAGCAGGTTACGTCGCCACTGGTGGTGAGAGTGGACTAATCAGCAACCATTGAATATCGAACAGGCAAGGGCAGATAACTGAGCAATGCATGGAATTCTAAACAACGTGGCGTTCCAGGGGAGAGTACGGGAATAGCGGGATGTAGGGACCGTGCAGGGATTGCAACTTGCACCAAACGCTATCCCCTTATCATGTATCTGTACACTGTAACGGTACGATACAATAGAACTTTATCTCAAATGGCTCGAATGTAATTCTGTTTTGTCTTTCTGCTGACTGGTTAGCACGCAATAAATGCTTTTCACAGTATCTCGATACATGCAACAATAATCTAACGATAGACACAAAATGCTGGAGTAACTCAGCAGGACAGGCATTATCTCTAGAGAGAAGGGATGGGTGACGTTTCGGGTTTAGACCTTGCTTCAGACTGTCAATTCACTCCAGAGATGCTGCCTGTCCCGCTGAGTTACTCCAGCATTTTGTGTCTATCCCCGGTTTAAACCAGCATCTGCAGTTCCTCCCTGACAATAAACTAAAGTAAGCTCAACTGAACTGAAGTGGAACTGAGGTGGAAGGTTAGCCATGATCTTGGCAAATGGTGGAACAGGCCCTGGTAGAGGACAGCGGAACCAGATCACCTACCCCTAACCCGTATATCTAGATGTAACAAAGTTATAAGAAAGTGCAAAGATATTCTCTCCCTGCAATAAATCACGCTCCATACCTGCCTAATCTCCAACAGATTCGAAAGAAGAAGGTCAAAGAAGAGCAGCCATGTCCAGGGATGGAACAGGAGACCCTGGTCCTTGCTGGGACCTTGGAGATGAAGGTCCTTCATGGGGGTGGTGAAGCATTGTAGCCAAGCCCAGTGGCATTTGCACTGTGAGTTGGGAGAGGAGGGGGTGATGGGGAGAGGGGGGGCAGTCTGTGAACGACCACACAGGACCCCCCCCCTGACAGGATCGTTATCACTGGACCACACCCACTCCAACTGTGGTGCAGGCCCTATCCATGCACCGGGAATGGGGGAATGGGAGTGGGAATACCAGCTCCTCTCGATCTGTGGAATTTGGTCAGAAGATCTAATTCCATCGAAGGTTATTGGGAGAAGGCAGGAGAAAAAGGTTGAGAGGAAACAAGTAGATCAGCCATGATTGAATGGCGGAGCAAACTCAATGGGCTGAATGGCCTAATTCTGCTCCTATGTCTTATGATCTCATGCTTTTATAATCTTAGAAGCATCAGGGAGGCCTGACTAAGGACTGAGGGGCAACTGTGAACATTCAGACCAGGCCTTAGTTCATTTAAGTGACTTTTAGATATGCAGGGAATGGAAAGATATGGGTCACTTGCGTAGAATGGAATTGCAGATGCTGTTTTATACTGAAGATAGACACAAAGTACTGGAGTAACTCAGCGGGTCAGGGAGAATCACTGGAGAAAAAGGATAGGTGACGTTTCTGGTCTGAACAAGGGTCCCGGCACAAAATGCCATCCATCCTTTTTCTCCAGAGATGCTGCGTGACCCGCTGAGCTACTCCAGCACTTTGTGTCTATCTTCGATATGGATCACATGCAGGCAGAGGCAGCCCAAGTTACAGGCAAATATCACTTGGCATTGTGTTCAGTGTGGACATTGTGGGCCGAAGGGCCTGTTCCTGTGCTGTACTGTTCTTTGTTTGTTGTTTGAGAGGGGCCAGGGGGCACGGTGGCGCAGCGGTAGAGTTGCTGCCTTACAACGCCAGAGACCCTGGATCGATCCTGACTACTTGTGCTGTCTTTACGGAGTTTGTCCGTTCTCCCTGTAACCTGCGTGGGTTTTCTCCAGGTGCTCCGGTTTCCTCCCACAGTCCAAATACTTACAGGTTAATTGGCTTTAATAAAATTGTAAATTGTCCCGTGTGTGCGTGTGTGTGTGTGTGTTAGTGTTCGTGTGCAGGGATCGCTGCTTGGCGCGGACTCGGTGGGCCGAAGGGCCTGTTTCCCTGCTGTATCTGGAAACTATTCTAAACAGTAGGCCCAAACTTGAATGAGAGCCCAAACATGATGTGAACCCAGTCTGTGACCCAGACGGAGAGACCGCATGTGAACCTGACAAGACAACTCGCATTATACGGATGATCTTTGTTTAACAAACAGCCAGTGCCGAGTGCAGTATAATCAACAGAGTGGAAGGAATTACATTGAGTAACGGTATGTTCATAAGGTCTAGGAGCAGAATGAGGCCATTCGGCCCATTAGGTCAACTCCGCCATTCAGTGGCGAACTGGGTCTAAAAATATTGGTTGCCAGGAGACAAAGGGGGCCCACTTCATCAGGGGCCCACTTGATATAGGGGGCCCACTTCATCAGGGGCCCACTTGATATAGGGGGCCCACTTCATCAGGGGCCCACTTGCCATCGGGCAAGCTGACACCCTGGCCAGTCCGCCACTGCCGCCATTCATTCATGGCTGATCTATATTTCCCTCTCAATCGCATTCTCCTGCCCTCTCCTCGTAACCCCTGGCACCCTTACCAATCAAGAATCTGTCAATCTCTACCTTAAAAATACGCAATGACTTGGCCAACACAGCAATGGGCTGTGGCAATGAATTCCACAGATTCACCACCTTAACCTAGCATCTTTTTTTCAACCTCTCTTCCAGCTTTGTCCAACTGACTAAATAAATTCCTCGTCATCTCCTTTCTATAGGTACGCCATTTTATTCTGAGGCTGTGGCCTCTGGTCCTAGGCTCTCCTAGTAGTGGAAACATCCTCTCCACATCCACTCTATCTAGCCTTTCACTGTTTGGTAAGTTTGTCCCCCTCATCCTCCTAAACTCCAGCGAGTCCAGGCCCAGTGCCGTGTGTGAATATTAGCCGGGCATTCCTTATTTCAACTTAACCTTTCAAAAGGCTTCCCTATCTGGTCAGAGCTGGGAATTGTTAACCCTTTGCAACCTTGTCTTTGTGGAGGCAGCGTTCTGCTCTGAATGCCTCCCCTGTGATGAGTGGACCACAATGTGGTTGGAAATGCTTTAAATGGTATCAAGGTTTCACGAGTTCATGACCTCAAAATGTTCTTCAAGACGACTGGCAAAAATGTTGAGTTCCTGACCGATTAGGTGGAACAACGTTTCATAATTACGCAAGGGGGTTTGTTTTTGGTTGTGACATTTCTCGTATATGTCCATTTATGGGGGGAACTGCGAACTAAAGAGCAGGAACTGGAGGTTTAATTGCAGACATTGGCATGTTTGTTTTATAATGGGGACTTCTTGACAAGGGTGAAGAATTCAGAAATTTTGGAGATAAGATGTGGCCCTGAAGTCTATCATCTCTTGAAGTGTTTGGTTTTAAAATGAGTGGCTAATTTCACCCGGTTTAAACTGAAATGAATGATGGTCATTTTTTGTCCAGTCTTGTTCAGTTTTAATTGTATGTGCAAGATATCCCATAGGCATTGGAAAGCCTGCGTGTTGTATTGTTGTGATTAAAAAAAACAACTTTAGTGCAAACTCATAATGAGGAAACATCCTTGGTAATGGAAGCACATTCTCAGTAGCCTCCCCTGCTCAGTCACGGGTATTACACAAAAAAAAATGGAGAAACTCAGCGGGTGCAGCAGCATCTAAGGAGCGAAGGAGATAGGCGACGTTTCGGGTCGAGACCCTTCTTCAGACTCGGGTATTATTGGCCGTAATAAACATCTCCGCGGTGCATGGGAATTATTCACGTGACGCCCACTCCTCCAGAAAGCCCGTGAGCTTTGCTTATTCTCAAAATGCCGATTTTTTTTTCCCGCCAGTTCAGTGCCAAAGTGCTGGAGTGTCCTGTGTGCAGCATGTTGCCTCCACACAGTCATGTTGACTAACTCTGGCCATCTTGTGCCTCTTTTACTTTAAGAGTGGCTGCTGCAGGTGTAAGACCAACAATGTAACGCTGAAAACATTCACCTGCTCACCTCTCTCCTCTCTCTCATAGAATCATAGAATCATAAAAAATATGTGCAGGAGTAGGCCATTCGGCCCTTCGAGCCTGCACTGCCATTCAATATGATCATGGCTGATCATCCAACTCAGTAACCCGTACCTGCCTTCTCTCCATACCCCCTGATCCCATTAGCCACAAGGGCCACATCTAGCTCACTCTTAAATATAGCCAATGAACTGGCCTCAACTACCTTCTGTGGCAGAGAGTTCCACAGATTCACCACTCTCTGTGTGAAAAAAGATCTTCTCATCTCGGTCCTAAAAGACTTCCCCATTATCCTTAAACTGTGACCCCTTGTTCTGGACCTCCCCAACATCGGGAACAAGTACTCTCGTACTCACTCTCTCTCTCTCTCTCTCTCTCTCTCTCTCTCTCTCCCTTTCTCACTCTCTCCCTCTCTTCCCCTTTCTCTCTTTTTTTTTTTTTTTTTTTTTTGCAGAAATACTTAAGTCTTTAATATTGTCAACCTGCATAAAATTCAGAAACAACACATGCATTTGTATATGTTTAACAATAATCTGCTTTCTCTCTGCCTCTTAACTCCCTCTAACACTCCACCTCTAACCCTGCCTCGACCTCTCTCTACCCCTCTGGCACTCTCTCTATCTCATTTTCAAGAATTTCATTGTTCTATCTGGGACATATGACAATAAAACACCCTTGATTCTTGTCTCTACCTCTCTATCTGGCTCCACCTCCCTATGTCTCCACCTCTCCATCTGTCTCTACGTCCAGCTTTCTCTACTTCTCTGTCTCTCTCCACCCCTCTCTCTCCACCTCTCTCTCTCCCTCTCCGCTCACTCTCTCTCCCCGCATCTCTCTCCGCCTCGCTCTCTCTCCGCCTCGCTCTCTCTCTGCTGCTTTTATCTCTGCCTCCCTCTCTCTCCGTCTCCCTCTCTCTCCGCCTCCCACTCTCGGCCTCCCTCTCTCTCTGCCTCCCTCCCTCCACCCTCTCTCTGCGCCTCCCTCTCTCTCTCTCTCTCTCTCTCTCTCTCTCTCTCTCTCTCTCTCTCTCTCTCTCTCTCTCTCTCTCTCTCCCACGATTGAATAGCAGAATGGACTTGAAGGGCCTAATGGCCTAATTCTATTTGTATGACCTGATGAACGGATGCTGAGCCCAGCTGTTGCTCCCTCTCCACACGGAAGCGAGGGAGACCTTTGACTTGGCTGCTACTTTGGAGGTCACTGCAGCGAAGCCACCATGTTCCCATGGCGTGATCAGAGGCCAGGCTGGATTTTGTAGAGAAACAGCATGGAAACAGGCCCTTCGGCCCACAGTGTCTATACCGACCATCGATCACACCAGTTCTATGTCATCCCACTTTCTCGTCAACTCCCTGCACACTGGGGGGCAGTTTACATGTCGTTGGGATGTGGGAGGAAACCGGAGCACCCAGAGAAAACCCATGCAGTCACAGGGAGAGCGTGCATACTCCACACAGACAGCGCCTGAGGTCAGGATCGAACCCTGATCGAACTGTGAGGCAGCAGCTCTACCAGCTGTGCCTCTGTGCCGCCCTGACTATGAGAAGCCCAGCTTGTAGTTGCCGCCCATAGCCGGTGTCTGCTTCAAGGGGAGGTCGAAGGTGAAGACCAGGAGAGAGGAAGATGGTCCCGCAGTTCCCAGCAGAGGCTTCCTGTGTCCGAGGGAGGAACTGAGAACATGAAACTCCTCACATTTTGAAATTGGCAAATAGTGTCAACTATATCAAATGCCACCAGTGTGAAGAAGGGTCCCGACGTGAAATGTCACCCATCCTTTATCTCCAGACACGCTCTGTGTCTATCTTCATGTTAAATTAGTATCTGCTGTTCCTTCCTAGATGGGTGTGAGAGGTTATGGGGAGAAGGCAGGAGAATGGGTTAGGAGGGAGAGAGCGATCAGCCATGACTGAATGGCAGAGTACACTTGATGGGCCGAATGGCCTAATTCTGCCCCTATCACTAATGGACATGATCTTAGACAACATCATATCAATGAATGTTTAAAACTGGAACCAAGCTGTTTTTTATTGATCGTCATGCTGCTCCAGCGGGTTTTATTCGGTTGAACATCCATCAGAACCTGCCGTCTGGTCTTGTCGGTAACTGCCAACTATAAAGCTGTCCACCCAGTGGCAGCGCGTAAATCACTGGTCGTCAAGGGAGCTCGGCTGCTCCCTGCAACCCACCCCTGCTGATGGTTCCCACACAAGCAGCGCACACACAGCTCCTCCGCCAAGCCTGATAAAGCCCCTCAGTCAGTCGCCTGTCCCCAGCGGTCTCAGCCACAAACAGCTGCAGCCCGTGATAACGGCCAGGGTAGTAATTCTCCTCCGCAGCTCCGCTCCACCGAGCTGTCACCCCCTCACCCAACGCTGCCGCCTCCTGCTTCATTTCAAAACCATTTCCCCGTGACTTCTCACCCCCCTCCCCCCCCTCCACCCACGATAATCTTCCCACATCCGTCCGTCCCATTCCGGAGAAGAAGACCCCTGTGGGAGGGGGCTTGACGGATCTCGGCACCGGAGCCCAGGGGCTTTGAAGGTTGTGTCGGTTAGCCGCAGATGTTAGCGAGATGTTGGGACCAGCATGCGAGTCACAGTCATAGAGTCGTACAGCACGGAAGGTCGTCAGGAACAGGGATAGAATTAGGCCATTCAGCCCATCAAGTCTACTCCACCATTCATTCAAACATCCTCTCCAAGCCTTTCACTATTCTGTATGTTTCCATGAGGTCCCCCCTCAATCTTCTAAACTCCAGCGAGTACAGGCCCGGTGCCGGCAAACGCTCATCATAGGTTAACCCACTCATTCCTGGGATCAATCTTGTAAACCTCCTCTGGGCCCTCTCCAGAGCCACCACATCCTTCCTCGGAAATGTTGCCCAAAATTGCTCACAATATTCCTAATGCTGCCTCAACATCAACAGAACCAGGCCCTTTTGCCCAACTTGACCTCACCGGCCAACATGCTCCATTTGCACTTGTTCCACCTGCCTGCATTTGGCCCATGCCCCTCTAAACCTGCCCTAACCATGTACCTGTCAAAATGTTTCCTCAAACATTGCGTTACTACCTGGACTCGTTCCATACATCCTGTGTGTAAAAGTACTCTTCAGGTCCCTATTAAATCTTTCCCCCCTTCACCTTAAACCCATGTCCTCTGGTTCGTGATTCCTCTACCCTGGGCAAGAGGCTCTGAGCGTCTTCCCGATCTATTCTGGTTCCTGATTTCATTACTCTGGATAAAATATCTGCCCTAACCCCTCATGATTCTGTACCACTCTATAAGATCACCCTCAGCCTCCTGTGCTCTGAGTGAAAAAGTTGCCCCTCGGGTTCCTATTAAATCTTTCTCCTCTCACCTTAAACCTATATTCCCCTGGTTCCTGATTCCCCAACTCTGGGTAAAAGACTGCCCTATCTATTCCCCACATAAGTCTCTATACGATCGCTCTCAACCTCCTGCAGTCCAAGGGATAAAGTCTGGCCTGGCTAACCTCTCACTGTAGCTCAGGCCCTCGAGTCCTGGCAACATGCTCCTAAATCTCCTCCGCACCCTTTATAGTTTAACCACGTCACACTGTTTGATGTGCTGCCAGAGGTCTTGAGAGCCTGTGCGTGCTCCTGCTTGACCAATGAGGTGCACCGAGTCTGCATGGAAATCCCCGGCACAGTGCAGTATCCGCTGGAGCCCATCATTTCTCACTGTTACCACAGTCAAGGACACTGAAACAAAGCCTGTTGGTGACCCACTGCGTTACCCAGTCCGCCTGCTCCACAAATCATCTAACATTTCCACAAGGCTGCAGGGTGGCGTAGTGGCAAAGCAACTGCCTTACAGCGCCAGAGACCCGGGCTCCATCCTGACTACGGGTGCTGTCTGTACGGAGTTTGTACGTTCTCCCCGTGACCAGAGTGGATTTTCTCTGAGATCTTCAGTTTCCTCCCACACTCCAAAAATGTGTACAGGTTTGTAGGTTAATTGGCTTGGTATACATGTAAAATTGGCCCGAATGGGTGTAGGCAATAGACAATAGACAATAGACAATAGGTGCAGGAGTAGGCCATTTGGCCCTTCGAGCCAGCACCGCCAATCAATGTGATCATGGCTTATCATTCTCAATCAGTACCCCGTTCCTGCCTTCTCCCCATATCCCCTGACTCCGCTATCTTTAAGATCCCTATCTAGCTCTTTCTTGAAAGTATCCAGAGAACCGGCCTCCACCGCCCTCTGAGGCAGAGAATTCCACAGACTCACAACACTCTGTGAGAAAAAGTGTGTCCTCGTCTCCGTTCTAAATGACTTACCCCTCATTCTTAAACTGTGGCCCCTGGTTCTGGACTCCCCCAAAATTGGGAACATCTTTCCTGCCTCCAGCGTGTCCAAATCCTTAACAATCTTATACATTTCAATAAGATCCCCTCTCATCCTTTTAAACTCCAGAGTGTAGTGTTAATATGTGGGGATCGCTGGTCGGTGCAGACTCAGAAGGCCGTAGGGCCTGTTTCCACTCTAAACTAAGCTAAAAAAGGTCATTGTTAGCTCTGGGAAGGTGACAATTATACCCGGCCAGTCTGCTCCACAAATCATCTAATATTTCCACATCTACAACACTCTATATCTCAACTTTTAGATTTAGGTTTAGGTCTATTATTGTCACATGTGCAGTGAGAAGTTCTGTTTTGCATGCTATCCAATATTTTCAGATAATAATGTACATCAATGCAAATCACGCCAACACAAGTGCAACAGATGAGCACAGAGGAAGATACAGGGTGCGGAATATAGTTCTCAGCATTGTAGCGCATCAGTTCCAGAGACAAGGTTCAATGTCCGCAACGGGGTAGAGGTGAATCAGACAGTGCCCTAGCTTATGGATTGACCATCCAGAAGCCAGATAACAGATGGGGGGGGGGGGGGGGAGGCTGTTCTTGGTGTGCCTTTTCAAGCTTTTGTTTCTTCTGCCCAATGGGAAGAGGGAGAAAAAGGAACGACCAGGGAGGGACAAGGCTTTGATTATGTTGGTTGCATTTCCAAGAAGAGTGACGTGTAGATGGAGTCAATGGCGGAGAGTCTGGCCTGTGTAATGGACTGGGCTATATCTGCAACTCTCTGCAATTACTTGCCGTCTTGGGCAGAATTATTCCCAAACCAAGCTGTGATGCAACCCGACGGTATCTCTTCTATGGCACATCTGTAGAAGTTTGTAAGAGTCAATGGAGATATGCCGAACGTCGTCAGCCTCCTGAGGGGGCAGAGGCACCGGTGTGCTTTCTTGGTTGTCTCATCTACAGGGTTGGTCCATAACACATCATTGGTATACGTTGACTCCAAGGAACGTGACGCTTTCAATCACTTTCACTTCGGCACCATTGATTCTGATCGGGGCTTGTACTCCACCATGCTTCCTGAAGCCAATAACCAGCTCCTTCACCATGCTGAATAGCAAAAGACTGGGATAGAGTGGATGTGGAGCGAATGTTTCCACTAGTGGGGGAGTGCAACTAGTGCAACCGCAGGAGATGTGACACCTCCCCTTATACCTCCTCCCTCACCTCCATCCAAGGACCCCAGCAACCCTTTCAGGCGAGACAGAGGTTCACATGCGCCTCCTCTACTGTATCCGGTGTTCCTGATGTGACCTCGTGTACATCAGAGAGACCAAGCTTACACTCGGAAACCGTTTCACTTAACACTTGCTGTCCTCCAAGGTTTACTGGATCTCCCGGTTGCTAACCATTTTAACTCACATTGACCTTTCTGTCCTGGGTCCCCCCCATTGCCAGAGCGAGGTCACATACAAACTGGAGGAAACAGCACCTCATATTTCACTTGGGCAGCTTACAAACCAGCGGTATGAATGTTGACTCCTCTCCAAATACATCCCTCCACCTCATTTCCCCCTCCCTTCTCTCCCTCCCCTCTCTCCCTCCCCATCCCCTTTCCTCCACCATGTCAGCTAACTAGTTGCACAGTTTGCAATGATGGCTGTAATTCACAGCTGGCGTGACCCACAGCTGACGTGACCCACAGTGGGCGTGACCCACAGCTGGCGTGACCCACAGCTGACGTGACCCACAGCTGGCGTGACCCACAGCTGACGCGACCACAGCTGGCGTGACCCACAGCCGGTGCAACCCACAGCTGGCGTGACCCACAGCTGGCACGACCCACAGCTGGCGCGGCCCACAGCTGGCGTGACCCACAGCTGGCGTGACCCACAGCTGGCGCGGCCCACAGCTGGCGTGACCCACAGCTGGCGTGACCCACAGCTGGCGTGACCCACAGCTGACGCAACCCACAGCTGGCGTGACCCACAGCTGGCGTGACCCACAGCTGGCGTGACCCACAGCTGGCACGACCCACAGCTGGCGTGACCCACAGCTGGCGTGACCCACAGCTGGCGCGGCCCACAGCTGGCGTGACCCACAGCTGGCACGACCCACAGCTGGCGTGACCCACAGCTGACGCGACCCACAGCTGGCGTGACCCACAGCCGGTGCAACCCACAGCTGGCGTGACCCACAGCTAGCACGACCCACAGCTGGCGCGGCCCACAGCTGGCGTGACCCACAGCTGACGTGACACACAGCTGGCGTGACCCACAGCTGGCATGACCCACAGCTGGAGTGACCCACAGCTGGAGTGACCCACAGCTGGCACGACCCACAGCTGGCGCGGCCCACAGCTGGCGCGGCCCACAGCTGGCGTGACCCACAGCTGGCGTGACCCACAGCTGGCGCGGCCCACAGCTGGCGTGACCCACAGCTGGCGTGACCCACAGCTGGCGTGACCCACAGCTGACGCAACCCACAGCTGGCGTGACCCACAGCCGGTGCAACCCACAGCTGGCGTGACCCACAGCTGGCACGAACCACAGCTGGCGCGGCCCACAGCTGGCGTGACCCACAGCTGACGTGACCCACAGCTGGCGTGACCCACAGCTGGCGTGACCCACAGCTGGCGCGACCCACAGCTGGCGTGACCCACACCAGTCTCACGCAGGTGCAGCCACGGTTCTCACGCTTCAGTTGCGGTGAAATTGGGCATGGTTTTTATTTTCGGGTGTACTAGCCGACTGTGCGATGGTGGTTGTCTGACCCTCCCTGCCCCGGCTGCGGAGCTGTCCACACTGTGGTTCTGGAGTCTCACACTGGGGCAGGATCAGAGATCTCCTCCCTCGAACAACATCAGCAGTGCAATGTGTTGTAACAATGCTCTAACCAATGCTTTAACCAAAGAAAGCAAATGGTATGTTAGCATTCCTAGCAAAAGGATTTGAGTACAGGAGCAGGGAGGCTCTACTGCAGTTGTACAGTGTTTTGGTGAGGCCACACCTGGGGTATTGCGTACAGTTTTGGTCTCCAAATCTGAGGAAAGACATTCTTGCCATAGAGGAGGTTCAGAGAAGGTTCACCAGACTGATTCCTGGGATGTCGGGACTTTCATATAAAGGAAGACTGGATAGACACGGCTTGTACTCGCTGGAATTTAGAAGATTAAGGGGGGATCTTATAGAAACTTACAAAATTCTTAAGGGGATGGACAAGCTAGATGCAGGAAGATTGTTCCCGATGTTGGGGGAGTCCAGAACAAGGGGTCACAGTCTAAGGATAAGGGGGAATTCCTTTAGGGCCGAGATGAGGAAAACATTCATTACACAGAGAGTGGTGAGTCTCTGGAATAATCAGCCACAGAAGGTCGTTGAGGCCAGTTCATTGGCTATATTCAAGAGGGAGTTGGATGTGGGTCTTGTGGCTAAAGGGATCAGAGGGTATGGAGAGAAGGCAGGTGCGGGATACTGAGTTGGATGATCAGCTACGATCATATTGAATGGCGGTGCAGGCTTGAAGGGCCGAATGGCCTACTCCTGCGCCTATTTCTCTATGTAACCCTTCCTCAGTCTGAAGAAAGGTCTCAACCTGAAACGGCACATATTCTTTTTCTCCAGAGATGCTGTCTGACCCGCTGATTTAGTCCAGCTTTTTATGTCTATCTTCCTGAGACTGGCTTTGCTTGTTAAAATTCCAGAACTAACGTGCTTATTACAGTAGACAGAACTGCAGATGCTGGTTTGCAAAGAAAGACACAAAGTGCTGGAGTAACTCAGCGGGTCAGGCAGCATCTCTAGAGAAGGTGAATAGGCAACATTGTGAGTCTGAAGAAGGGTCCCGACCAAATGGCACCTATCCATCTCCTCCAGAGATGCTGCCTGGCCCCCTGAGTTACTCCAGCACTATGTGCATTTCTTTGCTTATCAGAGCACACATAGAGGCCATTCATGCCACGCGTCTGTCCCAACCCTGTCAATCCCACTTGCCCCTCTCCTTATTCTCCTGTACCCCAGATACTTATACTGTCTCACATGCTTTGATATTTTTGCCACCTGCCTAAACTATTTGAAATCATAGGAGGAAACCGGAGCACCCGGAGGAAACCCACATAGTCCCCTCACAGATAGTACATGGACTCCACACAGACAATAGACAATAAACAATAGGTGCAGGAGTAGGCCATTCGGCCCTTCGAGCCAGCACCGCCATTTAATGTGATCATGGCTGATCATCCCCAATCAGTGCCCCGTTCCTGCCAAGAGATTCCAGGTTTTGATGCCATTTTCAAAGTCCCAGCTGCAGTTGGCCATAAAGGCCTGTTGTAACTGTCGGCTCCATCCAGATCGTCGACCGAACCCTCATCCCTCTCCTCTCCCCGGCCACCTTCAGCCTTTGTGCCCCTGGATCACCTCCCACAGCCGATCTCGATGGCACGGATGGGAAGACCTCCTGGTTCTTCTTACCGGCCCCTTTGTTCCAGCGATCACCACCGTCACCTCCAGACATGGGATGAAATCCAGGGAGTGGGGGGTATGGGGGACATGTGTTGAGAGGTGGGGAACAATCCCCCCCATGTTCTGTAATCCGGAATTTGAAATTCGGTGAAAGGAAATCTATTAACATTTCCGCTTTCCGCGAGACAGTGGGGGTGTCACCAACCAGGTCAGTTCCCGATGTTACCGTCCACAGAGTCCATGACCAAAGCCTCTGAAACATCACGTGTGTGTGTGTGTGTGTGTGTGTGTGTGTGTGTGTGCGCGCGTGGCCACCAAGAAGCTGCACCCCCAAATTGTGTTCCCCCCATGGTTTGATAGTGATTTCCGCCCCCTGCTGCTCCACCCTGCTCTGCAATTCCCGGGCCTCGTGGACGAGGAAGAGCCGGACTCCGATGAATTTCCCACTCCGGGCAGGTTCCTGACTCCAGCCGGGCCTGCTGCTGGAGTTCGGCAACGGCCCGTCAGCAGCATCTACTGTGCATGGCCCTCAAGGACTGCCTGAGACACATCCGGCCCCGTCGAGACAGTCCCTCTGGTCCTCAGTGCAGTCGGCCCAGGTGGTCGGCCCAGGAAGTCGGAGAGAAGTCGTCAAATTAGGTAACTACGATTAGTTTAATTAATGGACACAACAAACTGAGTCTGAGAACTGATCTCCATTTCTGCAACTTCTAAGTTATCGTTTAATTCAGGGAGGGGGCACTGTCCTGTACGGCTGCCAGTCCTGTAGCTGTCCCTTTTTTCACTTCTTTTTTATTGTTTTTAGTGCGTTAAAGTGTGTAGTTGGGGGACTAGTCTTTTTATGTGTGGGGGGTGGGAGGGGGGAAACTGCTTTTCAAGCTCCTACCTGGTCAGAGAGGCAGCTTTCCACCGAGCAGCATCTTCGACCCGTCCTCGCGGCCTACCAGCAGGCCTGGAGCAGCGTTTCCTGAGGGGACTGCCCAGAACCTCGGCTTCGGTGGCGGCACAGCGCTGGAGCGCATTCGCGGAGTGGAGCGGGCGATGCCTTGCCTGGGTTGCTGCGCTGGAACTCCGGCCTGCTGGGACCACCTATAAAAACATCGCCGAGCTGCGGGTCTGTGGAGCGGCCTGCTGCGGGCGGCAGCGGTCACTTTAACGTCGTGGAGCCTGGGATCTCTCGCTGAGATCGCCAGTGGTGGAGCTTCATCCAGCGCGGCCTGTTGGCTTGGAAACCGCAGTCTCCGGTAAGGAGGCGGACATTCCTGGCACCCCAAGCCGCTGAGAGGATTCTCCCGACGCCGGAGCACCATCACCCGGCGAGAACGGCCTGGAACATCGGGCCTCCGTAGCGGCGACTGTGGAGGACTCAATAGGCCCGACTATGGGTGGACATGGGATGTGGACCATCCCCCCAACTACAGTGGGAACCATTGTGGGCGGATGTTTTCATGTTTTAATGGTAAACTTCTTCTTTAATGCTATGTTGTATTTTTATTAGTGCTGCTGCAAGGACATGTGAATTTCCCCTGAATAAGGGGATTAATAAAGTATTTATTAATATTATTATTATTATTAATATTATTAATTGCAGCAGCACAGCGGTTCAGTGGCACATCACTGATCAAGATGTGTCACCGGATGTGTCCCAGGCAGTCCTTGAAGGCCATGCACAGCAGACGCTGCTGACGGGCCGTTGCCAAACTCCAGCAGCAGGCCCGGCTGGAGCCAGGAACCTGCCTGGAGTGGGAACTTCATTGGAGTCTGGCCCTTGCTCGTCCCCGGGGCCCGGGAATTGCAGAGCAGGGTGGAGCAGCAGGGGCGGAAATTGCTATAAACCCATGGGGGGGACAGAATGTGGCGGTGCAGCTTCTTGGTGGCCACGCGCACACGCACACACACACGACGTTTCGGAGGCTTCGGCCGTGGGCCTTGTGGACGGTAACAACACCCCTATTGTCTCGCGGAAAGTGGAGATTTTATTTTATTTTTTCACCGAATTTCAAATTCCGGATTACAAAACATGGGGGGGATTATCCCCCACCTCTCAAAACGTCCCCTATATCCCCCGCCCTTCTCCCCCCCCCCCCCCCAAAATTTCCACCAATGTCTGGACGGTGGTGATCGCTGGAACAATGGGACCAGTAAGAATCCTTGCCTTTGGGATCGGCTGTGGGAGGAGAACCAGGGGCACAAAGGCTGAAGGTGGCCGGGGAGAGGAGAGGGATGAGGGTTCGGTCGATGATCTGGATGGAGGCGACAGTTACAACAGGCCTTTATGGCCAATGCAGCTGGGACATTGAAAACGGCGGCAAAACCTGGCGACTCTTGTATTCTGTAGTGTACCTGCCGTTAGCGCTAAGAGACGTCCCGAGCTCCGACGTACCCGCTACATTCATTCTAAGTGCTTACCACGAGTTTTGATTTTTATTAAACTCGGGAGAGCTCTTGGGTGAACTCGCACAGTGGGACAGAGCTTTTAAGGCAGCAACTCTCCCATGCACCACAAGTAGGAATTGTGATTAATGGGACTGATACAACTGCATCAGAGACCTTGGTTCCATTCTGACCTCAGGTGCTGTCTTGGATTCAATGTAACATTAGCAAATTTGTAGATGACACAAAGCTGGGTGGCAGTGTGAACTGTGAGGAGGATGCTATGAGAATGCAGGATGACTTGGACAGGATGGGTGAGTGGGCAGATGCATGGCAGATGACGTTTAATGCAGATAAATGTGAGGTTATCCACTTTGGTAGCAAAAACAGGAAGGCAGATTACTATCTAAATGGCATCAAGTTGGGAAAAGGGGAAGTACAACGGGATCGGGGGGGTCCTTGTTCATCAGTCTTTGAAAGTAAGCATGCAGGTACAGCAGGCAGTGAAGAAAGCGGATGGCATGTTGGCCTTTATAACAACAGGAATCGAATATAGGAGCAAAGAGGTCCTTCTGCAGTTGTACAGAGCCCTAGTGAGACCACACCTGGAGTATTGTGTACAGTTTTGGTCCCCTAATTTGAGGAAGGACATTCTTGTTATTTAGGGAGTGCAGCGTAGGTTTGCAAGGTTAATACCCAGGATGGAGGGACTGGGGTAGGGACAATTTACAGTTTTACCAAAGCCAATCCACCTTCGCCTTTGAAGTGTGGGAGGAAACCAGAGTTTCTGGAGAAAACCCACGCCAGTACATACAAACTCCAGACAGACAGCACCCATAGTCGGGATCGAACCTGCGTCTCTGGCGCTGTAAGCGCTGTAAGGCAGTCGCTCTACCACTGTGCCACGGTGCCGCCCTCAGAGATGAGACTCATGTGACTCAGACATCCATGCAGACCTCTTTTAGCCCTGGATACAGTCAGATTAGTCAGTCGCTCCCAACCTCTGGCTTGGTCACTGCCGGAGACGGGACGCCACACACAAGGGCAGCTGAGCATCGGGAAGTCATGGGAAGGGAAGGGTTAAGGGCCTGTCCCACCAGCATGCAACTCCATGCGATGAGCGCGACCTAACGTGGTCGCTTGAGCCGTCCGGCGTCGCGGGGCCGGTCCCACTTCGATCGCCGGAGCCGTGCGGAATTGTGCGGAGTTCATCCCGACATCGCGCGAGGCTCTGAAAAACTGACCGTGTGCAAAAATTCCGCGCGGCAACGGCTTGTCGGCTCGCATTACGCACCGTCTCGATGTCGTGCCTCCGTGAACCTCTCTGTAGGTGCCTCCGTGACCCTCCCTGTGTGTGGCTCCGTGGCCCTCTGTGTGTGTGCCTCTGTGCCCCTCTCTGCGTGTCCCTCTCTGTCCTGGCGAACTTACCTCCAAGTTCGCCTCACTTTGCGCCGCGTTGCGCCACTCACCCGACCTCCGCGCGGCCCCTGCTGCCGGTTTGGTCGCGCTTGCCGCATGCAGGCGCATGCTGGTGGGACGGGCCCTGTACAGGGGATCACCCGACCTCCGCGCGGCCCCCGCTTCTAGTTTGATCGCGCTCATCGCATGGAATCGGATGCTGGTGGGACAGGCCCTTTAAAAGTGTCCAGCTCTAACTGGGAGTCGCATGTGTAGGGAGGAACTGCAGATACTGGTTTAAACTGAAGATAGACACAAAATGCTAGAGTCACTCAGTATTATCAGGCAGCATCTCTGGAGAAAAGGAATAGATTAAGTTTTAGACAAGACCGTTCTTCAGGCTTGATCTTCGTTATTTTGCATATCTTTCATTACCATTTGTTCTATATCTCTCGTTTCCATTTTCCCCTGACTCCCAGTTTGAAGACCCGAAACGTCACCCATTCCTTTTCTCCAGAGATGCTGCCTGACCCACTGAGATACCCCAGCTTTTTGTGTCTATCTCTGGAGAATATGGATAGATGACATTTCGGTTCGAGGGCCCTTCTAATTTAAAATGTAACATCGATGAAAGAGCTAATCTGTAGCCAGAAGGAACTGCAGATGCTGGTTTACAAAAAAATACACAAAGTGCATGGAGTAAGTTAGTGTGCTCAGCTTTTTGTGGGCTCTAGTTCCTATCAGGCCAGAGGACCGTGAGTTACCGTGAGGGCCGGTGTGTAATGAATACGAGCGTCTGGCAAACGGACACTGCATGGCGGATGCTGAAACTCCAGCTGATGTTTTATTGGGCCAGCGTGAAGTGAATGTCTCTGCAATGTGGCTCTTTGCCAATCAGTTGATTGTAAGTTCACCTCCAAAAATACAGCCGGGCTGTGATCTCCCTGACCTCCATCAATAAAGAGTTCCCTCAGCCTTTCCCTCGGCAAGCCAGCAATAACATGGCCCAAATTCTCCCGCCAGCAACCAGCTAGTTTTGTTTTCTTAAGCTCGCACTCTGGGGCTGAGGGAGACCCAGGAAAGAGCCGTGCACAAGCATGAGCATTGAAGCAGAGATGTTCGGTGGCATAAATCTCTGGCCCAGCACTGCGGGACTTCTGCGTTACACGGAGCAAGGGAGGCCCAGGGGGCTTATCCATCGCACAGTGCAGAGGTCGGCGGCTGTTAACTGTTGCAATCTGCTTCTTCAACCCCGCTCTCTGCCCTCATCAGTGTATAACTGTGGCTTCACGTTTCACAGGACTGTTTACATAAAATAGCCAGAGTGCCCCAAGGGCCAGGGTTACCCGATGCTCACTGCAGGCCTCCGCTGCTATCAGTTAACTCGAGCACGCCTTGTTTGTCCCCCTGGAGTTGGTGTGGCTTTAGATGGCAATATTTTCCAGAGTGATGCAGCGTGGTTGCCTGGTCAGCATCCTCTTGCCCACCTTGACCGCTCATGCTGCCCCCCGTCCCCGCCCCCCCCGCGCGGTCTGTTCACGGGCACGGTTTTGTTCACCGTGCCATCTTGTTCATGGTGGTGCAAGATGGCACGGCAACGAGGCGACTCCTAGCACACCCATCCCAAAATAGGGACTCCGATCATTCTCAAGCTGCTGGGCGGCACGGTGGCGCAGCGGTAGAGTTGCTGCCTCACGGCGCCAGAGAACCGGGTTCGATCCCGACTACGGGTGCGGTCTGTACACAGTTTGTACGTTCTCCCCGTGACTGTGTGGGTTTTCTCTGGGTTCTCCGATTTCCTCCCGCACTCCAAAGGCGTACAGGTTTGTAGGTTAATTGGCTTGGTATAATTATAAATCATCCCTAGTGTGTGTAGGATAGTGTTAGTGCGCAGGGATTGGTGGTGGGTGTAGACTCAGTGGGCCGAAGGGCCTGTTTCCACACTAATTCCCTAAACTAAACTAAGCCAAACTAAACTCAGCGAGTCAGGCAGCATCTTTGGAGGACATGGATAGGTGACGTTTCAGGCTTACACTAGCAAGTACAAGAGAATAGTAAGATTGAACGAGAACTTACCAGTTCGAAGGTTGATCTTTATTTTATGAGGAGTCGAAGTGAGGGATTTCGTGAAGAGCCCGCCGGCGCGCATGCTCGACATACTTCAAAGTAGCGGCGTGGAATCACAGAAACCAACAATAGAAATGACTTCGCATAGTAAGATTGAAGTGACTAAGATTACCAGATGAAGGTGATTGAGGGTTGGGCGAGGAGGGCACGAAATCCCTCACTTTGACTCCTCATAAAATAAAGATCAACCTTCGAACTGGTAAGTTCTCGTTCAATCTTACTATTTCATTTCGGAGTCACGTGAGTGACTTCGTGAAGACTTCAAAGGTTCTGTGATTGCACGCCCTGGACCACGTCCATGCTGACACACCACTACCAGGGATGGATGGGAGGAACAAACTTGCTCAATAGTTCATACTGCAAAACAAGAGCATATGTATTAATAACAAATCAAAAACCCCTCATGCGGGGACATCTCCACGTTCTTGACCTGCATTCAGCACGGCTTCAGCGAACTGTAGAGGAGCAGCAACAGGCTTGTTATAAAAACGCTGGAACACAGCTTCATTAGCCCATCCTGCTGTGGCGAGAATTTGGTCCATAGGCACCTCCATAATCCTCGCCGCTGACGTCGATGCAGCCCTGGTGGAATGAGACTTGAACACATTAGTGTCGATACGTGACTTACCCAAGACGACTCGAAGCCACCTGGATATCGTCTGGACTGTCACTCGATGATGAGGTCTCTTATGAGTGACCAGCAGGTATCTCTCCATTCCTCTGATGCGTGCCGTCACCTTGACATAGTGGCGGATATGTGAGGCTAAACATAGCCTAGCATCTGCGGGGTATGCTGGGAACTTCAGCTGCAGCCCTGTGCACCCAGGTCTATGCTGCTTTAGTAGCTCGTCAATGAAAAAGACTACTTCTGTAGGGGTAGATGTCATTCTGTCGACACGAAGTTTGTGTAGTGTCTGTACCCTCTGAGCTGAAGTCAGCGCTAGTAACATCACCAGCTTCATGGTGAGTTTGTCCAGTTGGAGCCCTTCCATGGGAGACCACGTCCTGAGCAGGTTTAATACGTCCCTGACATCCCAGGTGATATTATAGCGTGGTGTAGGCGGATTCATATTGAATATACCCCGCATGAGGCTGGACACTAGCCTGTTGGATCCTACCTCAATACTGAGGTAGAATGAGAGCGCACTTCTGGCGCTGTTGATGGCACTGTAACTTAAGTGTTCATCATGGTGCAACCCCGCGAGGAATTCCAGGACGTCGGTTATTGTCACGTCATCGTACGTGATGCGAGAGCGGCTGAGTAGGCTTCCCACTTCTTAATATGCGAGCGGTATCTTCGCCTTGTTGACTCTCGACACGACGCCCCGATGGTATCCATGGTCCGAGCTGAGAGGCCGTATTGGACTAACGGCCTGTTCAGAACCTGCAAGCCAACAAATTTAAATAGCCATGGCAGGGTTGTGGCTCCCCTGAGACAGGGTGAGTAACCAATTGTGGGCAACCCTTCAAAAGGACCCAAGGTTCGTTGAGCATGTCAAAGACCACCGGATACCAAGGCTGTGTGGGCCAGTCGGGTATAATAAGGATGCCCTTGGCAGCATCTGCCTGAATCTTACGCAATACCCGACTGATGAGGCAAAACGGGGGGAAGGCATAGAAAAACCAATTCCCCCAGTCCAGCGAGAATGCATCTAGCGCTATTGCCCCAGGATCTGGTTCCCATGAAACGTAGGTTGGTACCTGATGGATCAACCGTGACGCAAAAAGGTCAATGTCCGGTTTACCAAATTTGGCTGTGACTTTAGCAAAAATCTCAGGATGCAACATCCATTCAATATTGTCATTAAATTTGCGTGGCCTGGTGTCCGCCACAGTATTAAGCTCACCTGGCAAATAGGTAGCTGAAATCCAAATGTCTCTTTGAACACACCAGAGCCAAATTGAGTTAGCCAATTTGTCACACGAAACTGACTTGGTACCACCCATATGGTTTAAGTATGCCACTGCTGTGGTGTTGTCTATTTGGAGACGGACATGTGCTCCAACAAGCTTGGAACAATACGCACGAAGTCCGTGGAATGCTGCCAGCAACTCCAAATAGTTAATCCCTTGTGTCAACAACATCGTTGACTCAAGGGTGTCCCATCTGCCCCCACAACTAGAGCAATTATCCGTAACTCCCCAGCCATTGGAGCTTGCATCAGTCTGCAAATATACCACCGGATTAGCCTCCCTGATAGGCTTGAATGAGCTGCTAATGTGGCACACCCACCATTGCAACTCATTTATCGCTTCGGACGGCAGCTGCATTGATCGATCATAATGACCAGCGTCCTGTTTTAACGCAGCAATTTCAGCTCTTTGCAAACTCTGATAATGCAAAGGTCCATATCGCGCTGCCGGAAACAAAGCTACAAGCTTACCAATTACTGTAGCTGTATGCCGAATCGATGGTATATTGGTGCGGATTAAACCTTGACACACCTGGGTAACCTCCTCAATCTTGTTAATTGGTATGGTAACCCTCATGCTCATAGAGTTCACTGTGAACCCTAGGTAATTAATCACCTGGGCAGGGCAGAACTTTGATTTCTCTGGATGGACAATAAACCCTAATTGTTGAAATATATTGACAGCAGCTGCAACTCCCTGTTCAGCCAATTCCAGGGTGTGGCCCACAATTAAGATATCATCTAAATAGGCCATAACTATATGATGTCGCTGTGTCAAATAAGCCATAATTGGTTTCACTAATTTGGTGAACAATCTAGGGGCTGTGGTGAGCCCATTAGGCAAAGCCTTGTACTGCCAGAGTTGCCCCATCCAGATGAATTTCAAAAACCTCCTGTCGTATTTCTGGATGGATTCTGAATAGTATGCGTCTTTCAAATCGATGCATGCCATGAAGCAACCATGAGAAATCAATGATTTGGCTGTTTCAAACGTATCCATTTTAAAATGAGTATATGTTACAAAAGTATTCAAACGGGTTAGATCAATAATGACACGACAACCTCCATCCTTCTTAGGTCTGGTGAATATATTCGAAACAAATTCAACTGGCTCATGCACCGCTTTCTCAATCACTCCCTTCTGTTCAAGCCTTAAAATTTCCTTGTAGCCTGCTGCCTGTTCTGCAGCAGATAATTTAAACGTTCGACCGGGCATGTGCTGGGATGGAGGAATGTCGCCATAAATAAACTCAATTTTATGCCCCTGAATATTCTGCAACACATACTCGTCACCAGTAAAATTACCCCATGCACCCAAAAACAACCGAAGGCGACCACCAACATGTGAAGTTAAACAAAGAGAAAAGAGAGAACCAGACCCCCTCACCTCCGTGGTTACCGGCGGTCCTTGACACGTGTGGGTGGACGTGGAGGTGCTGGGTTGGCTTGAGGGCGCGGCGTCTTCGTTTTCCACCAGGGTCTCTGCCGACCCTGTCCTAAAAAAAAAAGACCCCTGGTGCTGGGTCTGATGTTGCTGTCGTTGTGGAGCTTGAGGGTGGGTCCTCGTCGAGGTACTAGCAGACCCTCGTGAGCGAATGTATGGAGCTTTTGAGCCTGACGGTGTGGGGGCACTCTGAGAGCGCATGATCCCCACCGTTTTGGCTTGTTCGTCAAGCTCTTTGACTCTCTTCGAGAGGTCCTCCCCAAAGAGTTGACGGGGCGGCGGCGGCGGTGGTGGTTTGCACGGATAGCCGCACTGATGTTGCCCCATATCGGCGTATTGACCACAGGCACGTTGAGGGAGTTGCAATTGGATGGAGCCTTGTGACGGCTCATTGCCTGAATGAGGATTTCTTCCTGTAGTTGCTGGTTGTTAAGAAAGTCCACAGTGGCTGCCAGCTTTGCGTTGAAAGGAAGTCCAGATGAATGTGGGGCCGCAAATTTGGTCGCCACATCCAGAAGATCCTCCGCTGGCACCTCCAACGGAGGTGGTATGGAATCCACCAAAACCTCCTCCTCCTGCTGCTCCAGGCTGATGGTAGAGGCTGGTGACGACGCCCTGTGCCTGTTGCTGTGCTGCTGTAGTTGACGTTGAAGCAGGAGCTCCAGCAGCCGCTCCATACGGTCAATACGCCCTTCACCCTGAACACTCAGGTGGTCGGAGTCCTCCGGCTCTGAAAAGAAAACCGGGCTCCTATCATCGGCCCGCACCTCATCGAGGCCCAGCCGGTGCCGGTAGTTGTCGCTAACAGCCGCTGAGGCGAAACTGCGCGATTCCCGCGCGGGCGTGTTCAACCGCCTCCGTTTAGCGGGAGCTGAAGCCGCTGCCACTAAGGGCACTTGCGGCGTGGTGTCAGCACCAGCCGAAGCATGGCTGCCTGAAGCCCGCGCAGGCTTGCCGGCTGCCCACATCGTGGACTTTGCCGACGCATGGTCTCGCCCACCCATCCATGGGGGGCTCGGCGACCGTGACGAGACCCGACTCAACCGACCCGTCCCGGCGTCGAGAGTCGGGGTGTGCCGGCTGGACCTCACAGCCGCCCCGGGTCTCGCCCTGGAACCTGACCGCTCCTCCGTGTCAGGCAATGCCATAGCCCTGGCAAGGTTAGGCTTCTGGGCTGCTGCCCTTCCCCTACTTGGAGGGCTGAGTGGAACGGGCCGTGCAGCCGCACGCACCCAGCTCGAGGTCGCCAGCGAGCCCGCTGACGACCTGACTGCCATGGCAGGGTCCCCCTGCTCTGGCGGCACACCACACTCCTCCTCGTCGAACTCCTCCGAGCTGTGGTGTGCTGGCGGATCTGGACCTGTAATCACAGGGCTTACCCACATCTCCGCCTGAGTCCCGGCCTGCGTTGCAGGTACTGCCGATGGTAAAGGCCCCGGAACTGTTGACCGGCGAACTCGTCCTGACGTCCTCCGGCCCTTGGAACTCCCATCCATGTCCTTGCTGCAAGACATAACCAACAACAAGGACCACCAACTAAAGGTAGGATACTTACCTCCGTGGCCCCTAATGAAGGGCTGGCGAGGAGCGCGCTCCACCGCCAGCCGTCGCAGCAACGCGATACGACGATATGTCGAGCATGCGCGCCGGCGGGCTCTTCACGAAGTCACTCACGTGACTCCGAAATGAAATTAGATTGGGTAGACACACAGAGTCTCTTGCCCAGAGTAGCACAATCGAGAACCAGAGGACATAGGTTTAAGGTGAAGGGGGAAAGACTAAATAAGAACCTGTGAGTACACAAAGGGTGGTGGGTGTATGGAACGAGCTTCCAGAGGAGGTCGTTGAGGTGTGGATTACAGCACCGTTTAAGAAACATTTAGACAGTTACATGGATAGGACAAGTTTAGAGGGATATGGACGAAACACAGGTGGGTGGGGCTAGTGGAGATGGGACATGTTGGTCGGTGTGGGCAAGTTGGGCCGAAAGGCCTGTTTCCATGCAGTATGATTTTAAGTGTAGACTTGCCGGCTGTTTCATCAAACACACCCTCGGTCCGCCAAGGCCTATCAGATCTCCCGGGTGCTAACCATTTTAACAGCCATTCCCATGCCCACACTGACCTTCTGACCTGGGCCTCCTCCATTACTATATGGTGGTGCCTCACACAAAGTGGAGGAACAGCACCTCATATTCCGCTTGGGCAGCTTACAATCCAACGGTATGAACATTGAATTATCTAATTTTAGGATAGAACTGCCCCCCCGCCCCTTATCCAACTCTCTTCCCCACACCAGGTGCACAGCCATTCCCCCCACTATCCCTGACCCTTCCTCCTGTCCCCTTACACCTCACCTATATCCTTTCCTCTAGCTTCACATTTCACTCCTTATTTGACACCGTTTGGCCTTCCTTTTATTTTTAGCCTTTGTCTACCTGCCAATCAAATTCCATCTCACCCATCCACCTATCACTTGCCAGGCCTTGCCCCGCCCCCACCTCGTATCCACCTATCACCCCTGCTACTTCAATCAGTCTGAAGAAGAGTCCCGACCCAAATCATCACCTGTCCATTCCCTCCACAGATGCTACCTGACCTGACCCTTTGTGTTTTGCCCAAGATCCCAGCATCTGCAGTTCCTCGTTTCTCTATCTACTTTCATCTGATACAATAGGCCCTAGTTTTTTTAAATCTCTTTTCCACTTGTAAATCTACCACTATTTTTCTCATTGCTCTACCTTGAGGCGGGTACTATAATACCATTCCCAAGAGATTTGCAGGGGTACATGGATAGGCATGGGTTAGAGGGATGTGGGCCAAACGCGGGCAGGTGGGACTAGTGTAGATGGGGCATCTTGACTGGAATGGGCAGGTTGGGCCGAAGGGCCTTTTTCCCTGTTGTATGAATCAATCTGTTAAGCTTGTATTTGGCTTCATTGTATTCTTGTGTAGTATTCTCTGATCAGACTGGATACCACACAAACAAAAGTTTTCACTGTACCTTGGTGGGTGGAAGATTGCAACCTTCACGTGGTCCGCCCTGTTTCGACGAATGCAATCAACCCGGCGTGCACAATAAAATAACATCAAATAGAACAGGTTGGCCTACAACTTTAGTCTGTGCACGCCATACGCAAGAAGGTGCAGACTGTATCGTGCTATATGTGATAATAATAAAGATAAACCTATATGTCACAAAATTCACTGGAGATGGAGATTTCCCCCACACAACTTCTCCGCTATTTAGGTTTAGGGGTAGAGATACAACACGAAAACAGGCCCTTTGGCCCAGCGAGACGGCATCGACCAGCAATTCCCAAATTCTAACACTTATATCCTAGGGAGAAATTACAATTTATACCGAGCCAATTAACCTACAAACCTGTACGTCTTACGAGTGTGGGAGGAAACCGGAGATCTCAGAGAAAGCTCATGCAAGTCACGGGGTGAACGTACAAACTCTGTACAGACAAGCACCCGTGGTCAGGATCGAACCTGGGTATAAGGCAGTAGCTCTACCATTGCGCCACTGTTAATCAGTGCCTCCTTCCTGCACCAATCCTACTGTACTGTATATCCCTTGATTTCTTTAATATCTAAAAATCAGGAACTTTTCCCTTGGGTGGAAATATTAGACGGCATAACTTTAAGGCGAGAGGGGCAAAATTCATTTGATAGGTGATAGGAGCAGAATTAGGCCATTCGCCCCATCGTCTACTCCGCCATTCAATCGTGGCTGATCTATCACTCCCTTTTAACCCCATTCCCCTGCCTTCTCTTCATAACCCCTGACACCCGTACTAAATCTATCTATCTATGCCTTCAAAATATCCATTGACTTGGCCTCCACACGCTTCTATGGCAATGAATTCCACAGATTCACCACCCTCTGACTAAAGAAATTCCTCCTCATTTCTTTTCTAAAGGAACATCCTGTAATTTTGAGGCTATGATCTCTGGTCCTAGACTTTCCCACTAATGGAAACATCCTCTCCACATCCACTCTAACCAGGCCTTTCACTGTTCGGTAAGTTTCATCCTTCTAAATTCCAGCGAGTGCAGGCCCAGTGCTGTCAAAGTGAAAGGAGATATGCAGGGCAAGTTATTTTACCCAGACCGTGATAGGGTGCGCTATCAATGGTGGTGTACGAGCAAAATGTGATAGTGGCGTTTGAGGCTTTACATAAGCACCTGGAATGGATGGATATAGGTGGCATGCAGGCAGAGAAGATTAGTTTAAGCTGGCATCATGTTTGACACAGGCGTTGTGGGCCGAAGGGCCTGACCCTGTGCTGTACTGTTCTATGTTATATATGGACACACACGCACGCACACGTACACACACACACACACACGCGCACACACACACGCACACACACACGCACACACACACACACACGCACACACACGCACACACACACACACATGCACACACGCACACACACACGCACACACACGCACACGCACACACACGCACACGCACACACACACACACACACACTCACACACACACACACACACACACGCACACACACACATGCGCACGCACACACACACGCACACACACACGCACACACACACACGCACACACACGCGCACACACACGCGCACACACACACGCACACACACACATGCGCACGCACACACACACGCACGCACACACACGCGCACACACATGCGTACACACACACGCACGCACACACACGCACACACACACACACGCACACACACACGCGCGCACACACACACACGCACACACACGCACACACACACGCACACACACATACACACGCACACACACGCACACACACATACACACACACACACACACACACACACACACACACACACACACACACACACACACACACACACACACACACACACACACACACACACACACACACACACACACACAGTATCTATCTCCTAAAGGGGCTGCCCCACTTAGGAGACAATAATTGGCGAGTTTAGAAGAGTTTGAAAAAATGTCATGTTGAAGACCTCCTTCGAACTCCTTCGATTATGTTGAAGACTAGCTTCGACTAGCTACGACTAACATCGGGAAAATTGGACACCGAATACTGGAGAGTGAAGACGACCTCCTTCGATCTCCTTCGACCTCCCTTCGACTAAGGTGAAGACTATCTACGACTACCTTCGACTACCCTCAATCACCGACGATTAACATGCCGACCTACTACGACCTACTACAACTAAATCTACGAGTAGAAAGATTATCGATTTTTTTCCATTGGCGACATTTATTTACTCGCGGGCATTTTTTAACATATTGCCAAAAATGGCGCGACCTAGCTGAGGCCTCGAGTACGCGGAGACCACTCTCAAGCATGAAGGAGAGCTACGAAGACCTCCTACGACCTCGTGTCGACCATGCTGCGAGTATGAGTCGAGGGCAGAATCGCCAGAACTCGCGGATTAGGTCGCCCAAGTGGGACAGGCCCTTAACAATCTCTGGCCGGAAAATGCTCGGTAGTTGGCATGGTGCTCTCAGGGAGAGAATTTGCACAATTTTCTCAGCCTGAGTGAAGGATTGGCATCTCATCGCATTCCTGACCTCTGATTCTGAGAATGTGACCCTTGGTTCTTGACAACCCCGGCAGAAGAATTATCTTCCCTGCAACCGCACCAGTCGAGTCTGGCAGCAGTTTGTGCCTTTCAATGAATTAATTTCTCCTTCTTCCCATCTCTGGAATATACGATCCAGCCGTCTTCAGCTCCCCTCCTGTGTCTAACCTGCCAGCACACGGGGAAATATGTTGAACTATCTTCTTGTAAAATAAACTTGGGAACTGTTCGTCGTTCTTTATTTAACCATTAATATACTTTTAGCTTAGTTTAGTTTAGAGATACAGCACGCAAACAGGCCCTTCGGCCCACTGAGTCTGCACTGAACAGCGATCCCCACACATTAACACTATCCTACACACTCTAGGGACAATTTACATTTATACCAAGCCAATTAACCTGCAAGGCTGTATGTCTTTGGAGTGCGGGAGAAAACCGAAGATCTCGGAGAAAACCCACGCAGGACACGGGGAGCACGTACAAACTCCGTACAGACAGCACCCGTAGTTGGGATCGAACCCGGGTCTCCGGCGCTGCAAGTGCTTTAAGGCAGCAACTCTACCGCTGCTGCCACCGTGCCATGCCGTAGCGGAAACAGGCCCTTCGGCCCACCGAGTCCGTGCCAACAAGCAAGCCCCGCACATTAACAGTATCCTACACACTACACCTTCTCCAGAGAGCATCAGAGGCCATCTTAAATTCCCTTCCACTGCTTATCCACTGCTTTAGTAAACCAGACTTCACACCGTCAAAGAAAGACTGAAAATCAGATGAAGAATCCTCCCCTACTTGACCCAACATTGTAGATCAATTAGAACTTCACGCAGAAACAAAATGCTGGAGTAACTCAGTGGGACAGGCAGTATCTCTGAAGAGAAGGAATGGGTGACGTTTCATGTCGAGACCCTTCTTCAGAACTTCAGTTTCATTTTGGAGCATTATAATTTTTCTATAATTTTATTCACAATGCGTCTGAATTCATTTTTTCTACATTTTATTCCAAGCCTCGAGTTCCCAAACACGTTTGAAATACTTAGTATTTCTTGCAAAACAGAAAGTGCTGGAGGAACTCAGCGGGTCTGGCAGCATCTGTTGAAGGAATGGACCACAGATGTTTTGGTTCAGGACCCAACATGTGTGTGTGCAGTATCTGTGGAAGGAATGGACAGGCGACATTTCGTGTTGGGGAAAGGGAGGTGTGGGTCGGGACAAAGCCTGGCGAGTGATGGGTGGATACAGGTGCGAGGTTTGATGGCCTGGAGGTGAAAAGGAGACAAAAGGAAGGCAGATGAGAGAAGAGGAGGCAGGACCTGAAAAGCCAGAGGGATGGATGTAATGTAGGTGGAAGTGAACAGGGAGGAGGGGAAGGAAGTGGGGGTTAAAGGAAAATGGGGACTCAGAAAAGATGAGTGTATGAAGGAGGGGGAAGGAGCAGGGTGATCGGGCGGGTGGGTGGAGAAGGTGAGGAGGATGCCACCAAAGCACCAAAGGGGAAGAAAGACTCGACCTCCTTGGAATGCTTAGGAAGTTTGGCATGTCCCCAACAGCCCTCACCAACTTCTACAGATCCGGCCAAGAAAGCATTCAAGTGGGATGCATCACATCATGGTTTGGGAACAGCTCCATCCAAGACTGCAAGAAATCCCATAAAGTTGTGGTTCGCAGCCCAGGCCATCAGACAAACCAACCTCCCTGAAGGAGCGTCTCGACCCAAAACGTCACCTGTTCCTTTTCTCCAGAGATGCTGTCTGATTCATTGA